>CAUJNA010002957.1:0-350000 GCA_963377175.1 Effrenium voratum | reverse complement strand
GCGGCTCGACATCTGTCTTCAAGCTGTTCTATGCACATTGTGCAAGTTTCTCTCTGCGAGACGCTTGGCGCTTGTATCTGTGCGCGAGATGCTCAGCCTGAGCTGAGCTGTGGAGGTGCTCCGCGCGCTATACGTCTGCGCTTCAGGGTTGCGATTTTCCGGTCGGAGCCGCCAAGAGTACACGGCTTCTTGGCTTGAGCCGGAGCTGCCGGGGAATCGAACCCGCGACCGCGCAATTGCGAAAGCAGGCGCGCAAACCACGAGACAACTTCCAAAGACCATTTTGCGAGTAATAGAGCGAGAGCGCTTCAACGCGCAAGATCTCCGCAGAGGCTTCGCCGAGACCAAACCGAATTCGCACAGCGCCACAGCGAGAGCGCATCGACACGCACGATCCCCGCCCGCAAAAACGCCAAAAAAAACCTCAACTTTTTGCACCTCGACACCACCTAACCCCGCACAGGGTCGCGCGGGCGCCGCAAGAATCGCAAAAACCCTCGAGTTTTTGCACCTCGACCACGCCGATCCCCGCACAGGGTTGCGCGGGCAGACAGAAATCGCAAAAAAAACTCGAGCTTGTACCTTCACCCGATCCCCGCAGAGGGTCGCGCGGGCAGATTAAAAAAACCTCGAGTTTTGTGCAGACCACGCAGAGGGTCGCGCGGGCAGATCAGAAATCGCAAAAAATCTCGAGTTGACGCAAAAAGACCTCGTGTTTTAGCACCTCCACCACGCCGATCCCCGCAGAGGGTCGCGGACAGATCAGAAAACGCAAAAAACCTCGAGTTTTTCACCTCGACCACGCCGACGCAAAACACCTCGAGTTTTTGCACCTCCACCACGCCGATCCCCGCAGAGGGTCGCGCGGACAGATCAGAAATCGCAAAAAAAACTCGAGTTTTCGCACCTCGACTGCGAGGGTTCATCCGCGCGCCGCAACCTCGCTCGAGCTTTTGTACCTCGACCACGCCGATCCCAGCAGAGGGCCGAGCGGGCACCGCAAGAATCGCAAAAAAAACCTCGAGTTATCGCACCTCGACCCCGATCCCCGCAGATTGTTCATCCGCACGCCGCAAAAACGCAAAACACCTCGAGTTTTTGTACCTCGCTCGAGCTGTTGCACCTCGACCACGCTGATCCCCGCAGAGGGTTGCGCGGGCAGACAGAAATCGCAAAAAAAACTCGAGCTTGTACCTTCACCCGATCCCCGCAGAGGGTCGCGCGGGAAGATAAAAAAACCTCGAGTTTTTGCAGACCGCGCAGAGGGTCGTGCGGGCAGATCAGAAATCGCAAAAAATCTCGAGTTGACGCAAAAAGACCTCGTGTTTTAGCACCTCCACCACGCCGATCCCCGCAGAGGGTCGCGGACAGATCAGAAAACGCAAAAACCTCGAGTTTTTTCACCTCGACCACGCCGACGCAAAACACCTCGAGTTTTTGCACCTCCACCACGCCGATCCCCGCAGAGGGTCGCGTGGACAGATCAGAAATCGCAAAAAAACTCGAGTTTTCGCACCTCGACCGCGCCGATCCCCGCAGAGGGTTCATCCGCGCGCCGCAACCTCGCTCGAGCTTTTGTACCTCGACCACGCCGATCCCCGCAGAGGGTCGCGCGGGCACCACAAGAATCGCAAAAAAAACTCGAGTTTTTGCACCTCGACCACGCCGATCCCCGCAGATTGTTCATCCGCCGCGCGCCGCAAAAACGCAAAACACCTCGAGTTTTTGTACCTCGCTCGAGCTTTTGCACCTCGACCACGCTGATCCCCGCAGAGGGTTGCGCGGGCAGACAGAAATCGCAAAAAAACTCGAGCTTGTACCTTCACCCGATCCCCGCAAGGAGGGTCGCACGGGCAGATCAAAAAACCTCGAGTTTTTGCAGACCGCGCAGAGGGTCGTGCGGGCAGATCAGAAATCGCAAAAACCTCGACCTAGAAAGCTAAACTCAACTTACATAGCTGCTACCGCCGAAGCGGCGCTTGGCTCTATGCACTTGGCTCTATGCACTTGGCTCTATGCACTTGGCTCTACGCACTTGGCTCTATGCAGTCGGCTATATGCACTCGGCTCTGCGCACCTGCTCTATGCACTTGGCTCTATGCACTTGGCTCTATGCACTTGGCTCTATGCACTTGGCTCTATGCACTTGGCTCTACGCACGGCTCTATGCACGTGGACTTGGCTCTATGCACTCCGGCTCTATGCACTCGGCTCTGTGCACTCGGCTCTATGCACTTGGCTCTGTTTGCACTTGGCTCTATGCACTTGGCTCTATGCACTTGGCTCTATGCACGGCTCTATGCACTTGGCTCCATGCACTTGGCTCTGTGTATTTGACTCTGCGCAAGTGACTCTATGCAAGTTGGTCCGAGAGCTCCGCGCGGAGGAACCCTTCGCGATGCTTTCGGGAAAAAGGGATCATCCTTGAGCCAAAAGGCCCCCGAATGATCCAATTCAATCCTTGAAGAATGAAACCTGCAAACCCTAGCCTTCCAAGACCTGACGCAGATACAATAAGCAGCAAGACCTCCCCCTTGTCTCCCAAAAGAGGAGTCCGCGTTGAGCCCTGATTCACTGATTGGCCCATAGACTAGACTGCTTGCTTCCGATAAGCTTTTGAGAGGGTGCCGGCAAGATTGTGATGAAACTCATCCACCTCAAGTGTGCATGAACAATAGGTAGAGTTGTTCGTTTGATGCGTGCTGTCTGCACAAACATGCATGCGCCTGGCCTGGCTTCTGCGTGACTTGCATTCACACAAGTCTTAACAACTGCGTGGCGCTGAGCTTATCGAATTGCGCAACCACTCAACTGTGTTCAACAAATCGCCGCTCCTTTCAAGTCAGAGCATGCTTGCTGACCAGGGACGTCTTGTGGTCGCTTTCCGTGATACAAGGAAAGCCCCTTGAAAGTGGCATAGCCATGAGCCTCCTTAAAGGTTCCGCACGTGGGGTTGTGCTGCTTGGGACCCCAGCAGGATGGTCTCATAGGCTTTCTTGCCATACTCCAGGCATGGCTGGAGGTCCTGCGATCGCGAGAAGCAAGATGGTGACGATGATGGTGGGGCAGCCGCAAAGGCGGTGATCATTTGCGCACGGCTAAAAACTTATCCAGAATGGTGAAACAAGTGGGCGAGACTGATGAGTGGTGACGGAAGTGGAACAGGGCGCAATGGAGTGACAATGCTCGCCCCTGATGCTTGAAGGCAAGAAGCCAATTGTACCTTGCGCTTGCACGTCCGAAAAGGCAAAAGGCAGCCTGGCGTGTTCTTTATGGAGGCGCACAACATATAAAGACCGAGGGCAGCAATCTTGGATCCAGGTACCAAGGCCAAGAAATCGTAAGAAAGGTACGCGGATCATCACATCCAAAAAGCGAACCCAATTTAGGGGTAGCCCTCTCATTTTGGTCGTAGTTTCTGAGTTGTTTCAGTTTTGGGGCCATGTTGGACGTTTTAAGCCCGCCCGCGCTCATTTTGGTCGTAGTGGCTGCATCATGTTGGTCGTAGATTTCGCCCATTTTGGTCGGAGCTACAAAACCTGTCCGAATAATTTCCACTCAAATGAACTCAACTCGTCTCGACTCAACTCAACTCAACCTCATGAGCCAGCGGCTGCGTCTGTTTCCAGGACCGGCGTGGAACGACAGAACTAGGACTGAAACGCCTCTTAAACTTGGACCAAAAAATACTGCGCCCCAACTTAGGGCCCAAAGGCAGGACTCATCAAGAAGTCACCCTGATCCAAAGATCCAGAACCTACGGCCCAATGTGAATCGAGTTCATGAGATGGCGCCTAAAGGCCAGCTGCCGTTGAGTTTACAGCTTGCCTATTCTCACAACCACGATCGCCGCTGCTGTCATCACCAACGCCACGGTCATGGTCGCCGTCATCGTCATCATCATTGTTGTCATCGTCATCGCCATGGCCATCGCCATCGTCATCATCATCATGATGCCCATCATCATCATCATCAGCATCATCATCATCATCATCATCATCATCGTCATCATAGTCATCATGGAGGTTATCATCATTGTCGTCGTCATCGGCATCGCTAACTACCAGCTGTGAGGATCCTTCTATTGGCAGCAGATATGCCCTGTATCTCTCTCAGGATCGCTGCCCAAAAAATGTCGCACCTCTTGGGCAAAGCGATTGAAACTGTAACTACACGTAGGCCTTCCCCTGCCACGAGTTGTCGATCTCAAATTTGCTCATACATACGGGTACCATTGCACAGCAATGTAAAGCCAACATTGCACCTAGCGGGGCGTCCACTATGTGCCGTGATGCCTTGTTTACCAAGGCTGGAAGGTTGTTCAGGGTTACCTGGGCGCGAGTTCGCTGGGGAGGCACCCGGAAGAAAATACTGCACGCGCAAAGGCAAAATACTCACATGTAGGCCGTCTACTTCGCGGTAAGACTCGTCCTAAGAACCCATTTGGCAGTGGCATCTAGATCTACTGAATGACGCTTGCTCCATCCGACATGCCCGGGCACAAACATGCGGAAGCCTGGCTTGACGTTTGGACCCTGCCCACTAAACTGGCACCTGCAGGCTTTCCCTTGCGCTCCTCGTACGCCGACATGGCTCAAGCGCCACCAGGGTCCCGGGGTCGCCTGAGGCGAGCCAACGGGAAAATCCATTGGCTGAATCTCAAAAGACAAGCCCCTTAAGAAAATAAGCGTGCCCCCTCAAAGTGCAGTCTCACAAAAGCTATCCCTGTTTTTCTTCGCAAGTGGGTGGTTTCCTTGTGGTTTTGGATGAAAGGGCCAACGGCTCCGCGGAACTTTGCCCCTTCAGATCGTTTACGCACAAGGAATGCAATTCCAACGACGGGCTTGGGCAAACAAGTGGCAGCGTCAGCGTCCAATAATGTGCGTGTTTTCCTCAGCAGAATGCTGCGGGCAAGGTGGCTGGAGAGAAAAACGCAAGTGGAGGCCTTGCCCATTCCCGCTTTGCCTGTGCAAAACGAAAGAAGCTCTTCCAAACTGCATGGCAGCTGCATTGTGTTTTTACAGCGTCCTTTTGAAACAGTCGATCGACTTCCTTTGGTCTAGTGCACTTGCACCAGTCAAGGCAGCGCAACACTCACGTATCACAAACGCTGTGCGCATGCAAAGGGGTCCCCTCAAAATGTAGACCAATCTGACAAAATCTGCGTGGGCCATCAAGTAGCATGTGTGTTCATATGTACACATACATATGTACATGTATATATATATACACACCTGCACATCTACATGTGCATGTCAACGTACATATACTTTTACATACATATGCATACATATAACCATAATATACATAAATCCCCCAAAGATCGACCTTTTTGTGGTGTTTTTGGGCCTTGGGTGCCATAACATGACCAAACCCATCTGCTTCACGAAGCACGAACGAGAAAAACCAGAGTGAGACTATGGGGCATATCCTGCTTCACTCAGCAAAAGCCAGAAAAAACCTTGAGAAAACCAGAAAGACCAGAAAAACCAGAAGACCCACAGACTATAGGACATATCCAGCTCAATAGTCTCCAGACCTTGTCTGGTTTTCCTGTTTTTTCTGGTTTTCTCGAGGTTGAACCTGGTTTTTGGCCTTTGTACATCTGGCCCAACACAGCCTGCTCTGCATGAGGTGTTCTAGCGCGCTACTGTGGCAAATCTCCTCCCGCACCAATGGCTGGCGAAGATCTCACCTTCGATCGGCTCAAGGAAGTCTGCAAGGGCTACATCTGTCGCAATACCGACCCCTTTGTCTCTGCCAACCTCCCGCCTGGCAACTTCAGTGTTGCAACTTTCCCCATGACAGAGATGAAGCCCGCTGACAATGCAGCCTCGCACTTCTTCGATCTGGTGGAGCAAAGAGGATATCAACATTGCAGAGTTGTCCCACGCCTACAAGACGGCCGTGGACAAGACCGATGACCCCCCCTTTTGGCTTGAAGGAGAAGGTAGGTGACGACGCCCTCCTGCAGATGGTGATCACGCAGGGCAAGACGCGGAAGATCAAGCCCTCCGAGTTTGAGAAGACGGGCTATGGCAAATGCTTCCGCCCTCTGTGGATGAGCGGTGCTTGGTTTGCAAGAGTTGGCCGCAAAATTCTTCGACACTGCTTCCCAGATAAGAGGTAGGCAGTTCACTCTCTGCTGAGGAGATCGATGCGGGGTTTGACTACATCATGAAACCAGCAGCTTCGCGATCCAGGACCCGTCTGTGGCCCGCTGGGTTGGTGGACCGTGTGTTGAAGAACCTTGCTTCTGATGGATCGCTTGCGCGCCTTTTCCTGTGACTTCCGCATCATGGATCCTCGAGGTTGTTGGATCTGGAACTTTGACCAGTCTGCCTTTCTGATGCTTGGTGAAGCAGGCGCGGGCAAGAGCCCACGCGAGTCTAAGCTCCACGCACCTCACAACGCCCTCGAGCGTTCGCGGCGGGCGCTCCTCTTCGTCAGGAAGGGCTTCGTGGAGGACAAGGACAAGGAGAAGACCATATCCTTCGGTCAAGGTGCAAAGCGGCAAGATGTTGAAGCCAACGAAGCCACGTTTGACAAGAGCTTCTCTCCATCAGGGGCAGATGACAACAAGTTCATGGAGTGGGAGTAGTGGGCTGGGATCGTGAAGCGCGGGAAGCCCAAGTCCTTGGTTCTGGTCCGACACCAGCCAGCAGCCCGTGCACCTGGGCCTGGGCCGAGTTGAATGGAAGAACGTCATCCCCACACTGACAGTCCGTTCCTACAAGGCAAAGGTTCCTGATTTCCTTCACGACTCCGTGATTCACCAAAAGAAGCATGTCAAGGTCAAGGGCAGGTGGACGTGGAAGAACCCTGTCTTCGTGCAGCTCAAGAAGCATACCTTGCCAGGTGGGAAGAAGACCACTGTCAAGAGTGGCACGCAGGTGATCGACAGAGCACGGCGCTTCATCAAAGATCGTGCCCGCTGCAACCATCACACCAAGACCGGCAAGTATGAGTACTGGCACAGGGGGCAAGACATGTGGGCATGCGCAGGAGCCCTCACGTCATGGCACATGGCTAAGATTGTCCATGGCTGAGACAAGGCGCTGCCCAAGCACCAAATGAATGTCATCTGCATAAGGCGCCGTATAGCTGAGCGCATCTGCTGGCATCTTTCCTGCTGAAAACACTACAAAAAGGTAGATGGGTTCTCGGACATATTTGTTCTATTCACATGTACTATGCACATGTCACCCCCCCCCCCCCCGGCCTCCCGGATCCCCCCTAACAGGCTTTCACTTGAGCCGCAGAGCCGCGGCAAAAGTGCACGATTTGGGTCGCAAAGTCACAACCAAACAACCTGCTCGTTGCTTTGGGGGTGTCTTTTTCAGGGCGCCCCTAAAATGATGGTTTTCCTCTTGGTGAAGGGCAACACCACAAAAAAGGGGTACCCTAAAAGAAGACACCCGGGTCCAGATTCGGTGTGGAGACAACTTCCCACATGCAGTTTGTCAAGCACCCACATTTCCCACCAACTCTGGCATGACAACAGTGCAACCACAATGGCTGGTCGCCGTTGGGTTGTATTGATTGGTTGAGTCTGTACTGATTGGTGAACCTGTCTAAGCGCAAACGAATGGCTGGTTAACTATCAAGGCCGCCAAATCATGCAACCCGCATCCACCTTTTGTGCTGCGAACAGACCTCTTCCGAGACCTTTGCTCAGAAGAGCGTAGCGAGCTGATCCCGTAGAGACATCAAAGGGCGTTTGCCCCCAGATGTTTGTCTGCCTGAGAGCGGTCACAGCTATCAATGTGGAGATGCAAAGCAATGAAGAGTTTGTCAATGATGGCTCTCAAGGTTCCTTCAGGTTGTCTGACAAACTAGTTCGATCCCTACCAACCCCACATAAAAGAGCGTTTTGCCCATGGCGCCGCTCAAACTGGTGGGTGAGATCCTGTGTGTTTGGCTTAGAACTATAGCGCACTCAACTCAATGTCTCGCTGATCCCTCACCAAAAAAGACAGCCTGACAACTTAGACGAGCTGCTGGACCAGCGCGTGGAAAGCGCCCTTGGGCGCCTTCTCCACGCTATGCTGCAAGAGCAGCTGACACACTTCTCCATGGCCTAGGCTTCTACTTGGGAGCAGTCACTTCAGAGGGAAGAGGCTTGGAAGAACTTGGAGAAGGACTGGACAGGGGGGATTTGGGTACTTTGCGGCCCAAGAGTTGCTCTGATGTCCAAGCGAGAGATGTCAATAAGAGCATGGAAACGAAACGTCTTCAGTCGGTTGCTTCACATGAAAAGGTTCCGCACCTTTGCACCTTTGGTGCTTATGCGAGGTCGGTTTCGCGGTTGTCTGTTGTTCGGTGCCAGAACAACAAAACACGTGTCTCGAATGTATGCCACTGGCCACAGGACAAACTCTTCAATGCGGTCACTGGAAAGGGTGAAGGGCAATGTGTCAGCAAGTCTGATCCCAGTTGGCGTTTACCTTCTCCATCACCATTGGGTTGTCTAGTGTGCGCCTGTGTGCCGTCGCAGGGCTAGAATGGGAGGGGGGTGCCCAACTGGGTCAATTCAGCGTTCAGCCATGGTCTGCCCGGGCAGCTGTCACGAACAACTAACCTTCATAGGCAGGGATCCTTTCCTAAAGTGGGCCGTGTTTGGAATCCGATACACGGGCTTGCCGCAAAAGAGGACTCCCAGGGTTAGTTTCCGGTTGGTGTCCAGAAAAAAGGAAAATCTACAAGGCGGGTGGCCCGAAAGCATTGGCAGCGGCGGCAGGTTCTCCTTGCAATCCCAGCAAGTTCTCCGTGCAGTTGCGCATCTGAGCAAAGTTGTTGGCGCGAGTTCCTCTGAGCAAGTTCTCCAAGCAAGTTCTCTGTGCAAGTTGCTCTGAGCAAGTTGTTGGCGCGAGTTGCTCTGAGCAAGTTCTCCAAGCAAGTTCTCTGTGCAAGTTGCTCTGGGCAAGTTGTCGCGATTTCCTCCAAGCAAGTTCTCTCAGCAAGTTCTCTCAGCAAGTTGCTCTGAACAAGTTTCCTCTATTCGCGAAACACTTTCGTACTTAAAAGTTGCGATTTTCCAGCCGGAGCTGCGGAAGTTTACTTCGCACGCTACTTTGGTACTCAAAAGTTGCGATATTCCAGCCGGAGCGTCGAAAGTTTACTTCGCGTACTACTGTCGTACTTAGAAGTTGCGATTTTCCGGCCGGAGCTGCAACAGTTTACGTCGCGAAATGCTTTCGAACTTCAAAGTTGCAATTTTCCAGCCGGAGCTGCGCAAGTGTACTTTGCGTGCTACTTTCGTACGTAAAAGTTGCGATTTTCCAGCCGGAGCCGCGAAAGTGTACTTCGTGCTCAAAAGTTGCGCCGGAGCAGCGAAAGTTTACTTCCCGTACTACTTTCGTACTTGTTCCAGCCGGAGCCGCGAAAGTGTACTTCGCCTTACTACCTTCATACTGAGAAGTTGCGATTGGACCAGGGGCGAATCGAACCCGCGACCGCGGAATTGCGAAAGCAGGCGCGCAAGCTACGAGACAACATCCAAAGACCATTTCGCAAGCAAGGAAATCGCACGGCGCCAGAGCGAGAGCGCTTTGACACGCACGATCTCCGCCCGCAGAGGGGTCCGCGTGGTCGAGGTTAAACAACTGAGGACTTTTTACGATTCTTGCGTCGCGTGACCTTCTGCGGAGATCCGCGCGGTCGATGTCAAAGAACTGTGAACTTTTTTCGACTCTTTCGGCGCGCGCGCGCGACTGTCTGCGGAGATCGTGCGTGTCGACGCGCTCGCTGCGGCGCCGTGCGAATTCGTCGTCTTGGCGAACTCCGCAAAGGGTCGCGCGGGCACCGCAGAATCGTAGAAAGTCCCCTGTTGTTCAACCTCGACCACGCGGATTTCTGCAGAGAATCGCGCGGGCACCGCAGAAATCGTAAAAGTCCTGTTTTTTAACCTCGACCACGCGGATCTCTGCAGAGAATCGCGCGGGCACCGCAGAAATCGTAAGAAGTCCTCTGTTTTTTTAACCTCGACCACGCGGATCTCCGCAGAGAATCGCGCGGGCGCCGCAGAAATCGTAAAAAGCCCTCAGTTTTTTAACCTCGACCACACGGATCTCCGCAGAGGGTCGCAATCCCGAGCGATGATCAAACTCCCACCCCGGCGCCTTAGAAACCTAAACTAACTTACATAGCTGCTTACGCCGAAGCACCAATGCCGCAAAAGAACATTAATAGCTGAAGTTAATGCCGCAAATTCACACTAAGTGGAAAACAAGTTCAAGCAAGTGTACACATTAGAGGCGAAGCATCAATCAATGCCGCAAGGTTCACCTTAAGTTGGAAACAGGCTCAAGCAACTGCATTTACGGGCCCACATCCGGCAGAACCATCAGTGGAGTCAATGCCGCAAATAGTAGACTAAGTTGGAAACAGGTTCTAATGAGGCCAGCAAATGTATACATGTTAACGGGCACGCTAAGTTGGAACCTTGGCTCTGTGCCACTTGGCGCTGTGCCACTTGACTTGGCTCTGTGCCACTTGACTTGGCTCTGTGCCACTTGGCTCTGTGCCACTGGCTCTGCGCCACTTGGCTCTGTGCCGCTTGGCTCTGCGCCACCTGTGCCGCTTGGCTCTGCGCCGCCTCTGCGCCACTTGGCTCTGTGCCACTTGGCTCTGTGCAACTTGGCTCTGCGCAACTTGGCTCTGTGCAACTTGGCTCTGCGCAACGCGATGCAACTGGCTCTGTGCCACTTGGCTCTGTGCCACTGGCTCTGCGCCACTTGGCTCTGTGCCGCTTGGCTCTGCGCCACCTGTGCCGCTTGGCTCTGCGCCGCCTCTGCGCCACTTGGCTCTGTGCCACTTGGCTCTGTGCAACTTGGCTCTGCGCAACTTGGCTCTGTGCAACTTGGCTCTGCGCAACGCAATGCAACTGGCTCTGTGCCACTTGGCTCTGTGCCACTGGCTCTGCGCCACTTGGCTCTGTGCCGCTTGGCTCTGCGCCACCTGTGCCGCTTGGCTCTGCGCCGCCTCTGCGCCACTTGGCTCTGTGCCACTTGGCTCTGTGCAACTTGGCTCTGCGCAACTTGGCTCTGTGCAACTTGGCTCTGCGCAACGCAATGCAACTGGCTCTGTGCCACTTGGCTCTGTGCAACTTGGCTCTGTGCCACTTGGCTCTGCGCAAGTGCAACTTGGCTCTCTGCAACTTGGCTCTATGTAACTTGGCTCTTTGCTACTTGGCTCTGTGCAACTTGGCTCTGTGCAACTTGACTCTATGTAACTTGGCTCTGTGCAACTTGGCTCTATGTAACTTGTCCAAGGCTCTGCACGGAAGAACCCTTCGCGATGCTTTCGGGAAAACTCCACAAAGTACTTCGCTTCGAGCAATCCCCACCCTCCACCATCAGCCTTTTTTTGGACGCGAGCTGCTCTGGCGGGATACTGGCGGGATCCACTGGCGAGCCGCACAGGCGGGATACTCGGCGGGATCGACTGGCGAGCAGCTCTGGCGGGATACTGGGCGGGATCCACTGGCGAGCAGCTCTGGCGGGATACTCGGCGGGATCCACTGGCGAGCTGCTCATACTTGGCGGGATCCGCTGGCGAGCTGCTCTGGCGGGATACTGGGTGGGGGCGTGGTGTAGAAGCATCGCAAACGTGGATTCTAACATAAAATCTAACAACCCCGTCCTGTCGGGTGGGGAAAAACACAAACAAAAAAAACACCACCACATTGGAATTCCCTCTCCATTATTCTCTGGAATTCCCTTTCCGCAGCAGGTGCAAAAAGCCCGCCTGCCGCTGCCGCACTGTGCAGCGCACTGCAGCCCAGGGAGTCGGCAGCTGTCTCAGCCATGCGAAAGCCGGAAACCGGAGCGCATCTACCAATAACGACGCCCCCGGTGAGTAGACGTTTTCCGGAAACCATGCGATGGTCTCCAAAGGCAGCCATACCTTTAGGCTTGTGAACGTCCCCCACCAACCTCCAATTGCAATGTTGGTTTTTGCTCACATGGTTTCCTTTCTCGATGTTCTTCAACAATTGCAAAACGGACACCTTGTCACAAATGCCCAGTATGAACAATGAACAATAGTTGCCTTTGGACTCCCCTGAAAAATGGCGGCACGACATGTCACCGAAACCCAAAACGGGCCTCTGGTTTGACCACCCAACAAATAAGCAACCCAAACTTAGCTGCGGTCAAAGCCACAGACATGTGGAAAGCCAATACGGGTGTGTCTCCAAAAATGCGTTTGGGGGGCGCCAAAACAAAAAGGCACTCTACAGGAATCGAGAAAGCCGAAGCCACTCACTCTATGGCGCTGAGTCACAAGTCACATCTGCGGCAATGCGACTGCGACGCTCCAATTTTCACCTCGTGAACTGAAAAGACAGCAGGTCGCTGACTTCTCGCTGGATCCGCGTGAGCTGAAACCTCTTGGCTCACTCGAAGGACCTGGAAATGAAAGCTGAACCTGTGCCATGACTCAACATGGCCAACTCAAAACTCGCAAATCAAAAGGCCCTGCCTCCTGGAGCAACTCAGTCGGCCGCCCATAGAATATCAGCCCAGGCGGTCGTTCAATGGCTAGTTTTGGGGTTGTCAACGAGTCAAGAGCTGAAGCCCAACCCCCAAAAAACGGATATTCCCCAACATGTCATTTCTGAGAGAATTGGAATGATCACCGACCGAATCTACATTGTACCTAGCCTGGAACTGGCAACAACTGCTCAAGGCAGCCATTCACAGTGCATGTTCGACGGCCGGAACGTGGCACCGGAGGGTATATGAGCTACAGCCGATTTTGCTACATGATTCAATGGTCAGGTGTTCCCACCTCGTTCTCCGACCCCGCGCCTGTTTATCCTCATTGACCTCGTTTTCCAACCGCATGTGTTTGTGCGTGAGGTAACAATAGTGTTCCTCTCGGCCTTTACTGTAGTCTTCTGCAAATATAGGCCGTTGCTCATATGTATTGGGCCTGCTTGGCAGGCGAGAGAATCGAGCGTTCCCAGCCGAAGCATCTGCCGGTAAGGAGGTGGGGAACCGCCCTAAAAAAATAGAATGAACATACAATGCATCTGCTCGGCAATTGTCTCTGACGTGGGAAAGCCTCTCAGAAAGTTGGACATGTCCGTCGACCTCCCTCAATATTGCAAGCAAAGAACAGGAAACACCCTGTCATTCAAGATGGGTTGAGGCAGGTGTGCTTGTAAATTTTGAGGGAAATCACGACGAATGGTGAATCTGAGGCGTAGCATATTCGCAAGTCAGATAGCAGACACCTACTGGCGCCCGGCTGCACAGCGTGCCAGCTATAGCGCGTCGCATTCAAACATATGACTCATATGACTCTGCACACTCACATGATACGTGGGTCTGATTTGCAATTGGGCAGCCCTTGATGAAAGAAATGTTCATGGGGATTCAGCACACCCACCCTTTTTGTAAGAGCCCCGTTTAAACTAATAGCCATATGACTTTGCAGACTACATTTGCGTGCCTGAGACGCAAGCTGCTTGCAGGTAGAAGACGCCTACTGGCGCTCAGCTGCACGCCCAGCTTGCTTGGCTTTTGCAATGCGGCGCTGAAGTTGGCACGCCGGCTGTGCTTGTTCACAGGGCTTGCTGCGGTGCCGCCATGCATTACCTCAAGAGATTAAAACCCCTTGCACTTCCATGTCGGGTAGGCCGCAAAACAAACAGCAAAGCCCGCGGGTCGCCCGAATTGAAACCCGGCAGCATCGAATGTCGATGCAGCTAAAAGCATGTTATCGTGCTGTTCCACGAAAATCTAAGGGGACTTTGCAAATCATTCGGGGATGGGCCTCTGCAAAGGCCGTCGCTCCACAAACTCCACCAAGGCTCCATGATACCCCAAGCCCCTCGCCCCTGTGCATGGCAAGGGAATCTCAGGACTCAGGCAAGCTGAGCGATACCTCCGGGGTTGGATGGCCCTGGTCCAGTCACAACTTCACAGGATATTAAGGTATTCATATATATATATATATATATGTATATATCTATATATCTAGAAATTGGAAAATCCCTGACAAATGCTCAATCCGTCAAACGATGTTGCTTGTCGGACTGTCCCGGTGAACCACAAGTAAGTAGCTTTGAACGTGGTACATGTTTCCGCCTATGTAATCACACATCTGTTTTTGTCCATGCCAAAGGGAAGCCTCTTCTCAACTCAGGATCACTAGGCTAAAAAATTGGTGGAAGAAACAGCTGTTGATAACCAATGTATAAACGGGTGTCCTTTTTTCCAGGGATCCTGTTTGGGGTTTTGTTGGAAGGAAAACCAAAGGCAAAATGCCCATTTTGAGGGTTCTCTTAGAGACACACCCGTCTGGGCTGTTCGAAACAGAAGGCTGGCCAATCCTTGTAACCCTTGGTAAGGATTCAGGATTGCCTTTGCACAGTTGAAGTAATTACGGGTGCATCTTGTTTTAGAGGCCTCCCAAAAACTGCTGCCCGGTCTCCTTTTGAGACAAAGCCATATGAGTGTCTTTTTTGAGGGTACCCTTCTTGTACGGATTTAAAGGAAAACTAAGAGGAAAACCACCAAAAAGGGGTACACTCACCGTACCCGCAAAAAACACGGACCTATACTTTGCCTTTGTCTGATTGGTTTCGAAACTTGGCCGCTTTTCAACTTGGCCGCCTCGCTGGCGGGCGGCTCAAGCCTGCTGTTCCAACCAGCGGGCACCATGCCTCAAGCTCCTTTGGGCGTGTGTTGGGGTCAAACTGGGCGTCTTTTTGGAAGGTTCCCTTTCGTGGCAAACGGAAACCAACGAAACCACTGCTTTGGGGGGTCCGTGTGGAGACGATGGTTGCTCTTTGTGTTTGGGGGGGAGTTAAGTTTTACAGGACACCCAAAAGGAAAATAGACATTTGTGCGCCCCCCTATATAAAGCGAGACACACCCAACTGGAGTCAAGATGCGGGGAGTCCCAATCTGTTAACTCATAATGTGGACAAATGCACTACCATCTGATGGATGCAGGACTGTTGAAGAATCCAGGAAAAGAAACACGGTATAAACTACCCCACTTGCTATGGCAGTGGATGTTTGAGGGAGGCACCCAAACAAAAAGGAACACCTCCCCCGCGTGTTTCTTGGTTGTTGTTCAACAATATCTTTAAAAAGCAGGGGCCCCACATTTGCCAATTAAACATTGTGCCGTTTAGGTCGGACAACTCTGACAACAATGGCCACGAGCGTGCAATGTGTGATCCTTCCAAGAAGAACATATCCAAACAAAAAGAGAGAAAGAAGGGACAACAAGAGAGAAAGAAGCGGTAGTGGAAACCTGCTTGGGCCCCGGTGCTGTGATCGTGTTTTAGAGGCTGCGCAACCTGTCTATGAGAATGGAAAGATTGGCCTTTTCACATGCCCCGAGCAGGAACTTGCGGTTTCCTGACACGTGCCCAAACCACAACCCCTCCTTCTTTCTTGGATTTACTGCCACAAAAGCAGCCACTACATTTTTTTGGTACCATGATAGAAAGGGTAGAACATTGGCAATCATTGGGTCTGTAGGTGTCCTTGTTTGTTGTTTTGGCGAAGAAAAAAAGATGGCCCTGGTCAACCTGGTGGTTTCACAATCTACCAGGGCTATCGAGCTTCCTAAAAGGACACCATGATCGGGCCCGTGCGCTGTTATTTTTAGGGGCCAAATTTGGATCGCCTGTGATCGGGTCGAATGGTAGCACTAGAGAACAACAAGAGAGAAAGAAGGGACACAAGGATGTCAACTAAACGTTGTTCAAAATGATTGGACCCCTGCAGTACCAAATGATGATGGTTTTGGTGCTTCTTTCCACGCAATTCCCCAAGGGAACACCCAAAAAAAGAAAGAAAGCGGAAGCTTCCCACCGAACTCACCAAAAAGGGTGAGAAGAAGAAGAAAAACAAAAAAGGAGGAACAAAAAAAAGCTGGACTTCACTCCGGGGCTCTGCTCAAAGTCCTCCAGGGAGCAGGAGGGCAGCAGCTCATGCTGGCACCCCCAGTCCCAGCCCGAGCAAGTAGCGTCGATCAGAAAGATCCCCCTCGGCTCAGCTCGGCAAGCGAGGCGCTTGCGGTATTACGTGGGTGTGTCAACCCTGTGAAGGTACCTTTTTGGGGGGGTGCTTTAGAAGGAAACCAACACCATCCCTGTTTGGGGGTCCCCCGATTTTGAGCAACCCTTCAACACCATGTAACCTGCATGAACCTCGCTGATGAACCCTTACCCCATGGGTCAATCCACCCTAAACTACCAAGATGGTCACAAAGGTCTATATGCAAGATTGGTCCCAAAGAAGCCAGGTACGGAAACTCGCAACCGAAATTGCCATAGGGGTTTGGGCGCCTACTTGGGTCAAAATGTTGGGCCCTTCTATAAATGATGCGGTTCAACTGGTTGACCCCCGCTTGCCCATTGTTGCTCAGCTCAATCTTCTTGGGATGCAACCTCGACCTTCAAATCAGAATCCCCTTACTTGCTTGTTGGTGGGAGGGGTTGTGTGCGGGGATTATCAGCCAAGCAATGCATAAATCCCCTTTCGGATGCACAACGACTATGGCTCCCAAATTTTTGACAACACAAAGGCCACTCGCTTTCGAGCGGGCCAAGTGGAAAAGACATAGACCTTGTACAAAGTCGGACATGAATGGCCAAGATTCTGGGTCCCAGAGGTGCCTTTCAGCTTTTGCAACCAGTCGATGTTGTCGGTGATGACCATCACGGGATCTTTGGCGGAGAAGCTCATCAGCTCGGACAAGCCTCACGTGCTTGGTTTTTCAAGCGCGAAGCTCATGGGCATTTCTTTGCCAAAACGGGAACCTCGACCCATTAAAAAAAAAGCTCAGGTGATATCCCCAACAGCATGCCCTTGGTGGAACCCTCGTGGAAGCTTACCTCAGGGCTGCCCCGTACCACCCCGGAGCCTATCTGAGTTGAGCCCCAAAGCTTTCAGCTGTTGGGGAAAAAACGGGGTGCCGCTGGACGATTGGCGTCTGAAAAACAAGGCAGGCAAAACATGCTGTCTGGGCCAGGCGCTGGAGCAGTTCAGCGCCTCAATGTTGCACCGGCTGGCAAGAGTTTGAAAGACGTAGTGGGAGCTGACCTCCTCAACCGCGAGAACCAAGCTGGGATCGCGAGCCATCGCCGACAAAGCACGTCTTATGACGACAACACGGCGTTTGATGCTTGATGCAAGCGGCAGGCAGTAAGGTCGATCAGCCAAGCATGAGCACTGAATCGAATGTGCCCAGCATACTTGACACTGGATTCTCGGTGCACGCCAGGAAGGTAGAAGCTTGTTGTTGCCCGTTTTGCCAACTGCCAATTGCTTCCCATTCCCTGATGAGAGGCTGCAAATGCCTTCTTGGATTCTTCATGTGTTAAAGCATGCTTGCATGTTGCCTGTATTCAACGTATATTGCGGTGTTTGCCTGCTAGTGAAAATGCGTGCCACTTCTTTTCTGTCACCCGCAACAAACATATGATTCCGATGATACACATAATAAGGTAGCAGAAAGGACGTTCTCATAAAAACCTTTACTTAGAATGACGCTATCATCAAGAAAACTGCAAGACTCCATGGCACAACTTGCACACTAAAATACATATCAAACTCAAACATCCGGTCTTCCGGTCTATCCGACTACACTCACACCGACCAGCACAAAATCTGGGCAATGGCGGAATGCGGATGATAACAGCAGGCCCGCCATCTCAGCATCCGCGTTCCTGTTCCAAACACGCCCACTGTCAGGCTTGACGTTAGCGGGTGCAACCGTCAGATGCTCAGCTGAGCTCCCCCACCACTTGGACGTCTGCCTGCGCCAGGAGCGCTGCGCAGACTGCCGAGTGGCCTGCAGCGCTCATGCCGAAGGTTTCAATGGCTCCTACAGGTCAGCTGAAAGCTGAGAAGGTTCTCACTTCTCATTCATAAAGAGGGGAAAAATAAGATCCTGCGCCTATAGGAACCCCTGCAGTTTCGTCGATGGGATTGAAATGGCTTCCAAAAACACATGGTTGTTTATGCGTTTCTGCGCAGCCCAGCGGCGGAAAATCCATGTGCAAACAAAGAGCCAAAGCAAAAGGAGATTCAGCTCAACGGGTGTTGACACTCGGGAGAGCCTTCCGCGATTGCCATGTGCGATTGCACTGCTGCGTGGCCCTAGTGTGGCAGGATACTGGTTCGCACAGGAACAACCCACAGGAACTGTGTGGGTTTAGGAAAGTTCTAGGTGGATTAGGGTGGATTTAAGGCGGGATTTGGGTGCGTGACCCGCGGACCCGACGGTCCACTGGCTGACTGACAGCCTGACCAGCCGGACCAGCCCCAACAGCCCCGACGGACTGACGGACTGACGGACTGACGGACCGGGCGACCCACCGAACTGACCGGGATACTCACGTGCCAACACCATGCACGCAGCGCTTTGCACCTCCTTGCTGGTACAAGTCACGCGCTGAGCAAATTCAAATCATCTTCGCAAATAAGCCAATGTCAGTATTGTCCTAACAATGGATGGGTCTTTTGACACGCAGAATCGGTACAAAACCAATCGTCGTTGGACATCTGAACACCTAGACGACACTGGACACTCTACTTCATGCACTTGCGTATCAAGCAAACTCGAGCGTCGCCAACGAAATTTTAATATACAGAATGACATGCACATGCGACATAGCCATACCGTTTGCTTTCTGAAAAATCCGGCCTGACACTTCTGCGAAAGGGAAACACATCAAGCATAACCAGAAAGCCCCTAACCGTGCTCAAGCCCAAAATTTGCTTGATAGTGCTTGATCTCATTTCATATCAGCCGCCACGCAAGACCCCTCTCATGTCTGCCTTCTTTGGCTGCGTAGTGCAAGCACGTGCACCCGTGCATGTCCTGCGCCAACGATGGATACTCCCTTGAAGGAGATCCTATGTGGTCCACAGAGTCCAATGGTACCAAACCTTCGCAATGACCACAAGATCATTTTCCAGAAGCTTTTTAAAAAGTCACATTCACCCGTGACACAGCGGTGAGAAACATGTTTGTCCAAGATAAATTCGGAGATGAGTACGTAGGTCCGTATCTTTCTCGCTTCTTCCTCTGACTCAATGAATCTCCATTTAACTTCGAATTCGTTGCTGAAGATGGCTTCTGGCCTCTTTTTGAGCCTGGGGCATTGGATAGGTGGCTCTACCCCCCTTCTCCTTGCGGCCTCTGACTGACTATCCTGAGGTCAAGCCTTTCGCACGAGCTAAGAGGGCACTCCCAGATTTCAATGCCACAGCGACGCAGTCCTTGGCATTGACAAATGCCCGTGCCTGGCACGCGAGCCCATCACGCGAGCCCATCCGCTTGCCCCGCAAGTGCCCGGGAAAAGATCGACCTGAGATAGGCTCAATGCCAAGTCCACTCCCTCGAGATCAGGAGACCTTTACGCAAACTCGATGCTGAGCCCGAAGAAATATGGCTGACTTTAGTAGCCACTTGGCGACTGTGAGTTCAAAAGCAATGATTACATCCAGCGTCTGGACCATGGGACAATGTCTTTGTTCCTCAAGATGACAGCGACGAATTGGGGGGAATTTGCTTTCTCGGGAATTTGGGTCCTCCCGACTCCATCGATTCAACCGACTATACTCATATTATCAGGTGATTGGTTGGTTTAATGCGGGTTCTCGTGCAAAAGAGGACCAGCTTGGTAGCATGATCCCTTGATAAGGTGCCCCGTTCGTTTGACATCTCCAGTTCCGCCAGCCGGCTGGCAGTCGGAGAGCGCCTCCAGCAGCGCCAGGCACACCTCCAGGCGCCCCGCTTTGGCTGCGCGGTGCAAAGGGCCCTGGTGACCCGTCAGCGCACGCTGGCTGCTGGGCCGCAGCACCTCGGAGGGCTCACGGAGAATCGCCGTGATCGTGCAAACCCAGGAGTGGGTCTAAGACCCCATACTCTAGCTGTCGCGGTTGCGGCAAACAGTTAAAAAGCCAACGAGGTCCTCAGAAACCGCAACATCATGGGTTCTAAAGACCCTAAGCCCCAGTCTCGTTGATAACAGTTTACTTAGTTTACTGACTGCCAACTGGTGGCACTAATGCCACGATTGCGATTCGCACTTGTCATGCGGCTCTTGCGTGCTGCAAGAAACGCCGATGATTGTTCTTTGAGTCGCGGTAAACAGGTGGGTATGTTTCAAGATAGGGGACCAATAGAAAGCTGTTTTCCCCTTGGGTGTCCTTTCAAGACAAACCCAGTCAGCACTCCTCAGCACCTATTGCAAGCCACAGCTGACAAGCTAGGCAGTCTGCCCACTTTGACAAACCCTGAGGGCACAAACTGTGCAGGAGTGGGGTTGCCAGCGTGTTTGCAACCTGTAAGAGGTGTAAAACCTGGGGAATTGCAATACAGTGTGTTGCCCATGCTATATTCAAGACTTTGCATTCGAATCAGCTGTGCGAGATGCGGCGCCAGGATCAACCTTGTAGCTCAAGCCGAGCTTTAAGCTGAGGTCGCAGCAACGCGACTTGTCTTTGGCCTAGGAAAACACCAGGGCACAAGAAGTCGCTTCTCGAATCCACAGTGTTAAAGCAGCGCATCCATTACATCCGTTCCCAATCCGCAAGTTAAGGACTCGTTGGCAAGGGGTTTAGTGTAAATAGCAACGCAACACACGGCTCAACAAGAAAGGTCAACTGCATGCGCACTTGTCTTATATCTATATATATATATATAACAGAAAGACATCTGTAGAAAGCTCCTGCGCCGTGCACACTGTTGATTGCACCTCTAGGTACAAGCAAGTGGGAAGGCGCCGTTGCCAACCACCGAAACACGTTTAAGCCACAGCCACCATTGTTCAAATAACTATTTTGGGGGCCCCTTTAAGTAGGCCAGCGTTTGCAGCGCATACTGGCAATCGACAATCTTGAAAGGCCCGCATCAATATGCTAGTCCTCAATCACGCACGAAAAGATGGGAGGCGATGGGAAAAATGCACTTGAATAAGCGCTAAAATGATGTTGGCATGCGATTTGTTTCCCAAGAATGGTCCCCCCGGCGCTGAACAGCAAGCTTGCCCCCTGCCTAAAATAGGGGACTCCCCCAAATGATTGGTGTCAGGTTGACCCACGAGCCGTCCCCACGACGGCACGACGGCACGCCCCGGGGCCGCAGCCGACGGCTCGCCTGCTGCAGGGTTTGGAGCCAATCTCTAGGAAGCACGACCCAAGTCAGAACCTCAAGCTGAAGTTCAGAACCAGCAGAGGTGTAGAGAACCAACTGGGAAAAGAACACAAATCACCACAGGACAACCAGAAACACTTGACCAAGAACATCTTGCTTCACGCTTTGTCGGGACAGCAGGGTTGGGACAACTGCTGTTCTTTGACCATGTGCCTGAAGGTTGCCCGTAGGGATCCACTGCTTATGAACAGCGCAAGCTCTCCAAGCCCAGGGAAGCCCAAAGATCCATCGGCTTAAGAAAAAGCAAGTCCTCAGTCCTGAGACTCAAGCGATAGGACTTGGCGAAACGCATGGGCCCTTTTCAATGCCAGAATCCGGCCACGCGTGCATGTGTATATACATATATATATATAGATGTGTATATTCTGTATATATATATATAGAGGAAACAAGGAAGGAGAAAACGAGCCTTGCTCCAGCCTGGCGAATCAAGGTAAGCACTTACACATGTCATCATGCTCTGCTCATAGGACACAATCCCCAGGAAGCGCCAGGATCACGGAACCCATGCTCAAGCCAGCTCCATGTTAGGGGTATCCCAAACGCCCATGGGCAAAGGGCAAAACTTGGACCCCTCCCATGGTCGGCTCCGTTGTGACCTTCCAACATATTGCCCAACTCGATATCAAAACTTGCTTGTTTCCTCGCAAAAGCCCCCCCCCCCCGAAGTGACAGGCGCAACGGTGCCATGCTGAAAGGTGTCACCAGTGCTTGATACCTGCGTCGATGCACCACAAACGGTGGAGCACAAAACACTGGCATGTAAATGTTGGTTTGAGCCTTTGAAACAAATGCTGAAAGCAAATGCTAAGAGCGTTCCAGCCCCAGCAGCCCGCACACCTCCGCAGCGGCGGTTGGCTCCTAGCAAGCGAGTGACCACGACTCCCTTCAAACCGTCACAACGGCTGTCCCGTCCATGAAACAGCACAACGCGGTAAACAGAGAAGCTGGAAAAGAGTGGAACATATCAGTCCCCTGATGGTCTTCTCTAAGGGGCACCTGAGCAACAAACAATGCTACCTACTACATACAATGACAAGAAAGGAAGCCGTGCCGAATGACGCGTTGATCGGCTGTTGCTCTGTAGGAACGGGCAAAGTTGTGCTGGTATGCGAGCGTACCAGCCATCCTGGCAAAAAGTGGCTAGTGTTAGGCTGGCTGAGGAAGGCAAACACTCTTCTCCTAATCTGAGGTTCTGCGGTCTTCTCGGAGTTGGAGCTGCGGGAATCTAGACCTTTGTTCCCAACACCCAAACAGCCGCCTACAGGCCGGCACGAGAAGCGCAATGGGGCCTTTGTGTCCCCGGATGCCAAGTGGATCATCGGGATCAGGCAACTGAGGTCATTCAAACCTTGAGCAAACTTAGACTCTGCACCCAAAAGCGAGTCAGTTGGAAAATGGTTGTCTTGCGGCCTCGCCCAAAACAGAGGCCAGCTAAGTCTGGCAATGAACAAGCACTCAAACATCCTTTATTGCTTCATCTTCAAATCTTTGTAACCACAAAAGTGCTTAGCGTTTCAACATCCTTCAAATGTCCCTCGGAGTCCAAACGGCTGGTGCAAACCCATGGCCTCCGAGCGCCCAAGCTTCGCCAAAAGACGAGCTTCAGCTCGCCTGCGAATGAGCCGCTCCAACCCGCACCTTTTGTGTTGGTAACCTGGTGGGAGGTCTGCAAAATGTTGAGAAATGTGCCAAACTCGGTTGGCCCCATTCTTGTTTGCCTTCAAAACTGTCCCTTTGGGAGCCGCCAAGTGGACTTGACAGTCAACAAGCCTTGTCTCAATAGCTCAATAGCCCGGCATTGGCACAAATCTGAAAAGGGGCCCCCAAGCAACCCATCCTTCCCTTCATGGGGATCAGCCTACTTTTGAAAGTCTGCACTTGTCCACACAAGATATTGCATTGCAACTGGCAACCTTGCCACTGTCAAAGGAGGGTCTCTGCCATTCCTTGAAGAAAATGGAAGCCGATGAACAAAGTCCACCAGAACAATATGTGCTTTCTCAAAAGGTTCCTGAACGATAGCTGAATTCCAACCAAAATGCATAAGAGTCGCTGCTGTTGAATCGAACAAACACCGATGAACAGTGAGCCCAAAAAAGTAACAACATCCGGAGCGAGGTTAGCCAAACGTCATGCATCACTCGAGCGTTGTATAGATGAAAATGTGTATCAGATCTGGATTTTGTGTGCAACGAGCAGAAATGCAAAGCTTGACATGAGATGCAACGGCAAACGCTGAAAACAAAACAAATCCAACAGTCAAATGCCAAACATTCTGGTTATAGGAAGCAGAGGACGATCAGCAGAACCCTATTCCATGCCAAAATGGGATTCGCACATCTAGCCTTTGCAGCTAAGATCGTAAATCTGCTTGCGGACAGAGGCATTGCAGCTATGCAGGCCACACATGTTTTGTGCTTACTTGGCTCCAGTACAAGCTTGTTCAAAAGCAGTCAAACAGGCCTCTAGAATTGTGGGGACATAGGCCGATCATCTATATCCAACCAGCAGAGCGGGCTGAAACCACAACACAAATTGTTAAATATTACCACGACCAAAAAAAACAAAGTTACCACGACCGAAAATAAAACGATTTGTAACGGCCATCCCGACCAGCACGGAAACACAAAGAAAATACAAAGGAAACACAAAGGAAATACAAACAAAATACAAAGAAAATGCAAAGGAAATCTAAACGAAATACGAAGGACGTAAAAAGGAAATACAAAGGACATACAAAGGACATACAAAAGGACATACAAAGAAAATGCAAAGGAATTACAAAGGAAATACAAAGGAAATACAGCGGGAATACAAAGAAAATACAAAGAAACATATAAAGAAAATACAAAGGATGTCCTCTGTGTGTCTTTGCTTTGTTTATCTTTTCTATGTCCTTTGTACGTCCTTTGTACGTCCTTTGTGTTTCCTTTGAATTTCCTTTGTATGTCCTTTGTAGTTCCTTTGTATGTCGTTTGGATTTCCTTTGCATGTCCTTGCATTTTCTTTGTATGTCCTTTGTATTTCCTTTGTATGTCCTTTGCATGTCCTTTCTATCTCCTTGGTATTTCCTTTAGATTTCCTTTGCATTTCCTGTTGTATTTCCTCTGCATGTCCTGTGTATTTTCTTTGTATTTCCTGTGTATTTCCTGTGTATTTCCTTTGCATTTCCTTTGTATGACCTTTGTATTTCCTTTGTATGTCCTCTGTATTTCCTTTGTATTTGTATTTCCTCGGTATGTCCTTTGCATGTCCTTTGTATGTGCTTTGTATTTTCTTTGTATGTCCTTTGCACTGCCTTTTGTATTTCCTTTGTATGTCGCCATTCTATCCAGCGCCGGGAGCAATCTGGTTTTCAGTTTGTGGAGTTTCCCACAGCTGAGCCATTCCAGTTCCCAACTCTCCTCGCCTCAGAAACTCCTCCTGCCACTCCTGGCAAAGTAGACTAGCCCCGGTCCGTCACTTGCCTGCCTAAGACTAAGACTACACACAAAAACCTGTTGAAAGCAAATAGACCATGAGTCACCACACGCAAAAAGTAGGCGCGGAAGGAAAACAATCAGGCGGGCACCTGACACTATAGAAAGTGTGGCCTGCAAAGAAGCAGCACCAGACAAAGGCCATGCGTATTTGATCAATGCGGGTGGAACCAGAAACGTGTGCTTCAATCTGCGCTGCGACCAAGTCATCCCCTTGAGACATGCTTCTGGATAACATCCGATTGTGCAGCGTGCTCGAGAACAAAGCAGCGCAAAAGGATTGGTCGCGGCAAAAAGTAAGGGTGCATTAAAAAAGGCAACTGCTGATTCCCGAAAGGAATACGATGCAGCCAACGTGAAAATCGACCAACACAATCCAGACTCAATGAGTGACAATGGAATGCTAGTTCCGGTTAGATACTCCAAGCAAGCAGCGCTGCAATACACAATCGATGTTCGCAGAACTGCACACGGACCGCAATGACAGCGACCACGGCAACCAACATCACAAACATGTATCCTGCGCTACAATTTAGCATCACAGACTGTGGACAGCATTGGCGTTTGCCCTGCGAATGGCCTTGACCTCAACCTAAGGCCGAACGTTTCCCACATCAACCCC
This sequence comes from Effrenium voratum, assembly GCA_963377175.1. Lineage (NCBI taxonomy): Eukaryota > Dinophyceae > Suessiales > Symbiodiniaceae > Effrenium > Effrenium voratum. The sequence continues at coordinate 324,701 of CAUJNA010002957.1, read as the reverse complement.
ATGACAAACAACCAATTCGGTCTGCAACCGACACAAAGAGTTGTCAACGTCAGAGCCCTATGCTCCAGGATTCGATGTTTTTGCCTACTAACAAAGCACACGCAGCGACACTTCTTCCAACCAAGCGGTCGCCTTCATCTCTCCTTCGGTTTGTTTTCAAGTGGCAAGACTTTGCTGGCCCAGGCACAATACATTCTATGTTCCATGAATGCAACGGATGGTTTCAATATTACTCATCAACACTCCCATGTGCATCCCTCATGTTGTCAGCATCTGCCACGCATAGCTATTGCTCCTCTATCGGACTCTGGTTCCCGTTAGACTCCCCCTCTAAGAAGCTGCCCGCATGCCTCGCTCGGGCCGGCTGGCAGCCGAGCCTAACGGAGCTCAGGGTATGCAAATGAACTGGCGCGATTCCTGCGAGTCTGTCCCCTCAGTTCCATGGGATCCAAACCACGAATTAGCAGCTCCATATGGCGACAAACAATCACCGAAAAGTAAGTAGCATTGCGAGCAGGCATCTGCCTGGGACAACAAAGCCTGCAAGCGGCAGTGCTCCGGCGCCTTCTGAACTTCTTGCCGGCTGACGGCGCCATCGCCATTGGTGTCCAGGGCCCTGAAAGTAGCCTTCGCCTGCAGACGTCTGCGTGACCGGCAATGCATTGGCACAGATTGCTCACGACATGCGCAACATTCTGCAAGCCCGGATTTACATCATCAAAATCAGCGCAGCGCACCTGCACGACACTTCTGCTGCGACAATGCTGCTCAACACCCTGCCTGCTGAACTTCCTGTGCTGTCACAACACCGTCGCCGTTCCGATCCAAGGCTGTCTGCTGCTTGACAGCCTCTGCACCATTCAACAAGCAACAAAATCCTTGCTTGCGCATACCTCTACGTAGGATCAAGCGCAGGTGATATAGATATGTGTGCTTTTATATATATATATATATATAAATATATATATATACTTCAATAGGCCTAGCTGTGCAAGCAAACATTTACAGCCTGCAATCCAGGTCTTGTGAGAATACAAAGGCATGCATCACCTGCATGACCCTCATGTGGTGCGGCACATGCATCATGGACACCACCACGGCCTTGTCAAACTCTGCCCTGCTGACGCTGCCGTCACCATTTTCATCCATCATGTCCAGCTGCTTCTGCACCTGCCCACCACGCGCAAAATCGCAAAATAGGGCTTGGGGCACATGAGGCCTGCTTTACACATCATTCTACGATTCCCTACAATGACCTCATAGCTTTGCAATCCTATCAAATCACAGTCTGTCCCGTGTTGAGCACCTCAAATGGGTTGAACGATATGCGAAGCGACGCCGCGCGCACAGATTACTCTCAAAGAAATGAATAGGACTTATTCAGGAAGGTGACAACTCAACACCTGCTGGTTCGCACTCCTTGAAAACCATTCTCCACTAGCTACAAAATGCTTCTGGCCGAATCGCGAACCACTCACTCTTCAGTGCTACATCGCCTTCTGAACTTCTTGCCGGCTGACGATGCCATCGCTGTTGGTGTCCAGGGCCCTGAAAGTGTCCCTCGCCTGCAGACGTCTGCGCTGACTGCTAATGCATTGGCACAGATTGCTCACAACATGCGCAACATTCCGCAAGACCGGATTTACATCATCAAAATCAGCGCAGCGCAAATGCACAGCACTTCTGCTGCCCAATGCTGCTCAACCCCCTGCCTGCTGAACTTCCTGTGCTGTCACAACTCCGTCGCCGTTCAGATCCAAGGCTGTCTGCTGCTTGACAGCCTCTGCACCATTCAACAAGCATCAAAATCCTTGCTTGCGCATACCTGTAGGATGAAGCGCAGATAATATACATATGCATATATATATATACATATGTATCTATACTTCAATAGGCCTAGCTGTGCAAGCAAACATTTACAGCCTGCAATCCAGGTCTTGTGAGAATACAAAGGCATGCATCACCTGCATGACCCTCATGTGGTGCGGCACATGCATCATGGACACCACCACGGCCTTGTCAAACTCTGCCCTGCTGACGCTGCCGTCACCATTTTCATCCATCATGTCCAGCTGCTTCTGCACCTGCCCACCACGCGCAAAATCGCAAAATAGGGCTTGGGGCACATGAGGCCTGCTTTACACATCATTCTACGATTCCCTACAATGACCTCATAGCTTTGCAATCCTATCAAATCACAGTCTGTCCCGTGTTGAGCACCTCAAATGGGTTGAACGATATGCGAAGCGACGCCGCGCGCACAGATTGCTCTCAAAGAAATGAATAGGACTTATTCAGGAAGGTGACAACACAACACCTGCTGGTTCGCACTCCTTGAAAACCATTCTCCACTACCTACAAATGCTTCTGGCCGAATCGCGAACCACTCACTCTTCAGTGCTACGGCGCCTTCGGAACTTCTTGCCGGCTGACGACGCCATCGCCGTTGGTGTCCAGGGCTCTGAAAGTGTCCTTCGCCTGCAGCTGTCTGCGCTGACTGCCAATGCATTGGCACAGATTGCTCACAACATGCGGATTTACATCATCAAAATCAGCGCAGCGCAAATGCACAGCACTTCTGCTGCCCAATGCTGCTCAACCCCCTGCCTGCTGAACTTCCTGTGCTGTCACAACTCCGTCGCCGTTCAGATCCAAGGCTGTCTGCTGCTTGACAGCCTCTGCACCATTCAACAAGCTTAAAAATCCTTGCTTGCGCATACCTGTAGGATCAAGCGCAGGTGATATACATGTATATATGTTCCAGGCGGCCATCCCCCCACCCCCCCACCCAATGGTCATGCTCAGTCAAGAAGGTATCACAGTGTGACCTCACAAGCCCTGCGTTCTTGTGTGGGATGGGTGGGAGGGGGGTCCATGTGTGAAGATGGGATACTCTTTTCACTGGATTTGTGGGAAGTTGCCGTTCATGATAACACCTGAGAAGGAGACGGTTCATCTACACGTCAAGGGTGACATTTGGTTGGAGATCGGAATGCGAGAAGCCACCCCCCCTGAAAGAATTGTGGCACAGTGTGGCCGCAAGCCTCCCCGCCCCTGTGAAATGGCAAAAGGTAGCACAGTGTGACCATGGTTCCCACACCACCCGCCCCCCTGTGGGAATGGGGGTTGGGGTCTATAGTAGGTAGCAAAGTGCGTTTGCCACTGGCGCGTTGCAGCGCACTTGGTTAGCACTTGGTTGCGGCGCTGCAAACCACAAACTGCGTCGTGGCATTGCGCACTGTCACTTGCGACAGCGCTGCAACTTGTCGCGTGCTGCGAAATGAGCAAATCGCACTGCAGCGCAACACACGAACAGAGCCGCAAACGCACCCGCAAGGTCGTGCGCACACTGGAGCAAGCTGCCCCACAAGCCCCCGCCACCCTCTAAGGGTGGGGGGGGGGGGGCCCATAGCCCCCCCCCCGCCCCGCCCTTGGATGGACCCATACCATTGGGGGGGGGGGGGCTGGGGACGACGGGCGAAGGGAACATATATATATATATATATTACAGCGTTGCCAGCGCCCCCCCCCCCCTCCAATGGTCATGGGTCAGACAAGTACCCCCCCCCCCCCTGCGGTTGTGGTCCTGTGGTTGGGTTGTGGTGGTTTAGGGTTGGCTTAGAATTGGTTTAGGGTAGATTTAGGGTGTATTTAGGGTTAGTTTAGGGTTGGTTTAGGGTTGGTTTATGTTGATTTAGGGTCGGTTTAGGGTTGTTAGGTTTAGAGGTGTATGGTTTAGGGTTTGGTTTAGGCTGTATTTGGGGTTGGTTTAGGGTTAGCTTAGGGTTGGTTTAGGGTTGGTTTAGGTTTAGGGTTTAATTGTTTAGGGATTGGTTTAGGGTGTATTTGGGGTTAGTTTAGGGTTGATTTAGGGTTGGTTTAGGTTTAGAGGTCTATGGTTTAGGGTTTGGTTTAGGGTGTGTTTAGGGTTGGTTTATGGTTGGTTGCGGGTTGGCTTGTCCTGGGGGTGGGGGTGCCGGGGTGTCGGGGTGCGAGTTCAGGGGGTTGGGTTGGAGGTGGGGCCGTAGGTGCCAGGATCCGGGGGCTCGGGGTCTCGGGCCGGGGGAGGGGGTCCTGGCAGACCCATACCATATGGGGGGGGGGAAGCAACACGGAACACGGGACATATGTATCTATACTTCAATAGGCCTTGCTGCGCATGCAACATTTACAGCCTGAAAGGCATGCATCACCTGCATGACCCTCATGTGGTGCGGCACATGCATCATGAACACCACCACGGCCTTGTCAAACTCTGCCCTGCTGACGCTGCCGTCACCATTTTCATCCATCATGTCCAGCTGCTTCTGCACCTGCCCACCACGCGCAAAATCGCAAAATAGGGCTTGGGGCACATGAGGCCTGTTCCCTACAATGACCTCATAGCTTTGCAATCCTATCAAATCACAGTCTGTCCCGCGTTGAGCACCTCAAATGGTGTCAAGAGACGGCAAAGTGACGTCCCGTGGGACGCTGTCCACCGAACCCTCCAGCTGTAAATACCAACCACGTAGAAAGGCGTATACGGTCAAACCGTTATAGCCGAACCCGTGTAACTGTTGTAAGGGAGAAGGAATAATAGTTACAACAGTGGTCCTGACAAATGCAGCGCAAGCGAAGTGTTTTCCGCTCTCAATTGGCGATCACGTATGAACGCAGCTTCACATAAGATCTTGAACCTCACTTGTGACTTGAGCCAAATGGCAATCAATGGAACCTTGTAAGCAATACAAACACGGACCTCAGAACTGCTGCCCAATTTAGGCACGGGGCCAGGAGGGTTTTAACATCCCCCATTTGGGTCGCATTGTTCATCATGCGGTCCAAACACCACAAAACGTTCCAATCGCCATGGCTTCAGCTACGAAACCGTGTCGAACACTCTTTCATTCACTATTGCTACACCGTCCATTCATTGTGAAACTTGCCAGGTCCAATCAAGGCAGAAACATGCATCCACAAATCGTAGCACATTCCTATACTCAGATGCAAGAGACATTTTGCCTCTAGCCAATACGCAACCACTTGAAATCCCGGCTGCCGCATTTGCGCATCGCGCAGCCGTCATCCATAGAAATGGGTTGGCCATAGAAATCCATAGTAGCGCACGGTCATGAGCCATCTGAATATCATCGGCAAAGAAGATTTGGTGAGCAATACATGCAAAACATAGCCATTCCAGGTACCATGAATAATATATACATAATGAAAAGGAAATCATCCATGAGGTAATAGTTCCATCCATGAATATCCGGAATGTCATAGCCGTCGGGATATGTAAATGTATACACATCCATTCATCTTGGACGCATGAAATCATATCATGATGTAGAGTCGTTCCATCGCAATGACATTGATGAGACGCAAGCAATAGATGGGGACTAGCCCACATCATGCCGCAATCAACATCGGAGTGAATATATGTATCGCTGTTGGTGGGCGCGCCACACCACATAAGCAATAATAATCCACATCTGCATTACGCATACCTGTCCCCAATGGACAGTCTGTGGGTACGTCGACGGAACTCTTCGTCCAAATTCTTTTGGGCTTCTCGCGCCCGGACACACTTCTTGTGATGATCTTCTGGCATCCAATGCCCCATTCGTAGGCACCAATCCAGCAGAGGTGTGTCGCATTTGTTCGGGTCAGTGGCTGCAATAATGGCGCTCACATTGACCGAATAACCATGTCTGCCAAGGTTCAGGCCTTCCCTTACGAACGATATATATTTACAGTTGAAAGCCAGGGAGAAGCATCTGTAAATGATATCACCCACCGGGTGCACGCGATCCTTGACCAGGAGCTTCATTTCGTCTTTGGTGATGTCGAGGATTCTCGCTGCAATCCACAGCTTGTAAAATATGTATAGCCCCTCGCACTTGCACACCATCAGACGAATGTATTCATTACGCTCCTCAGCCGACCGGAAGGTCCTTTCTCGAACGTTCTGAGATTGAGAAATCTTCAGTACCGTCGATGGCAAAAGGATCCCTTCCTGATCAATCTCCGTAATGTTGGGGTACTTCTTGAAGTCGTTGTGGTATGGGCAGCCTTGCTTCCCTTCGAGCGCGGCATCGATCGTTCTCTTTTCACCACCTTCGAACATCCCCCACATCTTTGACATCTGCAGCGCGATGAATCCCGCCATGTATTGAGCTTCGCGCGGCTCATCAAGGCAAATCGCCATCCGCTGGGAATTAATGATATCCCGCGATGCCAAGTCATTGTCGCGGTATTGCCAACCGCCACCTTCTTCCTCAGACATGTAGCCGGACGTGTATCCTTGCGTGTCCATGTCGTCGTCCTCAGGAACGTTCTCCGCCTCATCATCCTCTTCCTGTGCTGCCGCACCATGGTTGGCTTCGTCTTGTGCGCGCCTGGCATCACCCGAAACATTGGGCCTTTGGTTGTCCCCATCGTCGTCGGAACTGATGTGGATGCAAAATCTCCCGGTAGAGATCAATTGCGCCCCACACTCCAGGCACACACAGAAGCATGTGGGAATCGCGGTCGCACATGACGGACATATCCGGCATCTTAGTCCTTCCCATGTCTCGTCATTCAGGATGACGACTTTGCTGATCTCGTCCCTGATCTCGTTGGTCTGCGCATCAAACTCCTCCAGCTTGTTTTCCCGAAACAGTTTGCATGCACGATCAACCATGTCTTTGATGTAGTGCAGATTGTCGGCACCTGCCTCGGTCTCAGGCATCCTCTCGTTGATCTTCGCGACGTTCTGTAGGAACATCGCAGCCGATTCCTGGGATGAATCAACGAAACCCGGACAGATCTCGTTTTCCACACATTTCGAGTACGCTCGCTTGACGTCCTCGTACTCCAGGCGCTTCCCTCCGTTGCTTTTGCCAATCCAAATGGACTTGACCTCATAGAACGGGATCACGTCAAAGACCATGAATGTCCCATTTGCCGCGACTCCAGCTCCATACCGCGCGAGGGTTGCACTGGGAATGTAGATGATCGCAATCGGATCCCCCGACCTTACGTTTCGTAGCGTCACCTTCGTTGCTACGTTCATCTCATCCCATGGAGCGAATGCTCCGAAGTGCAATGCTAGCCTGTTTCCGCCATCGATCCCGCCGGGGACTAGCCCACAGCGTACGATGCTCGGCAGGTTCTCCACATACGTTACACGGAATGCTCCTCCGAGAGAATCACCCATTCTTGCAGAATACCTATTTGCCAGTGCGGATGAGCTCATGAATCCAAAATCACTGTGACCAGTTGTGACTGGCCTGTATCATCCATGGCATCTGTTGAACATCCTGTCGATGTCATCCCGATCCAGGCCAGCATAGTTCATGTCCTCCCTGGCCGCCTTCATGTCATTCGGGTTCATGACGCTTGGAAACCTTGCTGCCAAGACCTGAAATCTCGATTTCTTGTGTCCGGACTCCTGCCACTTGATCACTTCCATGATGCCCATGTATCGTTTTGCTCTCGAAGTTGAAGGTGGGAATATGTCGTTATTTCGGTCGTCAATGACTGCGTCGATGTCGACCCATCCACCTTCATCGCATCTGAAAACACTTCCTCGGCAATTGCCGATTTTGTGTCGAAGGACTCTGCATAGGTCGTGAGATAGCTGGTTTGCTTGATCTTTCGTAGCAAATACCGAGCGATCGTCGCCAATCTTGCATAGTGGAGCACCGTCAAAGGGAGCAACGCAGAAATTGACGCTCTTGCCAAGCTGCATCACATCCACCTGTTCAAGGCCGGCACCCTTGGGAAAGTACTTGGGGTCAACAATAGATGCGTACGCCCATGGCATATGCACATCGCTCACGTCGCCGAACTTCGGGATGTAACATGGGATGGTGTCACACCCTCGCTCTAGCGTCGTCTTGAACGTTCTGTTGTCCCCGCACGGATTGTAGGTGAGGTCCACGCCACCGCATTGTAGCTCTCCTCCCTCAGCCGTGTCAGCCATCTCCACCAGATTGATGGTATAGCTATACATTTCTATTGTCTCTTTCCCTTCTTGCCCTCCTTTCTTGCGTTCCTTGGACGCCGATGAGGACGGTTCTTCCGTATCCCCCATTTCTTCATCCGAGGAAACATGATCGCTGCTGAGAAGCTCACGGATCTTCTTCATCGCCTTCTCGTTCCCAGCAGCCTCCTCATAGTTCTTGCAGTCGCCGTCGTGGGCCAGGTTCGCGCATCTCATGCAAATTCCCATCTCTCCCATGCAATTTTTTTATTGAGACTAGGAACTCGAGTGCAGCTCTCCGCCCATCAATCACTCGCTGCTTCTTCTCTTCTTTCTCAACGTTGGGCTGAGAGCTTCGGCTCGGGTCTGGCACTTGACCAAGACCGTCGCCTCCACTCTCTGTTGCCTTCCTCTTGGATCCTTGGGTGGCATGCTCGGCCGTCAGGGATCGCGGATGTCTGGGCTTGACCGTGTTCATGATGTCCAACACTTCTTTCGTGGGCGCCCCGAGCTGGGCGGACGGTTTGTTCCGCTTTCGGTTCTGGCCCGTCGTGTGGCTCACGTTCCCGGCGAGGTGTCGTACGATTGATTGCTCGAACTCCCTCTTGATCTTCCATGCATCTTTCCATAACGGAAGCTCGTGCTGAAAGTACGACATCACCTCAAAGAAACCCAATATCATCTCGACGACGTCCCCCAAGGACTCCTCATTCGTAGTTTGTCCCAGGAGATCATACATCGTCCCCTGATCAAGCACGCTCTTGATCCAGGATGAATAGGCCACGTTGCCAATATCTCTGTCTATCACAAAGATGGAGGTCCTCTCCTCAACTCCCTCGGAATTCTTGCACGTGATCACATCCCGGGATGCACACAATTGCTTCCCGTGTCCGTTATTGTAGAACTGTGCTGCCTGATCCATTGTCATGCTCACGAAACCCACGTGGGATAGCTCTTTCTTCAGCTTGGAATACGCAAGCTCCCGTATAATCGTGGTCATGGCCTGAACATTGTTGACGTTCACCATGAGATGTTGAAGTCCGGGATTGCAACCACGCATTCTGCGAAAAGTCGCGTATACAGCTTCCTCCCTTCGGTTGATCTCACAACACCGTTCGTGTCCGCATTCCAGTTCGCGCAACAGTTCACGCAAGAAGTGGGATTGTATTTTGAGTTTGACCCGAGCACCTTCGACTTGTTCATCTGCATTTCTTTCACACAAAGTTCGCAGATTAACTCACTGAGCTCGGTGACCGCATACCATCGAAGACGTTGATCGTTGACATCGATGTTCCCAAACGCATCTTGTCCGCCGTGTCCTTCATCCTGCCGTTCTTGCCTCCGTTTCGATTGAGCAGTGAAGGTCGGCTTGTACTCGAATTTCACCTTCGACTCCTCCATGTTCTTCGGGATATTGAAGCGAAGGTCGGGCTCGCTTATGCATGTCTCCTCCAGCTCACACACGAACGCGTTGCTTGGCGCGATCACGTCGATGGATTTCTCCACCAACAATCGCTTCAAGAGGAAATGTTGCAGATTCGAGCTTCCAGGGATCTTGTAGTTCTTACCTGTGAGCGCGTGGGCAACGCGCCACAGGCGATCGTTCTCGGTCACCAACGCGCCTGCCGCCTTGCAGATCTCGCTCACCTTGTTGGCGATCGTCCCCAAGTCCCCTCTTCCTCCATGGAAAGCCACGTCGCGATTCACGCACACCACAACCAAGCCCCTGCACGTGTTGACGAGGTCGGATATCGTCTTTTGCAAGGAGTCAATGATGGGGTTGGCGGTCACCTGCCACCCACACCCCCTCATGCACACCCAGTCATAGAGCGACATCCAATGTGCACCGACACAGGTGAGTCATCCATGTCTCAAGCTTCTCCAGTTTCTGCAATCGGGAGATGATGTTCATCGTATCTGCGGACGAGGAGACTTGCTCACTCGAACCGTAGTACGATCTCTCCTCGATGTTTGTCCATCCCTGTTCGTTGACCATCATCTGGAAGGTCTTCGTGCTCCCTTGCTTTGACAGCCCTCAGGGGCCAATCCAGGACCAAGAAGCTCTTCTTCTGAATCATCATGTCGCGAATCGTTGCCCCACCAATGGGGCCCCTTTTCTGCTCCTTGATGATCCGGGTCAACCGTCCAGGTGCGTTGTCTGGGTTCTTCTCTGCCTGTATCAACGCATTGATGGCTTTGGCGCCCGGAAGGCGTCCAGTAATCAAGCATCCTGTTTGGGCACACATGAAAGCATACAGCTGAAGCCATGCCGCGTTCCCTTTTCTAACATAGGAAAGAATGATCTTCTCTGCGCCAGGCATCTCAGCATACACTCCCAATATGTCGCGTTCTTCCCATCTGCGAGACACGGCCCAAATACAGTTTGTATGATTGGGTACCCTGTGTTGGCGTCTATGTTGAACTTCACACTGACAGTTGCGCCACTCAGAGTAATACCCCCTTCGAATGAGGTGTATGTGTCGAGCCCAGCAGTTGGGTTGATGATAGTCCATCTGTCATCACCACCACCGGAGTTCATGCGGAATATGGAGTCGATGATCTCGTTGTCGATCTTGACGGCATCGCTTGCATACGACCCCCCACTTGAAGCTCCCTGCTGGGGGACTGGCCCACCAGAGGTTTGTTTCCTTTGCCCGGAGCTCGACGCTGACCTCTGCTGTCGCTCCGTCTTCTGCGGCGGTTCCGTCTTCGATGAACCCATTACCCACCACGTCGGCTCCTCTCCAATCGCGAAGTCCTCGGGGTACCTCTCCAATTCCCTGTCGGCTTCGTTAACGGTGCAGTAGGTGTTCTGGTCGAAGTCAACCACGTTGTCCTTCTCCACCTTCTTTTCAATCTCCTTCAGCCAGCTTACCCACTTGCGCCGATCTTGGTTCTCAGCGGCCCTGTCTGCCGCGTGTGGCGCCAAGCTGATGGAGTTGATGTTCATCGCAGGCAGCGTTGATTTGTAGATCATGTCGATGCACCACAGGAAGTTCCTGGCGACCTCGATCTCCCGATAGAGGTCCTTCAGCTCGGACTTGTCCTGACGGAAGTAAACTGTGTACGACTGATCCGTAGCATGCCTTTCCCCGGCCCATGGCTGCAACCTCCTCATGATGAAGGAAACGCACATGAGTGAGTTGATTGCCCCGATGCATGCGTCAGAGATGTCGCTGGGGGTTGACCCACAGATCATCCAGGCAAAAGGTTGTGCTGGTGAGCTCTTTCATCTCTTCTCATTGCATAGCCAGGTTCTTCATCGACGCGCGCAGCTCATTCTGGTAGGTCAGCCCAAGGTCCCAATTCTTCTGGTAGTCGGCTCTTGTGCCATGACCGTAGAAGTCAACCTTGGGAGCCTTGATCACGCTCAACGTGAATACCTTCCCCCAGCTTCGATCTCTGAATTTCGCAATTCTTCGATCATGCCTTTCGAACTCTGCAGTTGTCAGAAACTCCTCGGAGCTCCTCCACCTCCTTGACGACGAGGTCCTGGTTGGTTCATCACTGATGAACTCTTTGTAGACTTCCCCGACCGGAGTGTCTTGGTGGAATGCAGTGAAACTTGGCGCACGTGCTGCCATGGACATTTACGGGGTTGACGCTGACGAGCTCGCGCATTGCGTGGCGCTGCATGTCATTGAAATGAAGATTGACGAGATTATTGTCAGGAAATGCAGCCGGGTCCTGCGGCGGTTGATCATGGAAAGAACTGGGCGAAGAGCCGCGATGCTTCCTTTCGCAGTCGTTCTTGCTGGTATGGAGCGCGCGCTGATTTCGCCATTGCCTTCTGATGATATGGCCAGGGAGCCTCTTGTGCGGGATTTGTGCTCTCCAGGCTCTCCAGGACCAACGCAACTTCCACGCGTCACTGCTGACGAGCGGGCCTTTGTGGAAGAGTCGACCCAGGTTCTGCACTTCTTGAACGAACTGGCCGACATTGACTGCCAGTTTACACCATTGGAGATGCTGTTGGACGATGCTTGTTTGACTTTGCGTGAGCTTGTCTGTTTACCCTTGAACTCTGACTGAACTTGCATCTAGAACAGGCTGCGGAAACGCAGCCTTTCCCCTGAGAGCCCGGCTCAGCTTAGGTTTTTGCTTTGCCTGAGAAGTTTGGCAACTCCTGAGTTTTACAAAGCACAAGGAAAAGCGTGTCTGTTTTGCTGCCAGCGTTGCGTGCGGCTCATTGAGTTTTCGCCCGCCGCCCGCCCATTCGGTTCAACTGGCTCAGCTTCGGTTCGGCTTCAACTTATTGAAATGTCCAGCTTTGTAACCAAAGCTGGCGAAGCCATGGCATCCAGGTACTTGGAGGAGGGCTCGCCTGGCATTCTGCGGGGGCATTGCCTATACAAGTTGGCGGAAGACATCCAACGAATCACTTGCGGGCAACCAGACAAGATCCCTTTCTCGATGCTCATCAAGGTCTGCGAGACTCTGGGCCCTCTGCACAAAGACAACCGGATGAACTCCAAGATCATCAGCAAGTGCTGCGCCACATGCGCTGTGCTTGAACACTTCTTCCGCCACAAGACACCGGTGACTGATGTGCGCTACAAGGACGGCTGGTGGATGTTTGATGAGTACGAGATGCTGCGGCCGATGAAGGGGAAGCTGAACAAGGTTAAGCTTGACGAGCTGCGCACTCTCCATGACCAAATGTTGCAGGTGAGCGAGGCCCTGGATGTGTGGGGCGGTCTTGCCGCTGGCCACGACGCAGAGTGTGTGTTTCTGGCCATACTCTATGTCCTGATACAGGACTTGCAGCCGGTGCTTCGAGATGTCATATACGAACACACTGCGGCAACACAGTGAGTGTTTGGGCTGAGCTTGAGGGGCTGCTGCAGCCTGAGAAACGATGTGTTTGCTGCCGCATGCTTGTTTGCAGGCAAGAAAAAGAGCACCTGGGGCAATATTTGTCAATTTGACATGATTTTTGTGCAATTTACTTTGAGCGCTCTGGTCCAAACTGGCCTTTTTTTAGGGGAGCCATGATGGAACAGTCAGACTGGTGTATGCACAACAGCGTGCCTGACGACACGCCGCCGGCACCCCCAGCATCGATGCCGCAGCCGCTTTGGGGGAGCACTTATTTTCTCACGCCCGCAGCGGCCGAAGCTTTATGGCCTTTCCTTACCCTCGGCGAGCGAGCATCGCTACAAGCTGCCGAGTGGTGGGTGCATGCAAACTTGCGGTGGTATATACGTGGCATGGCCGCATTGCCCGATTTGCTTTGTGACTCCTCCAGCAGTGCATCTGAACAGGAGGCCCTTCGCACCCGCCGCCCCAGGCGCGCCGGGTGACGCATGCCTGGCTCACTCGCCTCGCACCCGTGCTGGTAACCGAAGATAGTCAGAATGCCCTTGGTCCCATGTTTATACTGCCGGAGTTCCACGCAGCGCTGCTGCCGCGAAAACCAACTGCGTGCCCGCAGTTGGTTCTTGTTAATGGCCACCACCTCTGCAAATTCCAACAGTAGCTTAGTCTTGACTTTACACGTTTCGGGCGCAAGGTCGGAACAAGAAAAAGACCCTCTTACGCAAGGCTAATGGTGGTAGAGCTGCAGTCTTCGATTCGTGCCTGCGTTTGCTCGGGCGCGCCTGTGAACAATTTGAAACATGTGTCAGGGATGCTGTGTTCATGTCGTGATGGTTGAATTGCCCGCCGCAGCTGTTAAGGAACATCTGTGGAACATCTGCGGAAACGCAGCTGTCAGTCAGACAATGCCGTGGAATTCTGACTGGCAGGCCGTGTGCGATGTCTGCGGATGGACATGCAAGACCCCGTTGTTCAAGAAGAAGGCCTTCAAAGACAGCGGTGTGATGGTTTGCGGTTGGAACTTTGAGGTGATTTGCTGCGTGTGCCTGCTGGAGGGAAAGGCTGAGGCTGGCCTGCAGCACAGCTGGCGCTACACCAGGGCTGAGGCCTTCAAAGTTCGGTCCGAAAATTGCGAACCGCCGATGTGTACTAACTGGGTGGGCGCCGTGTATGATCGCTTGCCGCCATCATCGCAGGCATCCTCGGCGTGGACCAGCACCTCCCCGCCGCCGCCGTGGCTGAGTCCGCCGCCGCTCCCGCCCGAGGAAGTGCTTAAGGATATCTTGGACGAGCTGACAGGGGTGCAAGGCCGTGTCAACAAGATAGAGATGATGACTATTAAGCTGCTGAATCAGAAGAATGAGTCCAAGGAGACAATCAAGCATTGCTAGACACAGACAGCCCAAGGAGACAGTCTTCGAGCATCGCTAGACGCAAACTGCGGCCACGCAGTCTTGCCAGTGTTTTACTTGAATTGCTGCCGCAACAGTCTCTTCGCACATTTTGCAGCCAGAAAAAAAACGCAGCGCAATGCTTTGTCAATCCATGAGCAAGGGCCCGCCCTGGGTTGGCTGTGCAGCTTTTCGAGTAGGGTATGCAGGCATCTGGTAACACTGCACGACTTTGTTTTTTCGGTTGTGTTGTCGTTGGCGACAGCAGGAATTGCCCTTCGCCTCTTCAACATAAAGCTTCCGCAACTCCATGCGCACCACATTGTTGACAAAACTGCATCTAGAACCAGCTCTGCAACCGCAGTTGAACAGTTGCTGTCGAATGATCTATTTGTTGGAGCTCCTTGCCTTGGTTGTTCAAACTTACTTACTCAGGCTGCTAGTGGAAAAAAACAGCTCTCAAATGTTGTTGCCGTTCAGTGATCATGAAACACAACTGCATCTCACACTGCTTGCGCGCCAGCCTTGGCTTCAAGCAAGGGCAAAGCAGATTGAAGACTGCTTTGGCAACACAGCAGGACATGCCGCGACATTCCGACGAGTATGGCAGTGTGGCGCTATACTTGTTCATGAATGTCAATTTCGACTGGCATGTCTTGGCGCACCGAAGGTGCAGCGGGTTTCTTGCTACACCTGCTGGAAGCATAGTTTCAGCAGATCTTGTCTACAGGCATGGTGGAAACTGGCAGGAAGATGCGGCCAAGAATGCCGCCTTAAGGGAACTGCGAGAAGAGGCTGGGTTGCATCTGGACTCCAGCGTCACGGGCCACTTTTTCACGCTGGCAAAAGACACGACGCTGATAAACCAGAAATTTCAGGACCGGTTTGGGAAAGTGCATGGGGTTGGGGCGTGTGAAAAGCTGCATGTCCCTGTACGTTTGTTCTAACTATTGCAAACACTGTTCAAGCAATGCCCCTGCAGGAAGGCAAGCGGAGAAACGTAAACCACATCAAATTCGGCTTCGTCTTGCCGTCTTTCTGCCACGATACACTAGAGGTCCATGGCCCTCAACGCATTGGCAAACCCGAGCTCCTGCCACACGGGATGGCCAATGCGGATGGGGTCTCAACAAAGCCGCTCGACCAGAATTCCGGGCACAAGTGGGTGAAGGTCAACACGATGCTGAGTCATCGCGACCTCTATGACCTTTGCAGGACTCCGCTTGCAGACTTCCTGGACAGAGTGAACCAAGCCGCTGTGGCAACACAGCGGCCATCACACAGCGCACTGGAAAGCATTGAACGAATCCCGCTGAAGTCGGTCCTCATCGCGAGCGAGATGCTGGCGAATCTCCTGAAGCTGTCGCATGTGGCTGGCACAAAGTCATTGGAGTTGGCCACTCCATTGGCGCAAGCCCCGTATGATGTCCTGAGGAACAACATCGGGAGATTGACCAAGCGTCCAAAGTTTGAAAAACAGGGGAGGAGCCAGAGCAACCACCCCCTTGCAAAGGACCCAGCATAGGTGGAGATGATGGTGCGGCACTGGGCGCACGTCCACGGAGTCTGCGACTCTCTGGGCCAATGCCGCCATTTCCCCCAGGAGACCTCCAAAAGTTCTGGCCACATCGAATTCGATTACTTGCAGTCGGACAGACAGCACGCTGCGCAGTGGCAGCGTCGTATTCAAGACATCTGCGGAAACGCAGATGGCATCCACTTGCACTTGGTGGTTCACGGCACGTACTGGGAATGTGCCCCGGCAATCCTGAGACAGGGAAAGCTGACTGCGTCAGATAACGACGCCGGGCTGGGGGCACGCGAGTATCACGGCCGAGGAGGCCGTGGAGTCGGAGTGCGCCTTGCCAAGAAATTTGTGTTTGGTAATGATTCCTGAATGTTTAGTCCTTGGTTGTTGTAGTCTTGCCTGTTCATGCCTTGCCGACCTTGTGCGCCAAGGTACACAGCAGAAGACTGGGAGCACGTCTTCGACCACTACGCGTGGAAGACAAATGTCTTCGGCAACAATGTCTTCTATGCTTTGGGCTTCCAGCTTCTGGGCCACACCCCCAGGACGATTTTTAACATGCATCGTGGCACTGATTGGTGTGGAATGCGGATGATCTCGTGATAGTGAAGGTGATCGTGAGGTATAACATGCGGGTGCAGCAGGGCGAGGCGCGCTCGCGGAATTTCCAGCCGCAATGCCGCCTGCTGCCGAAAGAGTTGCAGGGGCGCCACGTGGAGGTGCCCGTATACGAAAAGATTGCAGCAAGCAGGTGGCACGACTGTGCCCACACCCCTCACTGGGAAGAAGACTCTGTCCCACGCAAGGACTTGTTCTTTCAAATGGACTATGACAAGGTGAAGTATCTCACACCCTTGAGCTGCTGCTTCCCCTGGGCTCCTCAGCCCACCAACGTGAAGGCAAGAGCTGCTGCGTTCACCGCTTGCTTGGATCACTCACGCAGCCCGCGAGGCGGATCCCCAAGCAGCCTTGCGCCGACGCCAACTGTGGCGCCGAGCATGGAGCAGGAAACTCCAACTCTGCAGCCGGAGGAGCCCACTGTCACTCAGCTGCCGGTGGAGGAGTGCAAGCAGGAGCCGGCAAGCCCAACTCCGTTTTTGCCCATGCCAAAATCAGCTGCGGCGACGCAGCTTGACACTGACATGGACAAGGAGCAAGAAGAAGTTCCGGCCTGGTTCGACTGTTCGCCAACGTCGCCGGCTGACGACATGCAGGAGGATGACGACGGGCTGCAGCAACAACTCCAGCGTGCGGAGCACCTGACAATGACCCTTGAGCGTGTCAATGTTCGTGATTCTGACTCTGAGCTGAGCGGAATCTCAGATGAGGATGATGAGGAGGAGCCGGATGACAAAATGTCACAGAAGGACAAGGACCAAGATGAGCACCCGGACCAAGATGAGTGGTGGTGGATGCCGCTTGAGTCAGGTCGATGGCAAGGAGCACAATTGCTGCGATTGGAGAGGCAGTGGCAGGACGCCGGGTTCCCAAAGCTCGGCACTGAGGCAGGCGATTGGTTCCACACACAAATTACAGCAGCGGAGACGGCCTATGTCACTGCGACAAGCATCTATGACAACATGCCTGACCCGGATGGTGGAATTGCGGCGGGGCTATCCAGGACTCGACAACAGAAGACGCGGTCGCGCGTGAGAACCAGATTCAAGAGATCCCGAGTGATTGGGCTGCCCTTCAGAACTCGGGGAAGCCAGAAAGCGACAAAGAGACTCGCGCCGGTGCACAGGATGACCTACACCTATACACAATGGGTCGCTGCTGGATATATTGGCGCGCAGTTTGGCCGGCTGCCACGGGCGCCAAAATTCCCCAAGGGCCAACGCTGGTACAACTACCGGGGACAATGGCTTAAAGTCACCTTCAACGACGGCATTGAGTGGTGGACTGATGATCCATGCACAAAGCAGGAGCTGGCTGACGTAAAGGACTGGTTCCTGGGCCTCGAAAAGGTCAAAAACTGAACTGCGTCGCCGCAGTCAGGTTTTTGGAATCATTGCTTGCGAAGCCTTTGTACAGCTGACGGCTTCGGAAGCGGTCGCACTTCAAGCACACAGTCCCGCAGAGGTAAAAGGGCTCGTCCGTTTTGCCTGAGTGTTTCTGTTGTGGCACAGTTCGTTAATCGTTGATCACGCCTGTCGAAACATGCTCAAGTTGTAGGGCAGCTGCTGCACCGACTGCGGCAACGCAGTTCGGATGGCGCCATGCCTTCTTCCAAATGCGTGATTAAGTGGGGAAGACTGTTCAAGTGGGCAAAACTGACTGAGTCGAATGTGCAGTGCCGGTACTGCAAGTGCTTCAGCCGCTCAGTGGAAGGATTGCGAACAACGCAATTGAAACAACATGCGCGTGGAGTACTGCATCGGTTCCGACGAGCGACAGCGCTTGGCTGCAGCCCAAATCTGCCAGGCACCCCGTCAATGGACACCTTTCTGGGTGTTGTGGAGCGCCGCTTGAAAGGAGAATCGCTTCGAAAATCTCCTCATGGCCGCTACAAGGAAAAGAACATTTCATGGTGCTTGAATGAGGCTATGTTGGACATGGAGCGGAAGAAACTTGGGAAGTGCCAGGTAGCTCTGATTTCGCAAGATGCGCAAGGGCCGATGCTTTCTGTCAGATTTGCCTGTGTGTCAAACCGCGCTGCGAAACCGCAGCACGGTCAACTTGAACTGCATCAAGGCCTTTTGGGGCTCTTCCACGGCCAAATTTGCGGCGCCCGAAGGCTTGCCAGGACAACGCTGCGAGTTGCAAAAACTATGTTTCAGGCTAGAAGAAAACCTCCGTCTGGGTGGTGCGGGAAGGCGCCGACATTTTACAAAAAGGCTTGGCAGCATTTTCGCAGAAGGGTGGAACCTAGGCGGCAAAGCTTTGCTTGCTCCATGTTACAAAACAAAATGCTTCTCCCTGACGCTGACGCTGCTGAGGAAATGTTTGCTTCGGATGCGGCCGCTGATGAACTGAGAGCCGGCCGTTTACTCTCACTTCGGGACCACTTTCCTGCCGAGACTTTTCCAGCTATGAAGATTCGACTGCGCGACAGCGCGCATGCTGTCCAGCGGCAACTCAGCGCAGTCCTCACGTGTTGCATTCCCAGTAAACAACCCTGCGCGGAACGGACAACTAACAGACAGCTGCCTTGCTGGCTAAGGTTTGCAAAGAAATGGCATCTTGACGAGACGCTCAGGAATACATGCAGCAATTCATATCTGGAAAGGAGTCTATGACTGCGCTGATTTGGCATTCGCCAGATTTGAAGGTGATGTTTGCGAAGCATGTTGCTAGGCTCAAAAGTGGACATGTTTTAACACACATGCCGCAAGTGTGGCCATAGTGTCTCGTCGCGCTAAGGTTCGGCACATGGACGCCGAATTTCTGCGTCAGAGTAACATGAGAGACTTGCAGTCGGCCAAGCATCGTCATTCTTCTCTGCAGAAGCCGATGGGGCGATTTATCCTTCTTGCGGATGCGTTCTTGGCCACAGCTCACGAGAGACTTAGTAGGCATCAGGCTTGCTTGAGTATGTCGCCATTTCAAAGAAAAACTGTGTTGCAAAACTAAGGATATTGCGAGTAAAGACCAACGCGAAACCCCGAAGGGTTGCCAAGAAGTTCCTGGAGTCTATATCCACAGAGGTGTACCTGCAAATGGCTATGATGGCTGACGCTGCTGATGAGGAGAACAGAATTTTACGCAGATTTGACAAGAGCCAGATGGACATGAGTGCAGCGCAAACCTGCTTGACAACCTTTGCTCAAAGGCTGCATGTGCTCTTCGTGCAGAAAACAGCCACCTCCAGTGGTTACACACAGCACGCTTCTAGACAGCACTGAGTCGCGAAGCCAGTGATAAGTTTTCAGAGCTTCAAAGACTTGATCTGACTGCCAGGTGCTGAAGTGGCTGGAAAGACCTCGTTTGATTCAACTGGGCGCTGGGCACAGGAGTGTGGGAGGCAGCGTTTCGCCGATCGTTTTCAACAGGTGCTTTGCAAGGATGGCTGCATGGCTCGCCCTTGTCTCGCAGACCATCAAGACATAGTTTCCTGATTTTGAACTGATCCACAACTTGTCAGCCTTTTCGCTCAGCGGCCCCCAAAAGCGCGCTGCGGAAACACAGCGCTGTCTTCTGCGGCTCTCCCAGATGTTCGACGCGAACTCTAAGCAGCTCTATGAACAGTTCCAAGACTTAAAGCCTACTGCCCAACGCCACCGACCGGTTCTGAGTTTGTTAAACGGTGCATATTGCTTGTCCTGCTTTGCTTGTCGCTTTCCAATGCTCTGCCCAGGAAAACAACTGTCCAAGTCGGAAGAGTTGGGTGATTTGCAAGCCTGGACCTTGGCAGAGTCAAGTTTCAGCGGCCGCTGCCCGGACATGTCTAAAACACTTGCCCGTGTCTTGCTGGCATCGGCGGCTGGAACTGCGCAGAGCGAGCGTGACTTTGCAGATATCAAGTACCACACTGCACGCGACAGGGCTTTCTTAGGCCCTTACTTCAAGGCGTTCGAGAGGCGGCTTCGCCAGTGGGACAAGAACAGTCTTCGTGGTGCAGTTGCTATGCTTGCCCAAAAGATTTGGCAGGAAGGCTTCGGCTCTGAAAGATCATCTGGGTCCGCTCGCAAACCTAAGTTTGTTTCCGGTCTTCGACTAGAAGCAAGCCGGCAGGACGCTTGGCGGCACATAGCTTTTTTTAACTTGCCGGAGTTCGCTTTGCACACCTTGCCGGCCAAGGCACGAACAAGAAATCCTGGTTCGGAAGCCGCGTGGATAGCTCGACGCCGGAAGAGTGTGAAGCGATGCTTAAAGCTGAACGATGCCCCTCGGGACATGCTGCGGCTGAGCAAAAGTTCCCGCAAGGCAGCTGGAAATGCAATTTCCACCAAGCACGAGGAAGCGACCAAAAAGTTGTCGGAGCTGAAGAAAAGACGGTGCTTTCAAGCTCAGCAAGACGACCTGCTGCTGCGGCAAGAGCAGCTTCGTCCAGCAGAGCGCAGCCAATGCTTGGAGCGTAGGAGGAAAGCTGACCACCAAGCTCAGCTCGAAAGCTCGCTGCGGAAACGCAGGCGGAGTCAGCCTGAACTTCCAGCTCTGGCCAATATGCACCTTGGCGTTTGAATTTGCTTTTGCGCCTTTGTTCTTGCAAGTTTTCTTAGGCGATTGCTCGCGAAAGAGGAGGCAGACTCTACTGACTTGCACCAGAAACTCCACTCTTTGGGTGCCCTGGTGGTCAATGATTATCTCTTGGCTGAAGGCGTTGTGGTGAACAATGTCGCAAAACCTGGCTCTCGAGCTTCATGGCTAATGCGACTCTCTGGTGGTCTTATCGTAAGCCAAGCTGCGATCAAGACCGGGTTTGGGCCTTGGGGTAAATACAAAGGGCCAGCCAAGGGCACCCGAAGACATGTGCTCATTACGCCATCATTTCGCAAACGTCATCCGCGATTCGCTGTCTTGGCACAAACACGCATGCAAGAGCTCAACTGGAAAGTGTACGTGCGGGCCCTGGCTGGCTGTGGCACACTTGTCGTCCTGTCCGTGTCCCGTTTGCCTTGTTTGGAGCGGCGCGCCCCTGGTAACAGAACTGAGGACAAGGCTGCCACCTGGGTGAACGCAGCCAAAGCTGCCAAGACCAAGAAGAACTATGTGAGTGTAGGACTTGTGCAGGAAAAGTCCGTGCTGACATCCACAAAGATGTTCAACGCCCATGCATTTGTACAGTGGGGAGCTCTTGGGGCAATAGAGCGATTCTGCCTGGGTCACAGCCGCCAATGACGAGCATTGGTCGCTGCACAGAATCTGCAGACTGGGGAAAAGGGCTGCCACTGCCTCGCGTCATAACAGAGAGAAACACCTATGCGATGGCTCGCTGTCTGATGACGGAAAGCGCTTCTTGAAGCGCTGGGAGTTAAACAGTGTACAAAGCCGGGGCTTTCTGCCACGCAAGCCTGGTTTTTGGTGTTGCTCCCTGTGTCTGCCAAATGAACCATTCTGCTGCATCAGAATTTTGGGCCCCTGCGAGTTCTGATGCACTAGATTTTGGGTCCCTGCGAGTTCTGATGCACTAGATTTTGGGCCCCTGCGAGTTTTGATGCACTACATTTTTGAGTCTAAGTCGTTTATGCCTTTTCAAACGGGTCCTCGGGCTCTTTTGGGCCCGACAGCCCGAGTGCCGGGGGGTTCCGAACCCCCCCATTTTCGAGTCCCAAGTGCCGGGGGGTTCCGAACCCTCTGGCACTCGGGACTCGAAAATGGGGGGGTAACCCCTGGCACTGCGAGTTCTGATGCATCAGAACTTGCAGTGCCAGGGGGTACGGAACCCCCTGGCACTGCGGCTCAAAAACGGGCTGACCTGCTATTTGTTTTGGGGGGTATGTGCAATTAAGCCCCAAGCCAAGACTACTACGTCTTGTTGTCTGTTGTCTGGTGTGCTCATGTGTTCTGTCTGCCCGTCAAGCCGTTTCACGCTTCGCCCCGCAGCCAGCTTTCCTCCAGTTGCTTCTTCAGCTGACGTGCTGCGTTGCCGCAGAAAGTCCGTGAAGCATGGGGAAGACATCCTTGAAGGTGAAGAAAACTGGCATCAAGAAGCCTCCTCGCGTGGAGAAGGTGGAGTCACATCGCCAGCGCAAGTGGCCAATCATGCTTGGGAGCGACTGCAGCGGCATGGGAACTGATGTTGTGGCAGCGAAGCAACTGGGGATTGAGTTCATGGTTCAGTTTGCCACCGATGTGGACCCAGATTGCCGAAAGGTGATTCTTTCCCACAAAAAGGGACCGAGGAGTCTTGGATATGCTCTTGGAAATGTTTGCGAGAAGTGTGACTTGTACACAGCTGGGTTTCCGTGCCAACCATACAGCAGACTGCCAGAACAAGTAGCTGTTTTCAACCGAGTTTGGGTTACTTTCTGTTTTTTTTGCACATAGGTCTTCGTTTAGTCTGCTCCTTCCAAGGTACGGCGGGCGTCGGGCAGGGGAAATGCGACCAACGTGATTTATCAAAGGCTGTGGTGGACTACATCTGCCGCATGCAACCGCGTGGATTTGTGCTGGAGAATGTGACGGGCATCCGGAATAAGAAGCACAGGAAGCACTTCAACAAACTTCTGCAGCAGCTCAAGGAATGTCGGCTTCCTGGGTCGCAGAAGCGGGCCTATGCTGTGAGCTGGCGGTTTCCGCAGAACCGGAAGAGGATCTACATCATGGGCGCCAGGAGGTCCACGCGCAAGGGTGTGAAAACCAGAAAACCAAATATGGTCCGCTCGCTGCCTGAAAGCAAGTTCGCTTGCCTGGACGACTTCTTGGAGAAGGGGCTTCCCAAGGTGGACATCAAACTTTGCAAAACCAAGCGGAACAACATTTTGGCAGGAAGGAAGAAGCTCAAGGCGAAGGGTGTTTGGAATCTGGACAGGGACATCATCGACGCAGGAGCCGGGAAAACTTCCGGCAGGTCACCTCGGGCTATGTTCCCACAATCACATGTGCACGAGCCTCCGGCGACAACTTCTGGCTCGACAACGATTCTTGTCCAAACCAGATTTAGCGAGCGCAAATAATCAAGTGTGGCGAGTTGCGCAGCCCGCAGCCCGCTTACAGCCTGTGCTAAGGAAAGTCGCTTTCTCAGCCTCAAGGAGCTGGCGGCTTTGCAGGGATTCCACAACTACCGCTGGCCCAAAAGTGTGTCCCGCGCCAAGAGAGGCAAAATGGTGGGCAACGCCATGTCGGTTCCTGTCCTGAGGGAGGCAATGAGGGCGGTGCTCACGGCAGCTAGGTTGATCCGCTGGGCCTAGTAACTGTGGAGCCACAGTTATTAAGACAAGAGCTGCTCCTGTTCAATTTGCTGGGACGATGGCCCTGCTTTGGGTTGGTGCTCCGCGACTGCAAAGAGCGTGTGAATCTACAGTGAGGCACAATTGACTGGGGTAAAAAAACGGAAGCGTTGCTGACGCGGATCAAATTTGACTTTTCACAGAGCGTGGCCCGTGCTTTCAGATTAAGGCTCATCCGCAGTTTTCAGATTAAGGATCATCCGCAGTGTTTTTTATTTGAAGCCCCCCGGTGCCAGCTGCGTAACCGCAGCGAGGTGCAGACTGCTATGGTTCAATCAACATCCTCGGCAAGCTCAACCCCGGTGCAATGCCGGAACATAAGCGCTTCCCACTACGATGACGTGAGGAAGGCTTGGGAACTCATTGTGGGGCGCGGGCCTCAGTAATAGAGATGCCATCAGTCAGTACTGCGCTGCTGCTCAGGACGGATCTTTTCAGGGACCTTGAGTCAATGAAGCCCTTAACGATCGAGGAGGGCGGTCGTCAACCCCTTCGACAATCGCAAGTTGCAGTCCATGATGGAGGCCTTGAAGGAGGGAGATTCCACTACTGACCAGTACATTGCAGGCGGCAATGTAGCGTGGGTTAGCTGGTCATGGTCTTCGACTGCAAGTGTGCCAGTGTACAAGAGCAGCGTAAAGTGGACCATGCACACCACGTACAAGAAGCCCCAGCCTATAAATTTGGTGGTGGCAGTGGATGACTTGTTTATGGACCAGAAAATGGGCAAATGAAGAGGATCAGTCCGGAGGAGGACCATCACGCCTTCATCTTGGCCACAGCGAGGGACTTGCAGCAAGACAAGTTCCAGGAGGCCGGCGCCGTCGCTGTCTTGGCCCCTAAATACATTACTAGCCAAGCATTGAGTTGCCAGCGCAGGAGTGGAGAAGGGCATGGCTGTCTTCCACGATCGATTGCCGCTTCAAGCCCGGGCTGAATTTGTTCTGGGAAGCGGCCAAGCAAAGGGAGGATGTTGGGACCAGCTACGAGACCATGTACTACAGCCCTGTGCAGCGCATCTTTCAAATAGTGTCCTTCAAGTTGAATCACGAATCAGCTTCCAAGACCAAGCTGACGACTAAGAAGCTTTTCGAGATCTTGTCTGCCAACTTGACGGTGACATCGGGGGAGGCAGTGACGCAGTCCTTCCTCGAAGTCTTGATGGCTCGGTGGAATTCCTTGCTCAGCGACACTTCTTTCCGAGAGGAAGTCCTGCTTTCTGAGGAGCTCTTCGGAAAGCGAAGTCCCATCAAGTCCATATATGTTTTGCGAGACCTTGCCACTGCGTGCAAGAAGCAACCGCCTTGCGTGAAGTGGGTGTTCGATGCCCTCATGGATGCGGCGTTGAACAAAATCTTCAAGCAAGGCGAGCTCAACCCCCAGGCGTTGGCCGGCAAGAACACCCGTGGGAATAATTCCAAAGGGCCTGACTCTTAGCACTGCTGCTTTTTGCTTAGGTTTTGCCTTGATTGATGGGGGCGCACTGCTTCTGAGGCTGTTCCATATGTGGGCATGGAAGTATGTCCTGAAAGATGAGATCCTGGACATGCTGTTGGCTCACAAGAGCCTGCCATGTGAGGACGCAAAACGCATCCGGGAGAAACTCTCCACTCAGGAGGCGTGGCGCAAGGCAATGGCCGGTGGCCTTCTCTTCTCGCGGGAGACGCTCGACAATATCCCTGACAATGAACTTGACCCTAGCATTTTGACTGCAATTGGTGATTCAAGTGTCGCCCATGACATTGTAATGATCTGGACATGGCGCCGAGGCAAATCCGTGAAAGTCGTGGCCAACAAATCGTGGCTGGGGGCGCTGCAGCCAGCCAGTCAAGAGGCTGCGGAATTTCTGGCAGATCTCATTTACACCAAGAAGTACTACGAGAAGGTGAAGAGCGTGTTGCACACCAACTTTGACGTGAATGCCCTTCTCGAGCGCGAGGTGCTCAAGCCCATCTGGGACAAGCTAACCAAGAAAGCCGACAAAACGGCTGCGGCAACGCAGGCGGAGTCAGCGGACGAAGGTGCGTTGGATGACGCCGCCCTGTTTGTTATGTGGATTCTTTTGGTTCTCGTTGTTCATAGGGGTTGTTAGAAGACTCGCCTGATTTACCATGTTGTTGTGATGTTTGTTTGTGTTGTTTTGGTGCTTCGCTATGTTTGCCCTTCTTTTAGGCATTAGTTCTGTGTTTTTTTGTTGAGTACTATTCGGTGGGAAAGCCGTCATCCGCCTTTCAGAGCCCACTGAAGCCAAAGCAACTGAGGCTGTCCATGCAGTTGAAGCTCTGAAGACTGAAGACAAAGAGTTTCTGCTAGAAACTGAGACAACCGCCAAGGACCTTGTCAATTCCCTTGTACAGGTCGCGGTGGCTGACCAAGAGATTGACAAACTCATCCTTGCTTTGTCGAAGGTGGAATTCCTAAAGACGCGAAGCCAGGAGGGTTCCCAACTTTTCATTTGGGACGTTGAGCAGGCAGGAGAGCATAAAACCGACGCTCGGAGGTCACCCCCTCCGTTTCAGAAAGAACACTTCGAGAAAGTGGTCAAGGGCGAGCTTTTTGCACGAAACAGGCAATCCACTTTGACCTTTGACGACTCGGACGGGCCGCCTCCCCCAGACGCTTCGGATGTGTTGCCTAGCTTATTAGATAAACACAGGATGCGTGCGCCGTCCATGCGTTGCTCATCTTAGGTTCTTGTTCTTTGACGGAGGCCGGTCAGGCCTGCATTCTCATTGGAACAACCTGTTCAAGGGCATCGGCGTGACTAAGATGTGGAATTTAATCCACACTGAGGACTCGACAACTGCGAACAGGAAGGTCAGCAATCTGTCAGGGACGGCGATTGAGCGTGGGGCCAGGGCCTCAGCGTTTTAATGTGATTTCCTCGGAGGCGCGGGGGCTGATAATGAGGTCAACGTGATTAACTACCGTGTGTTCAGATGCTGCGCCTTGGATAAACCAAACAGTGCGCGGTTGTTTGGCGCGCTCAGCTTGTGCCCCTTGTTTGCGTGCGAGTTTCTGAGGTCTACGGGGTCCCCCGGCATGAGTTGGCAGGGCTGACAAGGCTGGCACCTGTGTTCAAGCACGAGTTGCTTGGAAGCTTCCGCGTGGCTGGTGCACCGAACAACCAACAGCGAACAGATGGAAGTGCAAAGGACAACGTGGCAGGAGAACCGATCACTTGGAATCCAAGGCACTCGCACATGATCGAGGAATTGTTGCACCGGTATCGGCCACGGGCTGTCACACTCATGACAGCAGCAGAGCCTGCGACAGCCAGCGTGATTTTGACAAAAAGAATTCCAGTGACAGCAATTTGCTCCTTGGCTGCATCGCAGTTTGATGTTCTTTTGCTCGAGTTTGGTTCTGGTGCCCAAGAAGAGCACGCCAGGCTTCTCACAAAAGCACGCCAAGTGGTTCAAGGCCCAGGTCTGCACACAGCTCCTCGCGGCGATGACTGACCCTGCCAACGACAAGATTTTCAACGCAAAGCTGGGAAAACTTTTGCACCTTCCGCATCCGCAGAGCACCCCTGAGCCTTCCACGTCCACGGTGACAGGCAAGAAGCGAAAGTCGCGGGGAGGTGCCAATGCAAAGCCGAAGCCAAAGAAGGCTGCAAAGATGAAGGCGGCTCCGAAGAAGAAGTCGGAGAAAAATATGATTGAAGAAGACGAAGAAGACGAAGAAATTGAAGATGAAGAGGACGTCGAGGAGGAGAATCTGAGTGAAGACTCTGTGGGTGATGACTAAACAAACTGTGGTGCCACAGTTTGTGCATTCTTTTGTTTAGCCAGCGCATGACAATAATGATGATAGCGGGACATGTCTGTTGGCAGCGAAGCAATCACAGACCCAGGGCAAATTGCAGTTCGGAGCGCTGCGAGGAAAATGGGATAAACACGCTGCTGCAATTGTGAGTGTCCTGTCTTTTGAACTGACAGTGCACGGAGAACCATTTGCAGTCCACGACCTGTGCTCTTGAGCAGTTTGCGCAAACTGCTCATGAGCCCCTCAAGCCAGTAAGTAGCATTGCCATTCATGAGCGGCGGCATTGAATAAGGCAACTTTTTCCCGAGCCTGAGGAAGAACGACAATTGCGATGAGCCTGACTCTGGCAACGAGGAGGCTCAGCCTTCCATCGAGCAGCTCTTCGGCGAGGCGGGGGGATGGGATGATTTTGATGAGCCGGAGGACGAGAACGAAGATATGAATGAAGAAGAAGAAGCAGAAGAAGAAGAAGACAAAGACGCAGGAGAAGATCCTCCATGTCCAGTAGCGAAGGCCAAAGCCAAGGCCAAAGCCAAGGCCAAGGCCGAAGCCAAGGCCAAGAAAGAGCCCAAAGCCTAGGCCAAGGTCAAAGCCAAGGCCAAAGCCAAGGCCAAAGGCAAGGCCACAGCCAAGGGCGCGTCAAAGAAAACCACAAAGTATGACAATACCCGAAAAGCTTTCTTTGACAACGCTGCCAAGAACGTCCTGGATAGTAATGCTGCCCGGAACGCCTGGCTTGAGAGCACAGAGAGGAAGAATGCGATAGCTTCAATGCCAAGTCCTGAGAGAAGGCAACGCAAATTTGCGAACCTCCTCCCGCTGATGATGTAAACTAGACCTTGTGGCAATGTCTGCTGCGGGCGCGCAGCAGACCATGGCATCGCGTGATGGGCAAAGAAACAAAAGAGCAAGCATTGCGTGTTGGACCTTGCAAGTTGCGACTGTCCTTGAAAGTTGCGATGTTGTTGATTGATGTTGTTGCCCTGCAGCTGTTTTCGCCTCACATCTAGGCAACTGCGCGTCAGTCCCACTTCCCACAGACATTACTGTGCTACCACAGTAATTATGTCGTCATGGTTGGACGACATGGACAGTCAGGAGGCACGGTTTCAGCCAGGCGACCACGCTTGCTTGGTGACGTGGAAGTCCAGCTTCTTCCCGCTCTATCAGCTTCATTCGGAGATACTGGAAAAGTTGGAGCAAGCCATCGTGTTTCGCAAAGGGAGCCCCATCTGCATGGAGGAGTTCAGGGATCTGCGAGTGTTCATTCATGTGAACAGCGACGATTTTCTGGAAAGACATTACACAGAGGAAACTGCAGACTGGTGCAATCACGAAACTCGCACTTCCTCAGTGCAGCAGTGGATCGAGCATCGGCCTTGGGTTCAGCTGGTGCCAGGGCCCACGAAGAACCTGATATGTGCCATCAACGAGTACAAGAGGAAGCATTATCTGTTGCGGTGTGTGGTGTATGACATTCAACGTGCCCCTTATGGTGGAGATTATGGGCCGATTGGCCATGCTTCCTGGGAGAAGCGCTTCATGATTTGGGGCTGGCAGGACGAGCTCGATCGCGTGCCTGACCTGGTTGAGTGGTCCCAGGACTATTCCTCGATACTTTGCCTGCCAATCAGTGACTCCGTGCCAAAACCACGGGTGATGCTGAAGTCCCTTCACAGACGAGACGTTGACATGATTCGCAGGTTCATGCCACTTTCTCTCTTTCCTGGCAACGCCATCTGGCATCCTGATGACATCGAGCAGATCACTGCAGCAAAGCATGAATCTGATGCAGAAGGAGAGGACGCTGACATGCAGGCGGAGGATCCGGAGTTTCTGTTGGTCGACACCGCCGACCAGGTCCCTGGCACCGAGTGCGATCAAATTGGCCGTGTCCAAGTTGGACCCATCATCAACAATTCGCCATGGCACCAAGATCAGCGCGCAAAGCAGCGTGCTGCCGCCAGCTGCGGAAACGCAGCTGCTGGACCTTCAAAACCAGTCACTGTGTTCTCCTCTGAGTAGAGACTGAGACAGGCCCGCCGCCAGCCACAACGCACAGGGTTTTTGAGGCTGAAGTTGTGTGGCCTTGGATTGAAAAAAATGCATCGAGCCACGGAGTGTGGTGTTCGCATGTGCATGAGCACTGCTAGGCTTTGTTGTTGTGTGAGTGCACGGGCATTGCTGCTGCTTGTCGTCCTGCCCTTGACTTGCATCGCCGCAGTCATTAAGGCCCGAGTTTTGCCGAAGGTTTCCAAACATGTCGTCTGAACACGAGAGCACGGTGATTTCCGGCAGTCGGGCTGACCTTCGCGCAGAGCGGAAACGCAAGCGTGATGAGTCGGGGGACTGGGACGAGCTTAGCCACCCAGACTTGCGGAGCATTCTGCAGCAGAAGGAGCGGCTTGGAAACATTTTGATGAAGTATTACCCCACGCTCCTCCATTTACCTGCGGATGCCATGCCTGAGACACCGCCTGTTGGCAACCATTCCTACACGGTCAATCCTGCAGGATGCTGCAAGATTATGGTTAAGCTGGACAACTCAAGCTTTGTGGTGAAAGGCCTTGGACAATCACAGAAGTTTGGCTTCGGGATGAAGTTCTACGTGGGGAGTGCCGACGATTTGCCACTGAGTGAGCGAGTTATGCCAGGGCTTGCCGCAGTGGCTTGGGCAGAGGCCCAGGTCCTGGCAAGGAAGTGGCAGCAGAAGAAAGATTCCGAGCAACCTGATGTCTCGCCCAGCTGCGATGCAACAACTGAGCCATCCCCCGAGGATGCCTCTTCCGGAAGCCAAACAACACTGGCTTGGGGGCAGTTCAGCCCTGATCGACTTTGACTCCAGTACAGATTGGACCTAGGTGTTCAAACAACTGCGCCCCCGCAGTTGGATGCCTTGCTGTTTTCCCAAACGGTGGCTTTTGCAAGCTGCAATTGCTGCTTGCTTCTTAGTAGCAACATGGTCGGGGAGACATGCAATTGACATGTCGCGGGGAAAGCTGAGAGTGTGAAAAAGGAGCCCGCGTGAGTTTCAACAGCCACTGCGTGTTCATGCGTTTCTCAGACCTTCCACATCACAAGGCCAGCCATGCCTGCCAGAGGCGCCAGAGCTCCTTTCGGCAATTGAATTGTTGAAGCCCCCCGAGGGTCACTCTGCGCAAAAGATGGGGGCAGGCGGGATTTGAATCCGCGACCTCCCTACCAACTGCGGGTCCGCAGGTTGGTTCGGGCGCGCTGCCATTGCGCCACTGTCCCTTGCTCCCTCTGTGGCGTCTTCGGGGCCTGAACCCGGCCCAAATTTTGAACAAGTCTTCGGAGCCAACACGAATAGTTTTTCCAGCTTGAAAACAATTAGAGCTTGAACCCGGGGCCCAAATGGAACAGCTTTTCGGGGCCCGAATCCGGGACCCGAATGGAACAGCTTTTCGGGGCCCGAATCGGGGCCCGAATCGAACAACTTTTCCGTGCCCGGGGCTCTTGGCTGTGGATGTTTCTCTAGGGGCTCTTTGGAGGCCACCGTTCAATCTGCACATTTGTGTCCACCAGCCATCTTTTCAAGGCCCGAATGGTATACGACTTTTCGGGGTCTGAATCCGGGACCCGAATGGAACAGCTTTTCGGGGCCCGAATCGGGGCCCGAATCGAACAACTTTTCGAGGCCCGGGGCTCTTGGCTGTGGATGTTTCTCCAGGGGCTCTTTGGAGGCCACCGTTTCAATCTGCACATTTTGTGTCCACCAGCCATCTTTTCGGGGCCCGAATGGTATACGACTTTTCGGGGCCCGAATCCGGGACCCGAATGGAACAGCTTTTCGGGGCCCGAATTGGGGCCCGAATCGATCAACTTTTCGGGGCCCGGGGCTCTTGGCTGTGGATGTTTCTCCAGGGGCTCTTTGGAGGCCACCGTTTCAATCTGCACATTTGTGTCCACCAGCCATCTTTTCGGGGCTTTTTGGGGCCCGAGCCCAGTGCCCGAATGGAACGGTTCTTCGAGGGCTGGGGGAGATGAAGAACACCAAGAAGCTGCAGGCCGACCCCGTGAATGTCAAAACTACAACTAAGAGACGGCAGCTTGGAATAACAGTTCAGTCAATAATTGTAGTATGTGTTTTGTAATCTCTTCAACTGTGTTCTTGAGCCTGCCCAACACATCTTTGCAAACTGCACTGGGCCAGGTACGAGAACAACCGGCGCTGAAACATCCGTGTGCGACTCACCAAGGAAGAACTATTGAATCTCCAAAACCATGATGAGTTGCTTGCTGAAGTAGATCGGCTGCGGCTGGACAATGACTCCAGGAAGAAAGAATTAGATTTCCGGACCAAAAGCACTACCATGGGTGCACGGGACTGGCGAAACCGTCTCCGCCAGGCTGAGCAGAAATTCCGTGAAGGAGCTGAAAAGAACGCGCGGCTTGAAGAGGCCCTGCGTGAGTTAAATCAAGTTGGACCAGCTTGCGCTTATGACAAACTGCGCTCGCGCAGTTTGTTTTGAGGCGAAAGCAGCCAGCGCCAGTGCCTGAGGCAAACCTGGCAGCTGCCATATGCCGGGGTCTCACTGGCGCTGTCCAGCTGTATCTCTTTTCCATTGGCATGGGGCAATGCCGGAAAAAAAGAGAGCAGCTGCGCGTTCACGGCCTTTTGCTTCTTGCTTATCGGCTGCTAAGGTGGCCAACGATTGTAACCAGTAGGCTGCCAAGTTCCCCCGCTGCATGTTTCTGCCCAAGCGGATCCCGCCCCTTCCCTCTTGACTTTCTTCTTTGGGGTCCTTTTGGCCATGCAGCAACGCAAGTCAAGTTCAAGCCACCTCGGAGTAAGAGCGCATCCCAAAATTCTTCCCCCCCCCCCCTCCCTCCCCAAGATTTTCGGCAAAAAAAACACTTCCGAAAAACGGATTGTTTTGACAAAGAACGCGCACGCGAAAAAACAAGGTTTTCGGTCCAAAAAAAGCACCAAAAAAAAAGGCCTAAAAAGCATGTCCTTAATGACCGGCCAGGAAATGTGTCTTGCCAGAAGTTCCACTCTTGCAGAAGGTCCGCCACGGACAAAGCATGCGATCGGTCTGGATGACCACTGCTTGATCACGATGCCCTTGTAACCGTATCGAATGAACGTCTTGATGAGCTCCCTGGATTTCTCATCATTAGGACTGAAGAATGCGTCTGCTTCATTCAGGCATAAGATGTGTGCACTGTTCTGCATCATCATCTTTACGATTGGTCGATCCTTCATCGGCATGTTGTGCACCTCCCTGTTGTCCAGCTTTGGATTCCTCGTGAGGTTTCCATGGTTCAGGGTAAGCATGTTGATTGCTATGGATGAGGTGAACTCATGCATGTTGAGATAGTCCACAGGAGGACGGTCGGTCGGCTGCATCAGCGATCCCAGGATATCGGCATAGGCTCGGATGATGTTCTAGTCGTCATGTGACCTGAGCTTCTTCAATCCAAGCGGAAGCTTGATCGGATATCCGGATCCTGGTTGAGCTTGCGTGTACTGTACTCGTCGATGGTGGGACATTCTCCTCGATGAGGGAAGTAGAATTCTTCTTCTCCGAGATTGACATCGGGATCGACAGGTGCCAATGAGGCTCTCTCGCACTCTGTCAAGTTTGGATGAGCTCTTCTTGGATCTTTGTTGAACTTGTCCATGAAGCGGGAAAGGTTAGCCCTTGTCTCCGCGAGCTCTTCCTCTGCGTCCTTTTTGTTCAAATCTGTGTTGAGATAGATTCCCCTGAGTCGTTGGATGAACTCATCTAGGTTCTCTGAATTGTGATATTCCACGGTGACTTTTGGTTTGACGGATCTTTCCCCGGAGGGTTCCATCGTCTCTTCTTCAGCTTCGTCCTGATCGGTGGAACGCCGTCTCTTCTTGGTCTCTGAGGAAGTATCTTTTTCCTTGCTGTGCTTGGTGGGATTCACATAATTGAAGAAGGCATCGGCAAATTCGCGGATCTTGGTGTCGTACATCTCATAATCTTCATGACTGAGATGCTTCTTCATGATCCACTTGTTGCTCGCCATGAGGCTGCCATCAGGTTCAAATGCTGCAACGATGTTTCTTGCCTCGATGGTTTTGTCTGTCAATGCTGTTCGCTCTTCGGAGAGTCGGATGCCATAGTCTTGGTCCTTGAGGAATGCAAGGATCAACAGTGCATCTCTTCCTGCTGGCACATGGGTCAATGCGGCTTCTGACTCATCGTCGTCAAGGATGACGTCATCGATGCATGCCATGTGAACGTGCATTCTCCCCGAAGGGTTTGACTGGGATTTCCCAGATTTGAGCCCGTGCTCCATGCTGCTGAAAAGCTGATTTCCATAGGTTGCATGGAACATGAATGTGATGGGCTTCTTCGCGAACGGCTTGATTTTTCTCTCTTCTTCAATGGATGGTGGTGCCGGCCTTCGCATTCTGTACTTGGGCTGAGCGGTGCCTTCATCTTCATGAGGTGCCTCGGATCTTGACGGATGCGGACTTGGCGGAATAGATTCCGTTGGTAGATCATAGTCCGGTTCGTCGTGATGAGACTCTTTCTGCTGCTCAGAATACAGGGTCGTCCGAAGGATTGGATCTCGACTTGTCGTGTGTGTCCGCTGTTGCATCTCACATAGAACTCCATCTCCGGATCGACATGGAATTCATTGCCATCGGGCCTGACTGCATTTTGTGCGGATCTTGTGTTGAGCTTGTCGATCCATCGATTCCTTGGAACAATTTCTCCCCGTGCCTTGCGCTCATTGTATGTCCCGTCCACGGATGGAAATACGAATGCAATTTCGAAACGTGATTTTCCATAGCTCGGGAACATAGCCATCAAGAGAAGTCCTGGCTTGTTTCCCATGAAGTTCCTGGCGTGTGTGACGCAGGTCAATGCGTCATAGAGCTCGACGGAACCATCAGGACCCATGTCCACTGGTCGTTTGCATTCCTTATGGGTTCCATGCCTTGGATCATGTCGAAGACATCCGGAAAGTGATCTGCTCATTCTCTCAATTCGCCAGAGGATGAGATCTGTGATCTGTTTCGCCTTGGATGGATCCTTGCTGAAGTAATTGCAAACCTGTTCGACATTCTGGACGGTCTTCTCGAGATCAATGTTGCCATTGTGGCATACCATCGGGATGATGTCGGTTCCGTAAACTTCGGATTGAGCATTGGTATAGCAGCAGATGCTGTAGACCTTCTTAATGAAGTCCATGTATTGCTTCTCCGCATGAGGTCCTTCACCTTGGAGTGTTGGCTGCCAGTAATCGTTGAATCTGGCCTTCAGCCAGAATACCTTAACTCCATGTGGTCTCTGGTGCTCAGGAACAAAGTGGAAATCCGGATTGACATCAAGGATGGTTGAGCATTCCCTGTAGTACTCGTACACAAAATTCAGGAATTTTGAGTTTCCGAAAGGTTCTGGGTGTACGGATTCCTTCTGGAGGCTGATGTTTGTGTCCGATCCATATGTTACAAACCACCGATCATTGGATGTGAGAACAGGACGCATCACTGGTCGCCTTGGAAGTGCAGGTTTGTCGGATTCCGTCTCTTCATCCAGGATGTTCTTCGGTGCTGGCTTGACCTTGGAGACAAGCCTCAATGCTGGTGGCGGTGACTTTGGAACAAGTTTCGGATGCGGCATCGCCCTTGACATAGGCCTTCCTGCGGGAGGATGCCCTTCTTCGTCTGAATCATCGTCGTCGGAATCTGGATCGTAATCAACCTGCTCCATGTTGACATTCTCGGGTTGTTGAGAGGCGGATGGATTCTCATCGGTGACTTGCTCCATGGGGCAGTCTGATGTCTCATCTTCCTCATCACGAGCAGGGGATTCCTTCAACGGCGATGCCCGTCTCTTGATCATCGGCTTTGGCACAGGTGCCGCGGCGCTGGATCGTCCGAACATCATATTGAGAATGGGCATGTCTTCGAAGTGATCGAGCATACAAGATTGCAAAGGTCGGATTGGTTGTAAACCGAAAGTGGCTGCGGATGAAGACACATATTTCTTGAGATTCAAAATGGGTCAAGCGCAAACACGCGCATCACGGAATTGAGGAATTGCAAATATGCAAATCGGAAAAACTCATGCATCAGAATTCGTGGACATGCGGATCCTGCCCAGGTTCCCCAATAAGCAAACATGGATTCTGCTATACCGACTCCTGCAAAGGCAATGATGTCGGGCCCGTGCTTCGTGTGGTGTGCTAGCCACTCAACCAAGAATGCCTTGTTCTGCAACATGGTACGAAAAGGTGGATGTGCATCTACATTCAGGAGATTGCCGGTGAGGACGGCCTTGATGAGCTCGTCTGCTTTAGCTGAATGCTTGGTCAGCGACAATCTTCACTCCGTACATGTGCAAGGTCGTGCATCTGTCCACTGTTGCTTTCCTTTCTCAACATCTGGATCAAATGCATTGTTTCTTTCTGTTCCGGTTGATGTGTTGTGGATGCTGTGGTGACAAGATTGTTCGCATCAGTGCGGATGTGTACATCTGCAATTTCGCCGGTTATGTCTGACCAGAGGCCGCGAAGAAATACTGCTGAACCGTAACAACGCGTTAGTCCGTGCAACTCTGCAACAGTAGTGGACATGGTTGCGGCGGTGATCTTGTGCGTCTCATAGTCGACCAGTGAGCCTCTCGAGTTCGATGAGCCCTGGCGAAGATCTCTTTGTTCTGCAAGAAAAATAACATGCGCACGTTTGGATGACTTGTCCTCGTTGTTGCGATAGGATGCGTCTGGATAGCCAACTATGCGTGTCTTGCCACGAAGGGGCCAGAATCTCATGCTAAGCGGGATGCTTTTGACGGTTCTGACTGTCTTATTAATGGCGCGAACGTCCTCAATGGTCCGTGATGATGCCTTGGATGCACACCTGGAGAATTGATAACCAATGTGGAACTGCGTTCGCGACTGTAACCAGTTGATCTGACCTAGGACACTTCTGTATGCAGTATGCATTTGTGGAGTAAGAGGAGTGTCGTCCTTCAGGTGTTTGTCAAAAGTGATCTCCTGAAGTTCGTCGATGGCAACATTCTGATGAACATTGATGTGCCAACCGTGCTTGTCATCTTGCTTCCATTGGATGCGCTGTCCTACGAAGAGGCAATCATTTTTGTCCTCGGAGCCAACCTGAAAATCGTTCCGAAGTCTTCCCATGATTTCCTTCTCGAACACGTCATCCCCCGTCATAAGAAGATCATCTACATGTAGAGACAGGGCTCCATGAACTTGTCGATTCTTGGCATTGTTACCAGAAACAGGATCCATGAGGTAATCAACTGCTCCTTCGAGATCGAAAGTTGTGGATGACTTCTTTTCACTCACCAATGCGGGCTTCGGAAGCTGCTTGCCGTAGTACACGTATGTACAACGGTCTGCCCGGGTTGGCACCAGTCCGTACGAAGTGCCGAGTCAAGGATGTTCCACCATCTGCGGGGTGCGTCATTCAGCCCGTAGGCAGGCTTCTTCATGCGCGCTCCAATGTGTGGTGGATATCCCATTTCAGGAGGTATCTGACAAATGATGTCACGAGACTGATCGTATGCTTCGCCTTGGAGAAATGCTGTCTTCAAATCCATGTGGAATATGTTCCAGCCTTTATTTGAGGCTGCTTGGATTGCAAGGCGGAAACCACTCCTGGATGCAGCAGGACTGTCTGTCTGCTGATCGTTCTTCTGCTTGTTTTGGAAGCCTTGGAGGACCCAGCGAGCCTTGGTCTTCAGGAAGTTACCATCTTTGTCTCGCTTCAGGGTTAGAACCCAGCGACCGGTGACCCAGTTCCTGACCTGAATCTTGCGTGTATCGACTAAGTCGAACACTTCATTGTCAAGCCATGATTTGCACTCAAGCTGTTTGGCTTCTAGGAATTGCTTCTGATAAGCTCTTATTTCCGTGGCTGTAGCTTCCTTCCGCGTCTTGCCAATGAGTGCGGATGTGGGTGAAGCCTTCAAGGGTTCTTGCTTGGATGAATACAGAACTAAGAGTGCACGGTCATCGTCGGTCATGTTCTTGCATAGCTGGTCAACATGATTCTGATCTGTGTATTTCTGATGAGAGAATCCACATCGGGACGATGGGATGAAGGTCCCTTTCACACGTCCAAGAAGGACAGGGTTGCCTTCGATATCTCTCGGAACCGTAAAGGATCCGGTGTTCGCACAGATCTTCTGTTCGGCTGTCATGAGTGACAATGCGCTTCATCTAGAACGAGATCAGCTCGGTGATCATCGTAGGATCTGGTCCTCTGAGAGTCTTCTGAATCTCCATCTTCCTGGTCAGTGTATCTCATGGTTCTTTCTGAACTTCCAGTGCCGGATGAGGTTGGAACATGAGGAATCAGCTCTTCCTCACTTTCATATTGAACCGGCAAATTTGCTGGAGTGTTCGGATTATAATTGGATGAAGACGCAGGATCATGTCTGGGAGAATTCCCAGGTGACTCATCATTGTCATCTGGCTTCTTCTTCTTCTTCCCAGTCTTCTGCTTCTTTGATGGACTGCCGGTTGTTTCTTCTTGCGCAAGTGTTGGCAGTTCAAGATCTTCATCTTCTGCTTCGGGATTTGTAAGAATCGCAGGTGGTGAAGGTACCACGACAGTCGGAAGAATTGGCTGAGATGATTGCGACTGTGACGGCAAAGAGACATCACCCCCCAGTCGATTGAGTCCACTTGAGGATGAAATGGACTGTTTTTGCCGTTTAAGCGCTGAATCTCCTCCGCCAGGCTTGTCGTGCGGCGGTAGTGGAGGGTCCACTGGACTGTCTGGTGACACACTGCGTGGTGCTGGCGGCATGTTGAACTCCTTGTCAATGGCTTCCATCTCCTTTCTTAGGATATCAACCTGCTTGATGGTGAATGGTTCAAAAAGGTCCTCCAAGAGGTACACCTCATTGTCAAGCGGTTTCACCTGCAAGTGTCGTAGGAGGATGTGCGCGAGATCCTGACAGAACTGGTAAGGATACACCTGTGCCAGTTTGGTCCTGCTTCCGAAGGTACCAGCGTTTCCCTCTAGGGGTTGGTGTTCATGCTTGACTGAGCTGGAAAAGTTTTTACACCTTCTGAAGATCGGTCTCATAACCTCGGAAGGTAGACAGTGCATCAAGCTCGTGGGCTTGAGACTTCTGAGCCCGGATTCAGGATCTTTAAGTCCGTATGCACAGAAATGGAAATCTCCCCAGGTCACGGATGGATCTGAAAACAATTGTTGCATGCATTTCAGATACCATATCCTGGATGTCTGAGGATTTTCGATGATGAAGTATCTTCTGTGCTTCAACTGATATCGCGCAATGGATGCCACAAATTCAACCATGGGAAGGTAGCGTCTCCGCTTTTCCCAACCTTTTGTTGGTCTTGTTGGATGTTCTGCATATTTGACCATGGTCCACAGACCGGTGCCATAAGGATGACATCAGGCGCTTGTTCCCTGATGATCTCCATGACCATGTGGTCCCTTGGATGTCATTACATCGAATCCTGCGCGGATGTCTACGGGAGCCCCAACCTTAAGACCTGATAGTGCACAGCATTGACTGAATCTGGCACTTCCTGCAAAGATCTCGAGAACGTGGATCTTTCCCTTACGTACACAATTCCAATGCGCTTGTTCAGGAATGGATGTGAGGTCCTCGACGAACATGTTCTTTGCTGGATGAGGTACTGCAGGTTTTGGAGCTGTTTTTCCCGCGATACGTAATGGCACTGAGGATCTTGGCTTAGGAGCTGGTGCGGATGATTCCTTTTTCTTGGAATCTGCAGAGGAGCCTGGTTGCTCCTTCTCTAAGGATTCTCGCTCTTCTGGTAACAGAAGATCAATTCCGGGTTTCCCCGGAGGGATGGTCTCATCCTTCCTGAGCTTCGTCATGTTAACCTTGATGAGTCGAGTCCCAAGATCAAGTCCTACCATCGCTCCTTCAATGGAAATGACCTTTCCTTTTAGCCATATTCCTCCCTTGCTTCCATCGGAACGGATCTTGGATTTGTCTTCCTGCCAGTAGAATACCTTGCCCTTCACCTGAAGAGGCTTGGAACTCATTCGGAGATTTTGAGCAAGGTCTCGTCGGATGTCTTCGGATTGACGTGCTTCTTGGAAAGCTTGCTTTGACAGCTGCTTGATCTGGATGGCTGTCAGCTCTTCTTCATTCCTGTCAATCGTCAACTGAGTTGGTGTTGCGACATCGAGTTGGATGAGATCTGCTGGTCGTCTTCCGAATGCGAGCTCCAATGGTGTTACACCTAGGTGACGGTTTGATTCCTGACAGTTGCAGCGGCCTTCACTAGCTGCCTGTATGTCACTTTCTTCAGTGTCGCAGGAGCTGTACCTGCTTTGATGGAACTTAGCATGATCTTGAGTTGTGCCTTCAGGAGTCGAACTGCTGCTTCAGCTCGATTTGGCCATGGTGTATTCGGTCCCAATGATATCGGTGTGATGTCAAGGGACTGATAGAAGTGTTCCCATGTATCTGTCATGAAGGCTTGATCTGCGACAACTGATTTGGGCTGCATGTGGTACTGGTCAAAATTGTTCCTGAGGACAGTGATGTTCTCGGCTTCTTGCGTAGTTGTCACTGCCTCTGCAGTGAGCAATGTTGTTGCTCCATCCAGGATGACAAAAACAATGATGTGTTCTCCTGTTCCAAGAGGAACTTGACAGTGATCAATGAATGTCATGTCACCAAAAGTGTCCGCTCGAAGTCCACTTGTTTTGCTTCGTGATGGTGCATGTTTTGCCGCTTGGCAAACTTCACACTCACTTCGGATCTTGTCAAATAGATCGAATGTTGATTTCGGCAAATGAAGTGCTCGGGTTCTAAATCGAAATTGATCTGTTGTCGTGTGATGATGCTGCAGGTGGAGTTTCTTCAACTCTTCGGGATTTGACAATGGCTTGTGGATTCTGCCTAGGGCAAGCGGAAGCGATGTGGGTTCTTCTGAGGATGGTGCGAAAGGATCTGGCTCAATAGTCGACCGGCCCCTCTTGTCGATGATCCTGTCTGCTGCCGATCCTGAACCTGCTTCTTCGTCCTTAAGCGAATTGTCCGCGAAGGTGAAAATGGTCTTACCTATCCACAGGTTAATCATCGGTTTATTTGCCTGGGATGTAAGTCTCCAATTGTCTTCTAAATGTCTGGATCTCCACCGGCGGATGCATCAATGATTTCCGTAGTACGTTCTCGGCTAATGTTATCAGGATTGATTGGACATTCCTTGGCTCCATTTGGTGTGAACAGCGCCTTTCGGGGCGTGATGTGCACACGGATGAGCTGCTTGTTCTTCTTGTCAAGGATCCAATGGTCCTGCTTTTGAGACCCAATGATCTTAGGAGTTGCTAGGTCCTCCTTTGTCTCGGATGATTTTGCTGCACAAACAGTTTCGCTCTTGGTGAGATCCCCGGAGGGAAACTTGATGCTGTTATCATCGTCATAGACATAGTTGATGAGGCCCTTGTGAGCAATTTCTCCATGCGCCTTCACTCTTGCAACTCCAGCGAGATCGACGAGTGCATGTCCTGTACCGGATACTGGAACTGCTTGACGGTTCATGCCAAGGCCTTGCATGTGATCTTGTCACATTGAGGTGTGTGCTCGATGGTCATGTAGAGGTTCCGCATCTGGCTGATGCTGAGAAGGATCGGTACAGTTCCTTGTTCAAGGACGTCGATGTTTGTACTGCATGGAGGAGTTGTGTGATATCGAAGATGCAGGGTCCAGTTTACCCTGGCGGTCTCTCCGTTTGCAATCGGCCGGGATGTACTCATAGGAGATGATGTCCTTCATTGGTTCGATGGCCTGAGTAAAACGCTGGATTGCATGCGAGCTGCCCATAGATCTGGTACATCCATTGTCCAGAATCGCATAGGTCGGGTTGTGCTGAGGGTTGATGACAGGCGCCATCAGCTTTGTTGCCAGAAGGCTGTGATTTGTTGTGACGGACAGATTGTGTTCTGAAACTGTAGCTGACCCGATTGGATCAGCTTCTCGTGGATGGCCTTTTTCCCAGGATGCTCATATGCATCATGGAATGCCATTAACGCTTGTCCTGTGCTGGATGTCTCATGGGATGAGTACCAGCCATGTTCGTTCCATGTCCATGATTGATCCCAGTCTTGGTCTGTCCAACCGGCATAGGTCAGCTCTATGGATGGTGCAGTCTGCTGGATGGCGGGCTGCTCCTCCGTCTTCCCTGCGGTGGCTGCGAACGTCTTGGGTTTTCCTTTTTCCTGTCCGCTCTTTCCTTTGCCACTCTCATAGGATGGATAACCTTTGTTTCCATCATAGGGATATTGGAATTTTGATTTTCCTTTCTTTCCCTTCTTTCCTTTGCCTTTTCCCCAATATGCCTGGTCGTAGGGGTCATAGTTTTCGTTGGCCATATTGGCCTTTCCGCCAGAACCGCTTTTTCTGAAGGGTTTAAAGCCACCTCGTTGGTGACTGCCCTTTTTGTTTCCTGATTTTCCTTTTCCTTTTCTCTTCTTGAACTTGAAGTTCCGCCCCGACACTTTTCTTGCTATGAACGCATCGTTCTCCTCGAGGACCCAGAACGTCTCTTCATCGTTGTTTGACATGAATCCTTCAAGTCCTTCTTCATCCTCAACCCAGAAGCCTTCTTCTCCTTCGTATTCACCTTGTTCGATGATGAAGAATGTGTTGCTTCGGTTGCCTCCTTGAGGTCGGATGGATGGATCTTGGATCGATGTCCTCGTCGTGATGAAGAGTTCATGGTAGTGCGTCTTCAGCATCTCATAGGAGTAATTTTCGAGTGAGATGTTCTTAATGACATTGCACTTGTGAGTCTTTCTCTTGCTGATCTGACAGCTCACTTTGTATGATGAAAAACTGTGCAATGAGATTATCCCCGAAGGGAAATGCGTCCCGCTGTCTGTCCTGCATTCCTGTGATATACTGTCTGAGGACTGTAGGATCGTCCTCATTGAGCAGGGCTGGAGGCGGTGCTCGAACACCGGCTGCTTGCTGATGTCGAGCAATTGTTCTTGCATTTGCGTCCTGTACGGACTGTCGAAATGATGGGGACTGTGCCGTGAAAACGGGCATCAAGTCCATCCATGCTGCCTTCAATCTCATGAGAAGGATTTCGAATTTTGAGGTAAAAATGAGGAACTCTTGGTTCTGCCTTCTATGGTTGAAGAAACTGAGGAGTCTGTACAGATACACGTTGGTCGCACCTTTCAAAAAGTACTTCCTCAGCGTGTTCTTGAAATAGTTGACTCCTTCATCAGGATCTTGCAAAAGGTCATTTTGGAGGACTGCCTTGTGCATATATCTCCTGTGAGTCTTCTCTTTAGGAGAGGTCCTCTCTTTGGTGCTTCCACCGTTGTGATGGTCACCCAGT
This sequence comes from Effrenium voratum, assembly GCA_963377175.1. Lineage (NCBI taxonomy): Eukaryota > Dinophyceae > Suessiales > Symbiodiniaceae > Effrenium > Effrenium voratum. Next base: position 282,071 of record CAUJNA010002957.1, on the reverse strand, counting down.
CGTCCACGAGTTCTTCATACCTGAGCCAGCTGACTTTTCCGTCGTGCGATGGCGGCTGCTTGGCGGTCATCGATAAATTTAGTGTTTCCTCCGTATGGCCTGGATTTTTGGCCATACTTGAATAGGCTTCCATGAAGCCTTCTCCATCGGATGACATCTTCCCTTGGATCTCTGCGGAAAACCCGCTCCGCTACCACAAATTGAGGCCCACTGCCCCAGGTTCCTATCCCAGAAGGGAACTGGTACCCTGTGGTAGTAGAGGTCGTTGTTGGTCCCTGGATCTATTCCGGAGAGAGTCCAATATGCCAATGTGGATGATTGGAGGATGGATTGTCCCTGGTGGATTGTCTTGTGGATAATCCTGTAAGCGGCCTGCAAAGGTTCTTTTGCTTCACGCGATCATTGATGGTACAATGATATTGCACAAAAGGGGCCTTGAGCCAAATGGTTGCGGGAGATCAACTGGATTGGGAAATAACCACCGGGGGCGGGGAAGGGGGGGGCGGGGAAGGGGGGGCAGCACTGAACGGAAGGAAACTTCCTTTGAGATGCTTCTTTAAACAGGCTTGTTGTGATACCAGTGGTTGATTCTCATGTCTCACGTGAAGGGGGGAGTCCTGTAGCTCAAGTTTCCGCAATCATGTTGCGGAATGAGAGAATGATTCAGAATGTGTTTCTATTTGGTCAGCCACATGAATTGTCCAATCATGAAGCCGGCTTCCATGAGTGGAGGGAAGGTAGGAACAAGAGCCAAGGGCATGTCCTATGGGTGTTGGAATCAAAGACGCCCAAAACAAACGCCACAAACCATACACATGCAAGGCAAAACAACACATTGGCCTGTACGTTAGGTGGTACATAGAGAACTCCACGCAAAGGATGCCATTTACTCCTGGCCGGGCTGGTTGTGGATAAACCATGTACCTTTATAAACCGGAACAAATGGATATGGCCTGGTAAACACATGCTCGTGTTTCGTCTGCCCCTCCTCAAACAAAACTAGAGGCCGGGTGGCTCGAAAGCCCTTTCCATGACACTCAACCTGAATCGGTCCATTTTTCCAACTAAGCATTTCACTGTCTACACTGCGCATGCCTCTTGGCATGTCACTGTCTATTTTCCCTGCACATGCATCTGTGCACTGCACTCTGTACTGCCCTATGCTTGCCTCTATGCATTTCACTGTCTACTTTCCCTGCGCATGCCTCTATGCATTTCACTGTCTACTTTCCCTGCTCATGCCTCTATGCATTTCACTGTGCACTTTTGCCTCTATACATTTCACGCTGTACTTGCCCTACGCATGCCTCTATGCATTTCACTGCGCACTCTCCCTACGCATGCTTCTACGCATTTCACTCTGCACTTGCCCGACGCATGCCCCCATGCAACTCAGTGTACTCTGCGAATGCCTCTACGCATTTCACTATCTACTGTCCCTGCGCATGCATCTGTGCGCTTCACTCTGTACTTGCCCTACGCATGCCTCTATGCGTTTCACTGTCTACTTTCCCTGCGCACGCCTCTATGCATTCCGCTGCGCACTCTCCCTATACATACTCCTATGCATTTCACTCTGTACTTGCCCTACGCGTGCCCCAATGCAACTCATTGTCTACTCTGCGCATGCCTTCTATGCACTTTTTTCTGCACCTGCCCTACGCATGCCTCTATGCATTTCGCTGTCTACTTTCCCTATGCAGTTGAGCTGTGCAGAACGCAACGACTATACCGGAAGAACCCTTCGCAATGCTTTCGGGAAAAACTCCGTTCAAAACAAAAAAATAACCTGGGCATGGAGATAAATGCACTTGGAAGCAACATGGGAGAGCGGGAAACGGTCGAAAACTCCGAAATGTGAAGTGATGTGTTTTTTTTCATTTGCCCCACTGAAAGAAGACACCCCACAAAAAAGGAACACAGACCAGGGGTTAGGCTTGAAAAGAAAAAAGCACATGAACTTCTGGTATGAACCTCTAGCTGATTGACTTGATTGTGGCACGTTAGTCTCGAAAGTCCATGGACTGTTGTTGGTTTCGAACAAACCTCTCCAAAAGCAGTCACTGGATTTCCCGGGTGGTTTCCATTGAAAAAAAAAAACACTTTTGGAGGTAACCCGAAAAGGGGAATGGCTCGGAAACCACGCCACAACTAGGCTCAAATCCACTAAAAGCTGAGCTTTTAGAGGGTTCAATTCGGAAACCCAACCACTAAGCCAACCCAAAAACACGGTTTGGAGGCTGGGAACTGCAACCAACCAAACAAACAAAGCCACCAAACCCAACCCCTTCCGACGACTCGCCGGGCGCAAAGGCCTCCGGGTGCGTCCAGCGCTGGCGCCGCTGGATGTTGTTCGACATGCGCCAATCGTGGGAGTAGTTGATGTCCGCCTCCCCACTGCGGGTGAACGAAAACCACAAGTAAAACCGCCATTTTGAAATGGGAGGGTGCCCAAACAGAATTTCACACCCACATATTCTACCCAGAACCATGTGTCTATAGGTGAGTCATCCAAATCTGTCGAAATGCTTCCATGCAAAGAATCAAAAGGGCAGCCGTTCGCATGGTGTGCTGGGACGGGTACAAGGGAAAGTCCATTGTCTCAGGTCTTAGGCCGAGAATCAGGTCCTCAATCACCTCGGAATAAATCCCGAGCTCCATAGGCTTGGCCCAAATTGGCAGATGTAAAAAGACTTCTTTGATCTGACTGGGGATTCTCAAAGAGTTCCTGGGAGTTCCTGTGTCCCTTTGATGACTTTGAGTGTCAAAAGCAAAGCTTTGTCAGGTTTCACCCTCAGGGGTCCCTCTAAGTGGTTGGCCCGAAGGAACCAGACCGGCGACCCAGCGACCCAGCGACCGCTTCTCGCCTTGTGCTCCACCAGGAAGCGCGTCCCGTTCCAAAGGGGGTACATGATGCAGCATAGGAGCGGGCTCCTCAGCGCACAACACAGTCAGATAAACTCCATGACGTAAACCTCGACTGAAAAGCGGAAAGTAGTGTTCTCAGTGCTGGGCTTGCGGTTTTCTTCCTGGATTTGCTGAAGAACGCCAACAAGATGTGCACCACGCTGTTTCAAAGCTTGGTTCCAGCCCGTCTCTCCGGCCATTTTCCCCGAGGAAACTACCCCAAGCCTGTGGCGAGGCCATGCTTCAAGGCTCGAGGCCGAGGAGAATTCGTCCGGAGCGGCTTGTTCGGAAGGGAAAACGGACGGAGTCGGAAACTACCTCGTGGCCGGATTCGGAAACGAATCTTGGTCAAACAACGGTCTTCGGGGTTTCGAATCTGTCTAGTTTGAATAGTTGCGCTGCAGTGGGCCGAAGCTTTAACATTTCCACCCCAACCCCCGCTAGGCTCAAGGGTTGGACAAGGATGGCCCTGATTATTTTTAATCTGACTGTTTTGTGGTTCGCTTTAGTATCAAACATTCTGCACTGCTTATGTTTGTGTGCAACCTCCATCTTGTTGCTACCTGTACTTCTTTCTGTTTGTGTGCGTGTGTTTTCTTCATTGTTATTTTCATCGTATATGGTGTTTCCTTTTTTCCCGTAACTTTACTATTACTATCTTTGTTTATTTGATTGTATTTGTTGTTCGGGGGGATGTCCAGCTCAATCCCTTAGCCTTTTACTTCTAAAGTGTGGTTCATGGAAAGCTCTTCCCACCTCAAACGTCAAGGTCATTAGCAATGGGCAATACCAAATCAAGTACTGGGAATCTGAGAGCAAGTCGTGGCAATACTAGCTTTTAGCAAGTACGAAGAATCTGAGAGAATGTCTTGGCAACAGCAGAGATAGAATTGGCGAGCAACATTTAAGTCCCCGAAACCTAAGAGGAAGGCTTAGCAATACTAAACTCGTACTTGGCAATGCCAGACTAAACGTAGCCGAAATCTGAAAGTACGCCTTGGCAACACTAAACTCAGAATTGGCAGTTCTATATTAAGTACTGGAAATCTAAGAGTAAGCCTTGGCAAAACTAAACTTAGGATTGGCTTGAAGAGTAAGGCTTGTCAATATTAAACTTTCAATTGGCAATATTAAATTAAGTACCGGAAATCTGAGAGTAAGGCTTGGCAATACTAAACTTACAATTGTCAATACTAAGTTGAGCTTCGGGAATCTGTGAGTAAGGCTCGGCAACACTACAAAAAGAATTCGCAATACTCTGTTAAGTTCCGGAAATCTAAGAGTAAGGCCTGGCAATGCTAAGCTTAGAATTGGCAACACTAAATTAAGTATTGGGAATGTAAGAGTAAGGCTTGGCAATGATTAACTTAGACTTAGATTTTGGAATACTAAATTAAGTACAGAAAATCTGAAAGTAAGGCTTGGCAATACTAAACATAGCATTGGCAATGCTAAATTAACTACCTGGAATCTGAAAGTCAGGCTTGACAAATTTAAACTTAGAATTGGCAATTCCAAATTAAGTACAGGGAATCTGAGAGTAACATTACGAAACGGGAATCTGAGAGTGGCGCTTTGCAATACCCAACTAAGCATTGGCAATACTAAAGTAAGTACTGGAAATCTGAGAGCAAAGCTTGACAATAGTACATTTGGAATTGGCTATACTACATCAAGTCCTGGGAATGTGAGAGTAACGCTTGGCAGCGCTAAACTTAGACTTCGACTTGAACTTCGAATTGGCAATGCTAAATTAGGCACCGGGAGTCTGAGAGCAAGGCTTGGCAATATTAAGCTTCGAAATGGCAATGCTAAATGAAGCACAGAGTGTAAGATGCTAAATTAAGTACCGGGCATCTGAGAGTAAGGCTTGGAAATACAAAGCTTTGATTCAGCAATGCGAAATTAGGTGCCGGGAATCTGAGAGTAAGGCTTGGCAATACTAAACTTAGCACTGGTACGAAATTAGGTATTGGCAAGTCAGGGTCAAACCCAGACCTGTTCCCCTACCAGCCTGGGTTTTGAGTGTCTCCCAGTTTGCTGAAACCCGGGACCAAGAAAATGATAAGGTCTCCATACTTAGTCAACCTTGCAATATGAGAAGCACATCGGAGATCCCATGACAAGTTCCTTCTGGGCATCCCGGCCACGTCATGGGCGTCTGCACCGAGTAGTGCACGCCCATGTTGGTGAGCGCGGACATCAACGCCACATCTCCCAGACGTGCCGCCTGCGGAGCGGCTCCCACACGTGCCCCCCGAAAATGGGAACCCTCCCAGGTGGTGTTTCCTTTGGGTGTCCCAAACACCCACAAAGGCTATCCTCAAAGCCGCTACATTCCCAAAGCCCTTCCAGTGAAGACAAGAGAAAGACTAACGAGTTGAAATGGGAGACCTGTGGAACGGGAATGAAAGACTGGTGAAAGACTTGACATCTATGGCTTGGTAGCCACAAATTGCTTTTTTGTGTGCCCAAGTATTTCACTCGGATTTTTCCCTCCGCTCGGCGGTTTCCTCCGTGGCCAAGACATTCACGCCCTCGCACTGCCAGCCCACGTGGGCAGCGGTCAGCGGCTTGTCGAGGACACCCAAATTCTTCCAAGCGAACTTGTGCCTGCGCTGGCCCACGGCGCACGGCGCAACCGAAAAAGAACCGAAAAGGAAGCGCCTTTCTTCAGTGGACCCCCCAAACCAAAACTGGCGGTTGCCCAGTTGTCTCACCAACGGGGGTTTCCCTAAAACAAAACAGACCCAAATGGCGGCAGCGACATGTCCAGGGGGGGTTGTGCCTGCGAATGAGAGTGCGAGGGACGAGGAAAACTTGAACAGGTGGAAAAGGGTCGTGAGTCCGAAAACGAGGTTGTATGTGTGCAAATACATATGCATGTATGTAATTTGTGGATTATATGCACGTTCATCCCAGTTGGGAGGTTCTATGGGAAGAGCTGGCGATGACAGGGCATTGCGCCATGCGCCATGCATGTGGGGCTACAAACCATCAGATCGATTGTCATGGTGCGCAGTGTCGATCGATTCATTGCACTCAGTAAGGCCTTGGAAGAAGGGGTCAAGCAAGCATCCCCGTGCCACAAACAAACACAACTGTCTGGTGATTGGACACCTCCGTTTTGAAACCGTTTGCAAACGTTCAGTGGGTAAATGACCAGTCAGCCAGAAAACCCCAGGTCACGCATCGCCTCCAGCTGAAGGGAGGACAGGTCTCGAGCTGCACCAAGTGCCGCTCTTCGTCATACCAGGCAACCCGCAGCCACATCGTGCGTCGCACGAAGTCAATCTCCTAGGAACGAGTCTATGGTCAACCTCTGGAGTTTGGCCGTCTCCCTTTTATCTTTTTTCCGCCTTCTTATTTCTCAACAAGCGGCGCTTGTCCAGCAAAAATCGAGCCAGGTGGGCACTGCGGGTGCTGGTTAGGGTGCTGATCAGGGTGCTGTTTGTGCGCTTAGGGCGCAGTGGTGGTGACTGGTGCTTGTTTGGGTCTGCAGTCAGTGCTGTTTGGTGCTGCGCTGGTGGTCACGGGGCTTGTTTGGCGCTGAAGTCAGGTGTTCGGGGGTGGTTTAGGTGCTGTTTGTCGTGTTGGCTGACGCTGCTTCTTGGGCATGAAGTCGTGGTTCTGGTTGTGGTGCTGGTCAGGGTCATATTTGCGCGCTTGGCGCGGCAGTCGGGCGCTGGTCAGCATGCTGTTTCTGCGCAGGTCACCGTGGACTGGCGGTGCTTGTCTGCCCTGCAGTCAGGGGTGCTCATGGGGGTGCGCTCAAGATGCTGTGGTGGTTACTGGCGGTTGCTGGTCAAGGTGCTGTTAGCTTTTGTCAAGGCGTGTGCTCCAGTGTCTGGCAGTGCTTGCTGAGCGACCCAGCCAAGATGCTGGTCAGGGTGCTGTTTGCGGAGGGTGCTTTTTGATGCGCTCAAGGTGCCGTGGCCGCTGGTGGTGCTTGTTTGGCGTGCAGACAGGGTGCCGGTTCAGTTCAGGGTACTGCCTGGTGTGCTGAAGGTGGTGTGGTGGTTGCTGTCGGTGCTTGTTTGGCAATGCCGCAAAGCTACTGCTTGTAATCTCCCATGCTATCAGGGGTCTATGCTGGTGCATTTATGTTTCTTTGATGGGGGGGGGGGGGGGGCGAATTTCCCTGTTTGTGGTTGGTTTGAAGGAAAAACAGAAGGGGAGGGGGGAGGGGGAGGGGGGTCGCACCATATTGTGACATATACGGATATGATTGGTCTGCTAATGGGTTGCAACCTTTAAAACAAATCAAAAGTAGCGCTCTGCAAAAGGAAAAATGCAAAAACATCTGGGGTGCAGTTCAGCGAGCGATCCTTGATGGGGAATTGTCTCTGTCACGTGGCCCCACAAAGGTGCTGTGTGCTTGACGGAGCTTTGCTTTCTACGACTTGAGACGCGAAGCTTTTCCATTTTTTTGCGTGTTTACCTTGGGGAAACGCGAAGAAGCAACACTTCCTGGAGTAAAACAACGCTTACTTGCTGGAGTTTCACTTTTCTTTTCGGCTTTAGCTTGAAAACTCGTGAGTCCCTAGGTTTTGGAGGGGAGATGCATATACATAGAATGAATATATGTACATACATATATACAATATATATATATGCTTATTTATTTATTTATGTATTTATTTATTTATTTAATATCGTGACAGGATCGCAACAATACAAAATATCAAGTGCTACATCGAAGGCTGAATGTTGTCCAATTGGATGTGAGCATCCTTTTGTTGGCTGCAGTTCTCTCCCACGCAAGCTGCGAGGTTCTGGCAGGGGTTAAACTAAGACCCCAAGAGTGACGTGACTTGAAAGGCCAAATGTTAAAGTGTGTTCCTCAAAAGATATATCCCAACACAGCCTGTTTACGAGAATGTGCATCCTCTAAAGCTGGTTGAGGTGATGCTTAACTGGTCCAAATGTATCGTGTAAGGGACTCTGAGGATAGGATTCCTGTTACCAGTAGAAGAAAGTCGAAGAGACAGGACACGTGCAACCAATGTGGGCAAATTATGAAGTTCACTGGGCTGAACTTCAAAAACAAACTACAATCATTCCACCCTCTGAAATAAGGGATCCGCAAGACAAAGTCTCACCCCGACAATCTCGCAACGTGAAATAGGCAGATTGGTGCAGTAGCCCTCATTAAGTGTCATCCATAGATCCATCGCTCACAACTTCAAGGGAAACGGAACGGAGAACGCTTTGACAAGTCACAAATTCTGGCTGGAAGACATCCATCTCAGGTTTCACTGACCCGACACCATCAGAGGCGCGTGGTTGATCAAAGGGAATCAACCCCAATGCCCTGGACCCGAGAATAGCCGCAAAGAACGAAAATCTGCACATGCATCCAGCGTTCAACCTTGCAACAGGTCACCCCCGGCCAGAGTTAGACATGTTGCCGGCTGCGGAAAAGACAAGGACACCACACCCAGTTTCGGGCAGGTTGGTTGGCAGTCATCTAAATTAGAAATCGGGCAAAAAGCGATGGACGTAGAGCACCTTCATAGCGATTCAAACTCGTGATGGTTATCATCCCCGCAGCTGGTCTGGCTGGTTGCCTGGTTCAGCCCATTTCTGGGTATCTTGACTTTTGGCAGCTCGCGTGGTCCAAGGCGAAGGCTCCTCTTGCGTGCGCTTCTTCTTTTCCACGATGAAGAGGTTAGCTACATCGCGGAAGACGTGCTCAAAGTGTACCACTCGTCCAACCTTCGCAAAAACAAAAAACTTCCTGCTTGGATTCGCCGGAGAAACTGTCAACGGATGGAAGTGGAACCCGGTGGATCACGAGTTCCCGAAAACACAAATACGCGTCCTTTCTAAAATGCGGCCCTCCCCCCCCCCCCGTGCGAGTCCGGTAAGGGCTAGGAATTCCCATGTGTCTTTTGAGCAAAGACAATACGAGTACAGCTACTCCTGACCTGTGTTCACCACTTCGTTGCTTGTCAAAGGAGCACCGCTCTCGGCATCTGAATTGTGCATTTTTTCCAGTGGCCATGTCCTACTCCAACGCATCACACTGAAGTGAAGAGCCGCACTAGCAAGCTGTTTTTGAGCTTTGCGGCCTCTTTGTTTCTTATTTCGCGTTTCGTAGCAGACGAATAGGGAACACTGAGCCTTCTCAACAAAAACAATTTAGTCAAGGAGAATCGAAAAGACCAGACTAAGCTGATGTGTTGTTCTTTTATTTGGTAAATTCAAGTCGTTCATCAATTGGAATTCATTGAATCCACTTGAAGAGATCTACACGCGCGTGCCATGTTCTCAACCACCACCACCCCCCCCCCCATTTCCAACCACCCCCCCCTCAACCCCCCACCCCGTTTGTTGCATGGGATTTGTCCTTGGTTCTCTTGTTGGTTGGTATTTGATCCTCAAGATTCTATTCGCTTGGTTCCACATCCAATCTGAATGAGAACCCAGGATACCCCGGGCCCGGTCTGCCCGACCACTTGGGAAGCGGGCCAAAGGGGAAAGCGCGGGCAACAGTCCACCTGCCCCACCTTCGGGGCCTTTGCGGACCAGGATCCCGAGTAAAAAGTCGGGTTTTGGGTCGCCGACTGGACTGACGCACCTCTTTTCGCTCGGTGGCGGCTTTGCAGATGAGCCTCAAGCGCAAGTTGGCACCCCCTACAAGAACCAGGGCTTCCAATCCAAACCACCGGGCTGCCAAACCACCAATTCATCGGGTCGCCTGCAACTACAGACCTCTTCACTCCCAAATAAAACGGCCCTCGGCCAAAAAAAAAGAAAACGCGCACGCTTTGCCTTGAGCACGCACCGGTCGTCGTCGCGGAGGCAGTTCACCCACTCCTGAAAGATGCCCTCCTCCAGCATCTCGCCAACCTGAAAAAGGTGCAGTAGCCGGTGCTCAGTAGCTAGGGAATCTGAGAATGAACCCAGGGGTCAGGGATCCCATAAAGGACACCAACAAAATAGGGTCATTCCGTGTCCCATTCCCTGCATCTCTCCAACAAGCAAGGTGACTTAGGTCTGGGTCAAAATTAGTCAGCACCAGGAGTTGGAGCGAAGGTTGCAATCCTTTCCATTTACCATGGCAGTTCATTTTGCGGACTCCTATGATTGACCCGCAACGACTTAAGTCTGGCAATGTCCAAAATGTAGAAAATTGCATGCTTGGGGCTTGCAAACAATCCCGCTCAGCTTCCTTCCAACTGTTGGTTTGGTGGTTAGGAGTGGTTTCCCGTGTACCCTCTACAAGAACCAGGGCTTCAGATCCAAATCCGTAGAACACCAATCCAAGCCACCAATTAAGGCCTACCTTACTTACTGGTCTCTGGCCTTGGACCAAACGATCACCCATGCCTAAAAAAGGCTGTCACCCAAATCCGAACAGTTCATATGCCACAAGGAAACCTGCAGTTGCTAACCACGGATTGTTCAAACGAAGTCTCAAAGGGACTTACCGGGCTTGGAATTCAGCAACCAGAAGCGAGGATTCCTTTCAGATGAGCTCGTGAGTCGCGTCTCACCCAGCCTTCTTTTCCCGAAAGAAAATGAGAAGATGAAAGATCTCGCTTGAGTTTTGTGGGAAAATCGAGATCCCGTGTCTTGCCCATGACCACGAACTCAGACGTAAAACATCATGTGTCAAAGAATGGGGATGCCCGAAATGGCAAAAGCCAGCTTCCATCTTGATGGAGTGGTTTGGAGGTGGTCCAAATGTTTCCCATTTGCTTACAAGAGCCAAGGGTTCATATCCAAACCATCGATCCAAATCACCAATTTGCTTGATTGCCTCTTCAGGGTACCGAGCCTCAACAAAACAAACCACAAACACATGTGCGCCCGAGGAGCGTGCAGCCACGTCTGGAGCCACCAGTTCTCGGACAACCGCTCACGGCCCACCGTCTTGTTAGAGGAGGCCATAAAGTTCAGGTACTGCCTCGCAAAGCTCAGGTACTGAGAACCAACAAGTCATGTGTGTAGCATCCAATCGAATCCATTCGGGCAGGGATTTAATTCGAGCGCGGAGAGCCCCACAAAACGGGCGAACCCCCGGTTGATTTTGATTGGGGGTCTCAGCATGTCAAAGCAAGGCGGATCACTTGTGCGGGCTAATGAATCAGTGAGGCTAGTTGATCCGGGGACGACACTAGTACAATGCAACAACTGGGATGTGTAGGACACCAAGCTTGGGCATTTAGCCCACTCTGACCATCGAATTTCTTCAAGCAACCTGTTGGATAAGGGGGCCAAAACACATGCAAAAGACACTGTGTCTGGTGCAGTCTGACGTAATTTTCAGGTCCCAAAGCTTCCGCTCTAAGTTGGGGCTTTCCCCCCACCCTCCTCGTCTATATCAACTCTCTAGCAAGTTGCTTTCCGTCATCATTCTCCAGACCTCCATCCCCCCCACCCTTACTATTTTAACCCCAACCTCAGTCGGCCTAGAGGTCGCGTCATTCTGCAACATGTTCAAATCCTGAAACAAGGAATCTCCAAGCAACAGACCTACAGCATGGGTGGGCTTGCTTTTTCCCAGGTTCGCCAAAAGTTCCGCCAAACTCGTACCTTCGGGAAGAGATCACAAAGAAGGCAAGCACCAGAGGCTCCTCAAGATCTCCCTCTTTTCTCATGCCCCATGGTGAATGCCATATACGAACCCTCCAATGCTCACCATCTTACCATGTGTTTCGCGATGTTGCTTGTATGGTCGGCTTACATGCCATATTGTATATATATATACATATATATATATATATATATATTAGGTACGGCATCCGCTTTTCCCTCCCAACCTCCCCCTTTCTGCAAGGGATGAAAGCACCCAACCTCTCCTTTGGTTCTTTCCGGGCCAGACTTAGACCTTACAAAGTGGTGCCCTTTTTGTAGGTTAGGCACGCTGTGGGCGGTGTGAAGAGAAGCCAAAAGAGCAAAAATTGGAATGGTCTGGCAATAGTTCCTAGCCTTGGGGCTCCTTGTTGTAGTTGCCGCACTTGTCTGAAGGGCCTAGTTGGCCTCCTTGTGGCTAACCTCCTTCTTTCAGGGTGTGTATGTAAGCTAACCAAACGGCACCACACAAGCATGCGATAACTCTTTTATCCAAGCAATGTGTTGGTGCCAGGGACTCATCTTCCCCTGTCAGATGTCAACGGCTGGGTGGGCCCCATGGGCCACCCACCACAAACTCTCAAAAACTGAAGAATGGGTGCGCAGACTGATAGCGCCCGCCCCTGAGCCGGGGCCCGGGGCACCCGGGCCGCAGGGGGGTCTGCCACCAGGGGAAGTGAGTCACCCACCGGCTCCGGTCACGGGAGCATGGGTGGGCCCACGCTAAGATCAAATGCATCTCCATTCAGGAGACGCGGGAGAAAAACGAACTCCTCGCAGAGTTCCTGTTTGGGGACCCTGTGCAAAGGGTCGAACCCAGAGAAATCTGGGTGCGTCAGCTCATCCGCCCACTGGTTGAATTCCCGGGGCACGTGGTTGGCCGCCAGCGAGCAGCCATGGGTGTGGAGCAGGAAGACCAGCTCCATCAGGATCGCCGCGGTGTAGGGCTTCTTAGATCCAAGGTTGAGCATCGCCATGACGTTGCCCTGATTGTCACTGCCCGCCGGGAGTCGGACCCGGGAGGACAGAGGGCCTTGGTGCGTGAGGATCATGTTACAGAGGAAGAGCGTGCCCAGCATTTCCAAAGCCGCAATCCTCCGCTTGGGATCCCCATTCTTGAATGCCCACGGGTACTCTTCCACGTGGATCTGCTCGTGGAACCAGTACACCTCCTTCTTTTCTGGCTCCATTTTATTGGAGCACCATCCTCCCACAAATGCCAGTCCTTCATCCGAGGCGCTAGCATCGCTGCAACCCCACCAAGAGGACTTCGGCAAGTAAGGGGAGTACTGGACGAAGGGCGTGTTGAAGAGGAACCGCAGCATGAACGCCAGCATCCTGACCACCTTGGGGGGTTTCCCCACCGTGGTGGTAGCCATCTTCCAGGCCCAAAGTGGCTGAAGCATCGACTTCGCCAGCGGACATGCCGCAGTTGCCGAAGTCCGCTGAGGGGTAGTTCCCGGCCCGTGGGATGAGGGAGTTCCTGGAACTCCGGCTCCTCCCCTTTTAGCTCCTTCTTGAGTGGCCAGATGCCCGGCGAGGCTAGGGGTGGGTCCGTGACCCTCAGTAAGACCCCTTGTTCCAGATCCCTAGGGAACTGGTGGTCGGGGTCCTGAATGTTCAGCGCCACGCTGTGCAAGATGTCCAGGAAGAAGGGTTGGCCTTCAGCTGGTCGGCCTGCCCCCAACGCAAGGATCTCCCTGATATCCTCCAGCAGATCCTCCGGGAAGGGATGTGACCCGTCCCCCAACGATAGCGACTCCTGGAGCTTGTCGCCCCATGGCGAAGTGAGGACACAGATCTTGGCCCCCATCGCTGCTTTGGACAGTGGCCGGGTCCACGGAGCCAGCCGTCCAAGCGAGTCCCACCCCCGTCCCTGAGGGGGCGCTGTTTGAAGGCCATCTCGAGATACATCACCTTGTCGGAGAGATTGGGGTCGTGCGTGATCGGCAGGGTGGTGGGCCGATCCGAGATCTCCATGCAATGGCGTGCCCATGGCTCAGGAGAAAGAGTTCCACCCCGAAGCTCGACCGTCCCGTCCGCCGGCTGTGCTGGTGTCCGGACCTCCGGAATGTCTGAGGCCGAGACCGGAAGTGATCCCAAGGTTAGTCCCGCCAACGCTTGCTGGCCGGCCTTCAGCCTCAGGGACTGGCGCTTGTTGTCCCCCGGTGTGCTGGGAGATGGTTCCCTCTGTCGCCTCGGCGTTGGGTTCGCTTGGGGCACTGTGTCAACGGCTGGGTGGGCCCCATGGGCCACCCACCACAAACTCTCAAAAACTGAAGAATGGGTGTGCAGCTGATAGCGCCATTTCCGAAGGACAGTCTGGCACACCCGCCATTTCCGAAGGATGCCAGTCTGTGCTGAGGGCCCTGGCCAGGGCCCTGTCCTGGGCCTCCCCTCCCCCCGGTCGCCAGGGCGGAGGCACCTATCCTGCCAAAGGTAGGGCCACCACCTCGGTCTCCGACTGGGTGTCCACAGAGTCATCTGTTTCCGAGCCCGAGTCCGCCAAGGAGTCCGTCCTCCTGCAGTGTGGGGACCTCCGCAGGCTCCAGTACCCAGTCCGCCGGGAAGCCATACCTCTTGAAGCAGCGTTCGCACTTGCCATAGGCCTCCTGCTCCGTCATGTAATCCAGCACCGAGAGCTCCTGGATCTTGGAAGCCGCCGGTCGCCACCCACACCCCACAGCCGTGCCTTCATCATTCAGCAGGTGGATTCTGGACTGGCCGGCGTTGCCTGTGCGTTTGACCGCCGCCACCACACGAAGGGGGAGGTCCGGGGTGGCGGGAAACAGGTCCTTGGCCTTTACTGGTGTGTCCTCGGGTCCCTGTTCCACCAATGACCATGAGCGAGTCGATGGCGCGCTCCCTGAGGGTACCGTGGGGGACGCCTCCCCTTCCCTTGCGGCCGTCCGGTCCTGCGTCCGTGATGTCCACTGCTGGTGGCGGGAGCGGGTCCGCCCAGTCCGGGTGGTTCAAGTCCTCCCTGCGTTCCCTGCCTGGCCCGAGGTTCAGGTTGGGGACCTTCTGCGCTACCTGGCCCCAAATCTCCACCACAACGTTGCGCTTCTCCCGCACGTAGACGTCTGCTGTGCTTTCCGTGAGCCAGTTGCCTAAGTACATGCGGCGCTCCCGGGGGATCCCCATCTGGAAAGCGCAGTCCGGGATGAACACTCGGAATGAGTGCCATGTCAGCGGCTTCACCAACCCCGGGGTAACTCCCCGACGGAGAATAGCATCCTTGAGCCATCTCAGAGCCCTTTCCGGTGTGGTCGGGATCAGCCCTGCAAAGTCTTTGCTCACTGTCGGGAGCAAGTAGTCCATGTCCTGTTCGGATACCAGTCGCCTGACCGAGGCCACCCAGGTAGTCCACCAGGGGATCCAGGGGATCCCCGTGAAGCTGTACTTCGGAGCAATCAAGCGGACCGGGTTGCGGTTGATTCGTGCTGCTGAGACCGTCTTGGTCTGCCAGGCCTTCAGCTCCACAGTGTTGCTGGTGTGGATAAACTTGGAACCGAGCGAAGCCCAGGATGAAAGCGTCCAGTACCTCGTGTCTGTTCCTCCCCGGGGCCTCCTGCGTACCGGGGCCGGTGGCACCCAGGCGATCGTAGCCGGCCCCCTCCTCCAGAGCCCATATGACCTCTTTGCTGGGGACCACCGCCTTGCGCTGTGGCCGGGTGACCGTGTCCGTGAGCGCCTCTTCCAACGAGCTCTTCTTGGACTTGAGGCGATGGAGCTCGTCTATCTTCAGCAACCCAAAGGTCTTGGAGAACCATTTGAGGGTGTTCCACACCTGCCGTAGCTTGCACGGTGTGACCTCCTCTTCGGCGAGCTGGTTAAGGAGAGAGCGGACATGTCGTTCCTGCCACTTCAGAAGCTCCGGTTGCTGGAGTGGGGGTGGGTCATCTCGTGAGAACCACCTCAATTGGTCCTGGCGGTCCCATTCATTCTCCAGCGGGGAAAAGTTCTCGCTCGGCTTGCCGTCCGCCGTCGCCATGAGGAGGAACCATAGGCTATCCCACAGGTCGGCCAGGTCCGCCGCGGACAGAGGCTGGGGAAGCCTTGGACCACTTGGTCGTCTTGTCCTACCGGAATGCCCGAGAGTTCCAGGAGCTGGGCGAAGCGGATTGCCGGCTCCCCACCCAGCTTCCTCCCCTCCTCCTCCGTGCCATGGCGCAGGCACATCATCTCGGGGAGAAGGACTCATCCGCCAATGTGTCCCATAGGACCCTTGGAATGCGGTCCCAAAGACGTGTGTAAGGCGGGCGCAAAAGAAACTTGGTAGAAACCCAAGCCATGATGAAAAAGGGGGGGGTTCGAGCCTCCTATTGAACGGCCGGGACCCAACCGCGGCAGAATGCATGCATGCTCCAAACGCGCAGAATGCCGAGTGCAGATGGAGCACGCAGGCCACACGCATCCCGACAGGACCAAGGTCAACCCCCAGAAATCCCTAAAAGCACGGAGGGGGGAAGACCAACCAAGCGGGGGATGGCCCAAGGGGGCCTCAAGGAAACCAAGAGTCAGCCGCAGCCACCTTTTCCGAACCGTGGCTGGTATGGCCCGTCCTTGGGGCAGCCAATGCGTGTGACCTTCTGGTCGAGGCGAACAGGTTGTCGTGACGTGTTGAACAGGGGGGGGAAACAATGGTGAAAGATGAACCCAAAAGGAAAACCCTTTACCCCTCCCCCCACCGGAGACGGGGCCAAAGGCACCCAAGTCCCGGCGGGAAGGGATCACACGACTCCCCCATCCGAAAGGGCTGTGAGACAAAACCTAGCGGCTCTCTCCCTTCAGGATCGCCTCCTTTGCCACCGAGTGGATTGCCGCCAGCCCCGACTTCTCCGGATTGCTCAGGATGACCGACCACAAAGCAGTGGAGACATCCCCCAGGCCGTTCGAGGAGCTGAAGCGCATGCGGGGGGTGCTCGCTCCACCCTCTTGTAGAACTCCATCCGGTCACGGATCCACTGATTGTACAGCTGCTCTGGGGGCTCGTCCATCACCAGCTGCAAGCATGTGGCCTTGTCTTTGTGCCACCCCGTGATCTGGAGCAGCCTGGTCCCCCGCGGCTCGCCTTCCAGAAGCCCTTGCAAAATCTGCACATATAGCCCCCGGTGGTCTTGAACTTCTCCTTGCTCACCACTTCCCAGGCACTGATGCTGGGCAAGACCAAGCCACACTCCACGGAGGCCCAAAACACGTGCTTTGTCTCCTTGGGGAAGTGCTTGTTGATGTACTTCCGGCCCGCGACCGCCGTGACCGTGGCCGTGGTGATGGGCGGGTATCGCCTGGTGCCCTGGTCTGGTGTGCGGAGCGTGGTGTCCGCTCCCCCCAAGACCTTGGCCTTGGGGTCCGCCTCCTTGGCCGCTCCTCCCCCGGGGCCAGAGGCACCCAAGAAAAAGGGAGCAACCCAGCTGATGAGGTCCTGGGAGTAGCCCAACCTGTCGTACAAGGCCCCCGCCGCCTCCTGCGGGACCTGCTGTCGTGGACCACGTTGCAGCGCCAGTTGACCTTCACCTCCACCATTGAAGACTTGCTCAGGCCCGCCACCAACTTGGTGTAGACCGAGTCGAAGGCCTTCAGCGATGCCAGCGGGAGGGTGATCCGCTCGTCGCACACCTGGGATCTCCATCACGGGCAACGGGCAGTTGACGATGAAGTTCTTGGCCGCCAAAAATGTCCCCATCTCCTTGAAGATGTAGCTCCATTCCTCCTTGCTGCGCGGCTTGGGGATGCCCAGGCTCTCCAGGAAGGGCACCGCCTCCTTCCTCATCTGGAGGATGTTGCCCATCCACTTGTCCGAGGTCGAGCCCTCCGCATTGCGGCCCCGGTGTTGCGTCTTCACGATCAACGGGAAGGTGGTCCAGGCCGAGTAGATGTACTTGAAAGTGAACCTGTGGGCGTACACTCCCGTCAGGCTCGGCAGGTCCCACGTTCTCGTCTGTCTGGTCCAAAACACACCATCACCTTTCGCCCAGAAGATCCCCACCACCTGCTCCGGCGCCGGGCGCTCGCCCCGGTTCACCTGCGCTCGGATCTCCAAGGCCGTGTAGATGACTGGGTCGATGTGGTCCTTCTCGCACGTGAGTGGGTGAGTCCTGCGCAAGGGCCAGGAGCTCCTCCGGCGTGAGCTTAAACTGCTGGTCAGCGCCCCGGGGGATCTCACCGCTTGCATGCTTCTTCCAAATCCCCCCAAACATCCGAAGCTCACCCTGGTGCCTCTTCATCGCCCAGAGGATCAAGGACAGCTTGCCCTCCTCCGAGTCCAGGTCCTGCTGTGACATTGGCTGGTCCCCCCCGGGGCCAGTGGCATTTTTTGGGGGGGGCCGGTGCCACCAGATCGGGCATCTTCTCCAGCAGCGCCTCCTGGTTCCATGGGTTCTGCGACTCTCTGAGCCTCCTGATGTAGGGGACATACTTCTCCTTGATGTCCCCCACCTGGGGGATGTCCTTGGGGTCATCCAGCTCCAGGGGGCAAAACAGCCCCCTCTCCAGGGCCTGCCTGAGATCATCCGGCCACGCCGACACTTCCGAAGGCTTGAGAGTGTGGTTGAGCATCCATGCCTGGTTGGTGTCCTGGGTGCGCTTGCGCCGCCTGAGCCTCCTGAATGGAGCCCATCGCCTCAGCCAATGCCTGGCTGGCGTCAACGCCCTTCCCCTCCAAGTACTGGTCTCTCAGCTTGGCCTTGAACCGTTCCAGGTTGACCTTCCTGAGGGCACGGGCTCCCTCATTGGCCACCTCCTCCGCCGGTAGGGCCTGCATGCCCTCCTGGAGAGGCGCCAGGATAGCCATCTCATTGTCCAGCATCTCCTCCGTGACCAACTCCTTGTGCCGCCGCCTGGCCGAGGCCTCCTCCGGAGTCGGTTCCCTATGCTCCCGCAGGGCCTTGTGCAGCTCCTCCTTCTTCCGGATCGCCTGGTCCACCTGGGGGTGGTAGAGCTGGAAGCTCTGCGCCTCCGCCTCCTTCAGGGACCGCTGCACTTTGACCTTGATCTCCTGGCATTCCCGGACCTTCAGCGCCTCGTCGTCCGCCTCCATGGGACAGGATCTCCTGCCGGATGTCCACCCGCCTGTTAAGCGGGACCACGTCTGCCATGGTGATCTCCTCTGCCGTGTCCGTTTTCGGAGGGGCTCTCCCCAGGACCGTGCCGTCCACCAAGTTGCGGTCGGCCTGTGCCCGGGTACCAGCGGGGAGGTCTGGGAAGTCCAGCTTGAAATAACCAGGTCGACCCTCAACCGGCACCAAGGAGACCGGTTTGCTAACCTGAGCCGTGGTCTTCTGGGAGGCCGCCACGAAACCCTTCAGCCTTTTCGTGGGTGGCGTCTGTGCCCGCTCCTTGACGTCCGCGTCTTCCATGTCCTTGTCATCCTCCTCGGCGGGGCCAGTGGCACCCAAGCCGGAAGTCGGTGTGGCAAAAGCCACACGGAGACGCTCCAGTGCACTGGAGAGGTCCTTCATCACATCGGTAGCCGAAGCCGACGGGGGGGCCGCGGGCTCGTCCAAAACCAAGCCGGCCGCCACTGCCGCCTCGCGTGTGCGAATTTCCTGGGCCTCCTGGCTTGCCATTTCAACCTCCTCTGCGGTCTCAATCAGCTCAAAGGAAGTGGCCGAGGTTGCCGAGGAAGCCATTGCTTGATCGGGGTTAGGTTCAAAAGTGTCTAAGCACAAAGTGTTTCACACAGATTGGGTTCAAAGAACCCAGAAGATGCTTGAGCCAAAATGGCACATGCCATTATGGTCAAGCTTTCCAAACACAGTTCATGTTTCCACATGCGTTTCAACATTAACAAAATATACGGGATTTTTTTTTGAGGGGTTCTGTTTGCCATGGCACCCCAAAAAAGAAAACAGAAAAGCAAACGCTCTACCCAAGACCCAAAAAGGACCGAGCTTGCCCGCCTCATCTGGCACGTCTTGGTGGAGTAGCGGAACACTGAGGACATGTACTCCGCTGCTAACATCTCCTGAAAAATGAACATGATAAGCCTACTTGTGGAAGTAAACCATCCATACTCAACAAAGCAATGGTAAACGGGTCAAGCGGGATTCCTGGTTCCCTTACTTGCATTCAGGTATCTACCATGGTTCTGAGAAATGGGCCTGTTCCTTTCTGGACCAAAGCGGCGGCCTGTTTCCCTATCCCAACGACGACTTTATCCCTTCAAAGGGGGTTCCAAGCTTGTCACAGAAACATGGCGACCTAAAGCATACGGCACGATGGAGTCAGTAAGCTCGACAGAAATTTGATAGGCATGGAACGCCGAAGACAAGGTGTAACTGTTCAAAACCAAATGAGCGGTACCCCAAAATCCGAACGGCTTCCGGTCCAAATTGCTATAAAGGCTATTTACTTAAAGGGGCGATCGATTCGGTAAGTCAGGTAAGTGGGTAATAACCATGGTAAGAGTTTCCACAAGCCATGGTTACATTACCAACTCACGAAGTACCCAATCGCCACTTTAAGTAGGCCTTGCAACCATAAGACCTTGTTGCAGAACCACCCAGGAGGCATGTTTCGTGGTTGAAGTTGAATCCCCGGCTTTAAATTGTGCATTGGTTGAGATGTTCGCAGTTTGAAATCTGATTTACAGTGATGCTTAAAGGACAAATACAAGGAAGTGGAGTCCCTATGACTACTGTGTCAATTGAAAGAATATTCCCTTGGTAAGAAACAACTGTTTCCATCGGAAGCAATTTTCCAACTTGGGCTGTGATCTGAAGATTGACTGGTCTCTCTCGTTCAGGCCTGGCAACTCGAGGTCTCTTGAGCCTGGAAAAACTGAGAACAACTCAACCTCCTTGAGAGCCCAATGAAAACACTCTCCATATTGATCCTGTTTCTGCATGGTTAGATTCCGAAGAAACATCATATTACTATCATCAAAAGTTTGCGCAAATTGTCCAAAGCAGAAAAAATAAGCCTAAGTGCCAGTAGAATGCTGGTTGTTCCATACATACCGTGACGGGTTGATCAGCGTTTAAGACTGGCTGGCCAAGAAATCAAGCGAACACTTCCGGACTTCGGTTTGTTAAGACTGTTCGGGGTCCTTCTCCCATCTTTTCCCTGTTCTGAGTGGATGAAGGAATGACCCCGATGAACCATCCCTTGTGGTGTCCTTCAAGAGGGATCCGTTGGTTCATTCCCAAATCCCTTGTTGATTCCCTGCTGAGAACCGGCAAGTTTGGGCATCCCCTTTTCAACGTTGCAAAAGGCCTCACCTTGTGCCATGTCGCATGTCCCTTGGACTGACTATATGGTGATAACATGGGCCTGCGTTTCAATGTTTGGTTTCCTTTCGGGTACCCCATTTCTTAGACCAACCAAAAGGCGTTTGGGTCGAATGTCTGAAAAATCCCCATACGGGCGTCAAAATAGGGAGCCCCAAGACGCATTCCAGTGTTCCTTTCTGCTTCCCTTCAAACCAAGAAGGGTGTTGAGCCCTTCTTGGTGACGACGAATGAGTTGTCTCCAGGGTTCAAAACCCTCAGCCTTCTTGACCACATTGACACTTGTCCCATCGGGAAACCCACCATTGGCGTTCTTCCCCAGATAAAATTCGGCTCAGAAAAAGAGGGAAAACAGAAAAAAGAAGACATGCCGACTTGTCTGGGTTGCTCTTCCCCCCTGAGCAAAACGTTTCAGCGTTTGCAGGGTTTAGTGGAAAAGCAACGTGGTTCCCAAAGTTCTAAGTGGTCAAGGTCACACCAAGACAAGCAATGTTGGAGACCGTGCAGCAACTGTCACCGCCATCAATTGCGGTGATACTGAGAATGCTGGCCATGGTGTGTGGGTGTGTGTGTGTGCCTGTCTCTCTCCTGGAAGGAGAGGTGAGCAAGCTGGTACATCTGCTCCCCTCGCCCTTCCACAGGCTGAAAGACCGGCAGCCGGCCCTGCTTCACCATCTCCGAGAAGGAGGTCCAAATAGTCTGCGGAAAGGCAAATGCGCCAATTGGGAAGGATGGGATGGGATGGGATGGGATGGGATGGGATGGGATGGGATGGGGTGGGGTGGGGTGGGGTGGGGTGGGGTGGGGTGGGGTGGGATGGGATGGGATGGGATGGGATGGGATGGGCTGGGGTGGGGTGGGGTGGGGTGGGGTGGGGTGGGGTGGGGTGGGATGGGATGGGATGGGATGGGATGGGATGGGATGGGCTGGGGTGGGGTGGGGTGGGGTGGGGTGGGGTGGGGGGGTGGGGTGGGGTGGGGGGGTGGGGTGGGGTGGGGTGCGGTGCGGTGCGGTGGGGTGGGGTGGGGTGGGGTGGGATGGGCTGGATGGATGGATGCATCGATGCATGAATGGATGGATGCCTGTGCACAGAAACACTGCACAAGGCTCACTGCACAAGAGATGAGGCAAATTGTACCGCAGAAAATTGCACAAGATAAATTACACGACAGTCTTTCCACGCCTACACTTGCATGAAGGAATGTGCGCATAAGGCGTTGTGCGCATGCTACTTGTTTGCTATCGACCTTCTGCGCTACAAGGACCGCGCGACTGGTTTGCCTTAAGAACAAGAACAAGAACAACAACAACCAACAACAAACAACCAACAACCAACAACCAACAGCCAACAACCAACAACCAACAACCAACAACCAACAACCAACAACCAACAACCAACAGCCAACAACCAACAACCAACAACCAACAACCAACAACTAACAAACAACAACCAACAAACAACAAACAACAAACAACCCACAACCCACAACCCACAACCCACAACCCACAACCCACAACCCACAACCCACAACCCACAACCCACAACCCGCAACAACAACCAACAAACAACAACAACCCACAACCCACAATCCACAACCAACAGCCACAACAACGACAAGAAAAAGAAGAAGGTCACGGCGGCATATCTGCCAGTGGTGTTTTTTCAGTCCGCACCCAAGCATCACTTGGCGTTCAGTTGATCTCTTGAACAGCTTTGCCGACGCATTGCCGTGCAGAATTCAAACGCGACTGGTCAAGCACGTGCGAGCAAAAAGCCAACCGCGAGAGAGAGTGTCAATGCACAAATCAAGCGCAAGCGGGTCAACGCACATACGAATTGCAGGTGAGTCAATGCAGTAGTGAAACGCAAGTGAGTCGCGGCGGAAAGCACATCGTCACAACGATACCCCGTCATCGTGACGAAGCAATGGACCACGTTGCCCTCCCCGCCCACCTCACCCACCCACCCACCCACCCCCGTCCCCGACACGCGCATATCCCTCCCTGCGCACGCATGGTGATGATAACGCAGTAGACCACGACAGCATCGTCTTGCTGATGATGATGATGATGATGGTGATACTGATGAGCTCAAAACCGCACGAAGCATCACGGGGCAGTTACGCCGCCGCTACCAACAACAACAAACAAACAAATCAAGCAAACCAACTACCCGACCGAAAACGAACAAAAACAAACAAAGCACATAAGCGAACAAGTAAGCAAGCAAGCAAGCAAAGAAACAAATTTCGAGTCAAACGTAGTAGACATTTGCTTGGCTGCGCGCGGGGCCTCAAGTCGCGGCTGTCCTGGCCCGGCCACTGGCGGGAGGCTGACTCTGCCACGGCTGTCTGTCACAGGCCAAGCTCTGTCACAAGCTCTCTCACAGCTGTCTGTCACATCTGTCTGCCACAGGCCGCTCTGTCGCAGCTGTCTGTCACAGGCTCTGCCAGCGGGCGGACTGGTTGTGGCGGCCGGCAGTCGCTTAAAATCTAAAAACCCCAAAACCTGTCGAGCGGACAAACAGACGGCCAGCCAGCTAGAATGAACGAGCAAACAAACAAACAAACAAACAAAAATTAAACAAACAAAAACAAACAAACAAACAAAAAACAACACAAACAAAAAAAGAAACAAAGAAACAAACAACCAAACCAAACCAAACCAAGCCAACTCAAACCCAGCCAAGTCAAACCAAACCAACTACCCAAACAAATAAACAAACACGGAAACAAACCCACAAGCAAGCAAACAAACAACAAACAAAACACAAAACCAAGAAGCAATGGGAAGAAACCGCCGAACTCCCCGCGTTCCGAGGCGCCTCATCATGGCAAATCGCCTTTAGATCCTCGAGGGTCATGGCGCGCTTGCGGCTGCTGTGGCCCTGACAGGAAACAAATCCTCGCCTCGCGGACCCGGCCGTCGGTACGTCGGTACCCCGACGGCTTGGGGTACGCCAAAAGGAAGACTCCCAGGTCCGAACCCCGAATCCCGGACGAGATCTGAGAACCTACTCTAAGGGTACGTGAACCGGGTAAAAGCGTGAGGTAAGTGGGTAATAGCCATGGTTGTAATCCACAAGAGCCATGGTTGTAAATCTCTTAAGGGGTTTACAACCACCTATGAAGTACCCTGCCACCCTGCCCCTTGAATTGGCCATGAACCCTGGGGCACCTTCTGCAAAAATGATGGGTGGCTATCCCCGCAAAAGAAAAAATGCCGTCTACCAAGGTGCCGAACTTGAATCTCCAGATGGCACCAGTTTCCCTCAAGCCATATCGACATTGCGAGACTCTCTCTCTCTCTCTCAAAACGGGGCGGACCCCAGGCCGTTTCAGGGGTCCAAATGGATATTTTGAGACATAGGGTATGAGAAGCACAAGGCCACCACAAAAGCCCAAGCGAATCATCCAAAAGCAGAAATGGGCCATAGTCAAGCTTACCTGCTTTCAATCAAACATGACATTGACCATAGAAAATCGGACATGTGGACCAAAGACCAAATTCACACGCAAGAGGAACGGAGCCTAGGTGAAATCCCGGCCATCCCGTCATTCGGGGAGCATCTGTGGGAATGGATTCGCCGCCTCCCAGCCGATGCGCTGGTAGAACTTGCGCCCCGCGGTGCTCTTGAGATTCCTGCCCGAGATGTGTTTCTAAATCCGGCAAAGGCAAAGGCAACCCAAAGGAGGCTTCTCACTATGGCGGGCCCCTTGAAAAATATTCTGAAAGGCAAACCACGGGGAAAGCAACCATTCTTTGTGGTCTTCCGTTTTCAGAAACACCCAATTGGCGTTTAACACGGCGAAGTGGAAGACGGGTAAAAGCCTCTGACACTAGCTTGCGGCGGTATCCCTGTACCTGAGGGTTAACTGCTTCCGCAGTGTCCCTTTTCCTACCCTTGCCAATTTGTTTGGCTGAGAAGCAAAAACCGATGCCACAAACTGAAAATTTCCGCGGGCGATCGCTCCTGTTCTAGGAAACGAACATAAGGGCCTAAATCTGAATAATTATACGCACTTGATTCCCATCAAACATAGGGTCATAGGGTAATATGGATTCGACTAAAGTACCATTCTAATTGTTTAGACCCTCACATTCGCCCTCCCCCTCCCCCGCCAATATTTATCTGAGATGCGAGATGTGGCGGATCAACTCCAGATCGCTGGCGTTGTCGCGGCTCATGAACTTCCTCAGCAGTTGCGACGAAGGGACCTTCTGGGGCCAACAAGGCGTCAAAAAGGACCCCAATGAACTTTGGGCGTCTACAAACCTCTCCATTGGTGTGGCCCAGATCGACTCCGGAGTCGGTGCAGCTTTTTTCGTTGTCGGGCGCCAGATGTGTGGGGGGGGAAAAATACATAAAATGGCACTTCAAAGAACAAAACCAAATAATCAAACAGCATACAACAAAATCAGCAAAATTCACAGAAAACAAGATAAGAACCACCAAGCAACTCAAAAACCAGAACAACCCCCAACAAAATATTTAATCAAAGCATAAAACATTAAATAATTCAAACAAGCATACCAACAAAACAACAAAAATAAAAACCATCAAAGAACACAAACTCAAAAACACACATCAACAAAAACATAGCAACATACCAACAAAAAATATCAGAAGAGTATCAAACAAAATAAAATACAAACAGCCAAAGCACGAAAAAATCAAAAGAGCATACCAAGTTCAAACAACGCACTTTGAAAGAGTCAGCCAAATCAAGGAAAAATAAAATATTTCAATCTTTACAAACTATAAGTACAGTATAATTATAACATATAAAATTTTACATGTTATTATTATAGTATGATTATAATTTCAGTACAGGATAATAATTTAATTGACAAATCTTTCTTCTTTCATACATCATTTTAAAAATAATATTAATATCTCTCAATGTATTTTGAATATTAAACTTTTTACTTTCAATAAATAATTTGATATTTTCTTTAACATCTTCTCCTTTCTCTTGACTATAGCCCAACATCCATAATATATCATAAATCATTTCATATTTTTTCTTACTGATTTTAAGAAACTTTTAACATAATCATAAGGTGGTATTTTATTTACAGTTAGAAATATTAAAATCTCATCTTCTACATTTCTATTATGTCTTCCTTTTATTCTCAACAAACATTTGATTAAAAATTGATTATCTCTCCATTCCTGACAATTTTCACATTGGTCTTTTTCATCCATTGAATAATTAATAATATTATTCACTGTTTCATTAGGTAAATTCAATTTATACAATTCCATATTTTCTTTTTTGAAGTGACATCAATCATAGCATTTTTTATTGATATAATTATTGATTTTATCACCGTTCATTTTCCTCTTATTATATTCAGACACTATTTCTTTAAGTCATTTTTAAGGCATTAATAAAAATTAAGAAACAAACCATAAGTTTAGTATAATGATAACATATACGATTTTACAATGTTAATTTATATTATAATAACATCATATAAATAAACAGCAGTCGCCCCAAAAAAGGGGGAACAGTCGCCCCAAAAAAGGGGGAACAGTCGCCCCAAAAAAGGGAACAGTCGCCCCAAAAAAGGGGGAACAGTCGCCCCAAAAAAGGGGGAACAGTCGCCCCAAAAAAGGGGGAACAGTCGCCCCAAAAAAGGGGGAACAGTCGCCCCAAAAAAGGGGGAACAGTCGCCCCAAAAAAACAGTCGCCCCAAAAAAGGGGGAACAGTCGCCCCAAAAAAGGGGGAACAGTCGCCCCAAAAAAGGGGGAACAGTCGCCCCAAAAAAGGGGGAACAGTCGCCCCAAAAAAGGGGGAACAGTCGCCCCAAAAAAGGGGGAACAGTCGCCCCAAAAAAGGGGGAACAGTCGCCCCAAAAAAGGGGGAACAGTCGCCCCAAAAAAGGGGGAACCCCACCTAATTTCAAGAAAAACATGCTGTTTTGTCGTTGGATTATTATCTATGAATAAACCCCCGTATCTTCATCATAGTCAATTTGATAAAATGTCATAGTTGAAGCCTTCGGTTCTTTAATTTCTTTGTTATTAAGTTTGTTTAAATACGTTTGTTTCTTATTTTTATATTCACCATTGGTTCGATCTACTTCTTTACTTTGATAACTGTTTGTTAATGGTTTCTTCTTTTCCATTTCTTGTAAGATTTCTAAAATATTCTTATTCTGTTCTAAAACCTTGTTCAGTTTTTTAACAATCTTTTCTAATCCTTCATCCATGTAAATATCTATTATATTATAAAATAAAACTTTTAAAACTAAACTTTTATTTTACAAAATCATATATCATTATAAGTCAATTCAAAATTAGTTATTGTGTAACTCGTTAAATTATTATTCAATTTACCAATTAAATTACAAATAATAGTTTTTCTAAATTTTGAATATTTATGAAACTTTTCAATATTATCTGTAATATAAATTATTAAACATTTAGTACATTCAAACACATTAACAACATTAATGTTACTATGTTTGTAAATATTATTCATTTTTCTCAATGTAATTTCATAAAACTGAATAGCATTTTTATTATCATAATTAGCAATAAATCTTAAAGTATATGAATATATTCTTTTACAATAGAATTTTAAATCTGATTGTTCAAATAAATCAGCATAATTAATAGAATTATAAAACATGTTAAAATCAATTTTGCTATTTCTAAAGTCATTAACAAAATTAATTAATATATCATTTTCATTATATTCTTCAATAAAATTATTTAATTTCAAGTCTTTTACATCAATGAATTTAATAATATTATTTATAACATCTTGCATTATAAATAATAATAGAAATAATTTTAACTATTATTTTTTCATCATTTCGCGTATAGTTTCCTGAGATTCCTTATCACCATTATCGGATGGTGATGCATGCCGTCCCCATTTGATAGCAATATTATGAACATCTGTTTCTAAGTTTATACTGTCTTTAGTTTTATCAATATTCATTTTCTTATCATTCTTACTTATTTTGAAACTGGTTGGAATACACGAACATTTACAGTTTCCTTTCTTTTGTATGTCTAATTCATTCTTCATTTCTAACATCTTTTTACACATTGGACAAGCAAACTCAATAACTGATGTTTCTTTAGCAATTTCTTCTTTTTCTTCATCAGTTGAAGAAACAACTGGTTCAGTCTTATTCTTTTTCTTTTTTCCCATTTATATTAATATTCACATTTTTATTTTTGATATATTGTATAACAAACTTAATTAATTCTAAAACAAATAACATATTGTTTTACATCTATTATTAGTTATAACAACTTGTTCTATATTCTCCATTTCATCTATTATATCAATATAATCTGAATAACTTCTATTCATATAAAATAATAAATATTAAAATATTTTCTAAATGTCTTTAATATTATTTTTATTATGCCTGATGTAAAACCAATTGATGAAATCAAATATGACTTTAAGCAAAGTAAGCACGAGGTCGTCCCTAAATTGCCGATGAGAGCTATGATTGTAGGCCCGTCTGGTTCTGGAAAGAGCACCCTACTTGTATCAATGATACTTGATATTTATAGAGGTGCATACGAAAGAATTTTTATCTGGTCCCCATCTGTAAATTTGGATAGTATTTGGTTGCCTGTCAAAAAATACATTAAAGAAGGTTTGAAAGTAGATACTGATAAAGAACCGTGTTGGTGGGGTGAGTTCAATGTTGAAGATTTAGAAAGAGTTATAGAAACTCAAAATAAAATAATTGAATATCAGAAAAAACAAGGAATGAAGAAGTTATTTAATATTTTGATAATTTTGGATGATGTATCTGATAACCCAGCAATAACAAGAAATAACAAATTGTTAAATTCTTTATTCTGTAGGGGACGTCATAGTGGAATATCAACGCTTGTCAGTCTTCAGAAATCATCAAGTGTCCCACCAATTATTAGAGTAAATATAAGTCATTTGTTTTATTATAAAGTTAGAAACTTCAAAGAGATAGAAATATTACAAGATGAATTATCAGCAATTGTTAGAAGTGATAATTTACTAGAAAGCAAGAAACTAATTTATAAAATATATGAGACTGCAACTGATGAACCGCATAGCTTTTTATATATTAACCTTCTCCAAAAAGACCCTAACCGTATCTTTATGAAAAACTTCTCACATTTGAAAATTACTAATTAAATAAATAAATATATTAATATTATATGATATTTTATGATTTACCATTAGACATTAAAAACCTTGTATTATCTTATAATTTAGGTGATGTTAGATTATTAAAAATAAAAAATAATAATATTATTAAAAATTATATTAATAAATTTAAACCAGTGTATAAGTCTTACAAACTAAAGAATTCACAATATTTTGAAATTGATAATATCAATATGAAAAATATTATCAATAACGGCATATCATATATTTTTAACTTAAGTGAGTTAGATAAACTACATCAAAAACATAAACCATTAAAATTATTAATTGAATATGATATATTTGCTACATCTACCTCATTTACTTGTTTGAATCATGTTCGTAATCGTACTTTAACATCAAATAATTTATTTGATATTTATTATTTTCTTAATAAAGACCTTTATGAAACTAATTTAATGTATAGCCGTAATATGGTTAATTTTATTTCATTACAAGTGAAAAACATAACTATGAAAGTCATCAATGATGAAAGACAAAGTTTTATTAGTAAATTTTATTCATATTTTTTAATTAGTAATGTTAATAACGTTTAATGTCATTAATTCAGAACAAACTATAACTACACAAATTTAATGCTGGTAATTTATATATTAATTTGTCACATTTTACTTGCTCCAGTTTTTCTAATCTTTCACTCATTTGTTTAATTGCTTTTAACTGTAATTTATCAATATTACTTAAATCTAATTGTTCTACATCAATATCATTAATTTTATCAATACTTGAAGTTTCAACATTACTGATCGAATTACCCATTTATATATTATTATTTTAGATTATAATATAATAATAAATACTCACAGGAATTAAAATAGACCATAATAATCCCCAAGCAACGAGGTCCAGTGCCTTGCTATACTTATCTACTCGTCTGTGGAATTTCTCTTCTTTCCTTTGTTTTTTTAGTTCTTTAATATATTCATCAAATTTAGAATGACTAAAATTACATTCTTCATTATTACATTTATCTAATGTAAATTCATCTTTATTTAACTTAGTAATTCTACAACCACAGTAACAAATTTTCTCTCTCATACTATCATTTTGAAATAATACTTTTATCTTAACTTTCCTGTCAATGTCCATATATCTATATATAATAGTTATTTATTTAATTATTTATGTATTTGTTTTATATATTTATATATTTATAATAATAGTTTAAAGGGTTATTTATAATACTCTATAATACCTGATGCCTAAAAAAGAAATTGATTATTCAAATACTTGTATTTATAGAATTGTTTGTAGAGATTTAGAAGTTAACGATTTTTATATAGGACACACTACCAGTTTTAAGCATAGAAAGACACAGCACAAATATGACTGTCAAAATTTAAACAGTAAAAAACAAAACATCTATTTATATTCGTTTATAAAAGAGAATGGTGGGTTTGAGGTGTTAATTGAGTCAGTATGTTGTAAGAATGCTCTTGAAGCGAGACAGAGAGAGAGAGAGAGTTAATTGAAGAATTGAAACCTTCTTTGAATAGAACAATGCCAATGATTGAACCAAGTGTCAAAGAATATAAACAAAACTGGTATAATGAAAATAAGGAGAGGGTGAGTGAGACAAAAAAGCAAAAATACCAATTAGAGAAAGAATATGTTAAACAAAAATCAAGAGATTACCATTACACAAATAGAGATGTTATATTAGAAAAAATGAAAGAAAAAACCATATGTGAATGTGGAGCAGTTGTAAGTAAGAAGCATTTGAATCGGCACTTTTCTTCTTTAAAACATAATGAGTTTATAAACAATAAATAATTGATAATATTTACTCGTATTATCAATTATTTAGATTTTTCTTTTTTCAATTCCTTAATTTCTTTTTCTATTTTTTCAACTTTATCTATTACTTCAAGTAAAGCTTTATGTAATAATATTGGTACTTTTGTATATTCAATACCTAAATATTCGCGACTGCTATGAACTACATTACTAATTTCTTTTGGAACTGCTTTTAACAAATCATCAGCAATGTAACCGATGTGGATTGCATCCTTATCGTCTCTATCTTTTTTGAATTTTTTAGGTTTGAATTTCTTAATCATACTAATACAATTACTTTTAAGTAAATCTACATCATATTTTAATCTTGCATCAGAATTATCTATTAGACTTCCATTTATAGTTACAGTTCCAGCAGTAATATCAATAGCATCACCTGAAGCATCTTGAATATCATTAACAAATAATGTTTGTGTATTAACAACTGTTACATTTTCATTAAACGTTGATGGAGCATTATTTGTAAAACTGTTAGTATTTATTGCCGTTCCAAGTGTCTTATCAATAGATAATAAAACCGACGGCGTACTTGAAGCATCTGAAACTCTAAACGCTGTGTTTGATGTCCTGAATATTACAATTGTGGATAAATTTGTTCCATCATAATAAGTAGATATTTCACTCGTACCAAGCTTTATGTCTGTGCCAGTAGTCATGGAAATATTATCCAAAAATGAAACTGTTGTTAAATCAAATGATTGTATTGTATTAGTTGCTAAATAAGCATTTTGAACTGCTAAGTTAGTATCAATAGTAACTAGCGTCCCGCCATTAGGCGCTATATGATTGCTTCTTAATGCTCCATTAGTTTTAACATAAACATCATCAGCAAAAAAATGTCCCATAACATCAACAGTAGCAGTATTAAAAGTCCATCCACTGGTAATATTAACTGCCCCGACTATGTTGGACTGAACAGCGGGGTCTCCACAAATAAACCTAATTGAAGAATTAGCATCACTATTCCTCATATCAAAAGATGAAAAAGCACTAACATATCTATATAATTCGCAATTTGTATCAATTGTTAATTTACCATCCGTAGCAATATTAACATTATCACAATTAACATTAGCATTCGTATAAATGTTTCCTAAAACATCGATAGGTTTAGAAAAAATAGTTTTATTAACTAATCCATCACACATCATATATTGATTAGAAGCATTTGTAACATCACCAACACTAATGGCTACAAAATCATCATGAGACATATATAAGCCTTCAATAGAACTGGGAGTATATCTTCGTATTGAACCATTATTATTAAAATTCAAATATGAACCATTGTTAAGATTTATTGCCTTGTCAGTTCCTATAAAATCAACTGCATCAGTAAATCTCGATTTTCCAGCACAATTTAAAACATAACCATTAACACCAACAGCACCTAAACCAAATCTATCTTTTACCCAAACTCTTCCAACATTAGCGTCTCCGATTTGTGTTTCCCATTGACCCCCTGCGCTACTCATCCACATTCTACCATCTCTATTAATATTGAACTCTCTATTAAACATTTGAAAAGTCATTTGCAATCCTAAATTAGGCGAAGGTGTAGTACTAAACTTGTTACAAATTATAGAACCAGTAGTCAGCATATTTAAATTACTGTGTAAAGTTGTATTATCACTAAAATTAATAGCACCTGCTACTGATTGAGCGTTAGTATCTATTTTATCTAACTTTTGACCTAATGATGTATCCTGTGAATTATTAGTAGTAATTATTGAATTAATTGTATTTGTATTTCCTGTTATTAATCCACTTAATCCATCTGATTGTAAAACATAACGATTATCTGAAGCTGTTTTATCTAAAATAGACGAACAAGAAAAAGTCCCACTTACCTGTAAATTACTTAATATTGTAGTATTATGATTTAATATTATTTTATCATTTTGAAAAGTTGATGAATTATTAATTTCTACATCTCCAAAACCTCTTTGATTTAAAAACATAGTTGCTCCACTTAAATTTCCATAAACATAACTATCAAAATAATTATTATACATTTCAAAGAAATTATTACAATTTCCAAAATTTGCTATTTTGAAAATTGAAGTAGTTGTTATATTATGAATTAATGTATTATTTAATACTGATGTATTTAATTTATCTGATAATAAATTATTAGTTGTTATTTTATTGTAATATACATTACTATCAAATGAACCTGTTTGTAATTGAGATATGAAATGAGAATTTGATGAAATATTGTTAAAATTAGTTGATACAGTAGAATTCAAATTATTTATTAAATTTGTATTTGATGAAATATTATTAAAATTTGTATTAATTAAATGAGAATTTGATGAAATATTATTAAAATTAGTTGATACTGTAGAATTCAAATTATTTATTAAATTTGTATTTGATGAAATATTATTAAAATTTGTATTAGTTAAATTAGTATTTGAAGAAATAGTATTAAAATTACTTGTCATAGTAGAATTTAAATTATTTATTAAATGTGTATTTGATGAAATATTATTAAAATTTGTATTTGAAGTTATTGTCAGATTACCTATTAAAAAAGAATTTGAACTAATATTATTTGATAATACATTAATTTCTGTTTTGTCATATGTTTCAGTTATATCATAAAAATTAGCATTTATTTGCTCCTTTGTATAGGTGTCTGCTTGCTCTGCTTTACTATCTAATACTGTTTGAATGTCAGATTTACTCGCGTAAAGGTCTTCTATATCATTGACTGCTCCATCTTTTACTTGCCTAATTCTATTTGCTGTAATATCAAAGATATTCATTAAGTTTTTGCTCATAATATTATATTATTAATTAGACAATTAATAATATCATATTTTTTTTATTTTAATCATAAAATGTTACAGAATTTGAACGGATTTCAAGAATGCACTCATGAACCAAGAGCATATAAATTCTCTCGGCCATTTTACCAGGATCGCTATATAATGTTGAACCCTCCAACGCTTTCACTTTAACAACCATATTTGAATTATTTTTAAGGTTCATACCAGTATAATTTGCACTTTCTAATTTCTGCAAATTAAACCCATACATAAAAGCGTGAGACCTGTAATCTTCTGCACTAACTAACATTGGTTTATCAGCACAATGCATAAGATGGGCATATGCTTCACGAACACCTTGAATTTCTTGACTTGGAATAACTTGATTACCGATTATCAAAGAAGCAGATAAATCATGCTCTGGGTCATAACGTCCTTTATCACCTGTTACATGTGCCAGTGGATGATACATAAAGTTATATGGTTTCAATAATTCACCGTATCCGCCTACATAACCCTTTTGAGTCGCAATTGAAAAAGAAATAAACAGTTTATTTAATTTAGACACATTACGGACAATAGTTGTGAATATTTCAGTTGTTGTTGATGCTGTTTGTTCTTGTAGGGTTTCAGTTTCAAAAGTAATAGGAAGAGAACCAGTTTCTAATATTTTAGCATACTCTGCATATAAGCTATCGTCAAGAGTATAGACATTTCCTTTGAATAAAGGTTTTGTGACTGACCAAGTGATACTTGTATTTGCATCAGTAAAAAGTCCTGTTCTATTAACAATTGGTTTTAATACATCAGTGGTTAAATACAATTCAATCGTGATTGGACAATAAGATAAAGGTATCCAGTTTTCACAAGTCTTGAAACATTTTAAATTTAAATCAAAATAGACATCAGCACTTTTACCTTCTTTAATTCCTTTATAATTACCATTGGTTACATTTCTAGTTACTGCTTGAGTAGTAGAAGTTCCAGTAGCATCACAAACTAAAAACCGTCCATCATGATTGAGTAGAGTATTTCCAAAACCTAATGCTTCATCAATTCTTTTTTCTTCTGATGATTTTAATACATCTTTCATAGCACTTGCACGAGAAAGAGAATTTAAATCACATACAATGACATCACCCATTAGAACACGAACCCTATCGAAGAAACCGGCTGTGTCAATTGGTCTAAGTTCGTGATTTAGTGTATTATCAGTGTTGTTTAGAGTAAATCCTAATAATAGTGATGGTAAGGACAACCATTGATTAGGTGGTCCAGTAATGTTAAATCTAATTACAGAATTTGTATCAGCGGTATAAGTAGAAACCGATGAAGGGTAAAAGTTGTTACTTTCTTTTGAACGGACATAAGAACCGCCATCTTTTAATTTAAAGCGAAGGTTCTTCTCTACAAGGACATCATCTATTTCCAGAGTTTCCATCTTTATATATTTAATAATAGAAAAATATTATATTATTCTATTATTAAATTAATTTATTTTAAAATGTGAATAATCTATAACTTCTTTTTTAGAATTTTTACTTAATAGTTGTTTAGACTTATTTTTAATATTATTATGTTCAACCTTATAATTAGGTTCGTCTTCTACTATTTTCTTAATGTCTTCATAACTGACTTTCTTTTTAGGAGTTATAGTGTTTTTTATATCATTATTAGGCATTCTATATAATAATTTATATAAATAATTACATCACAAGTTTAACCGGGTCTTCACCTACAGTTGGTTCTTTTCCTTGGTCTTGAAAATTTGAATATTGATGATTTGTTAATGGGTTATAAGTATTGGTTCGTGTTTGAATACTACCTTGGTCTAAAATACTAATCACATCTCCACCACTTCTAAAATTAGTATAACTATCATCATTTTTAGATGACATTGAAACAAAAGGAGCGCCGTAAGTTGTCAAACGAATATTTCTATCAGGGTTATTTTGTAAATATTTTGATGATGCTGATGCTCCAAGACTATGACTAATCACTTCGGTTACATTATGGTGTTCATCAAGAATATTACTAATATCTCTATATCTTTCACTGTATGAACTTAAACCGAAAGGAATTGTAATATCACTTAAAATATCATTAATATTTGATTTAATATCGGATTTACCAAATGTGCCTGCTACATATAATTTATTGCCATCAATAAAGAAACCCTTACCATTTGTATATGCTTTGTTTAATCCTTCTGTGTCAGATAAATTATTTTTATATTTAGGTTTGAATAATGATTTTTCTTGTTGAATTTCATTAATTATTTTTCTATACATTTCGCTATAACCTTGTTGAAGCGGATTGTATGATTTTAATTTTCCTTCTTTTAAATAATATTTATATTTATTTTTCATATATAATTAAATTATAAAATGTCTAATTAATTAATATAATGAGATTTCGTAAAATATATATCAACAGTGCTTATCGTGATTTAAATGACAGTCAATCTACATCAGATTTTGTTATTAATTTAAGAGAGCAACAAAAATGCGCACCAAATACTAAAATGATTTGTCACGAAGTATCTATCGCTAATTCATTTTATCCAATTGAAGATAATTTAAATAACAGATTATATTTAACATTAGGAGGGATATTAATAGGAGCACCAGTATATTATTTTATTGTAGCACCTGATAAAGGTAGTTATGTAGGTAGTGAATTAGCAACCGAATTACAAAATAAATTGAACACTGCTACTAATGGAACTGATGGAAATAGTGATTTTTTTACTTGTAGTTATTCATTAAAAACAAATAATATAACTATAAGTTGTAATTATATTTCTTATTTTTTTATAATCCATACAGATAAAGAATTAAAAACAAATTACAGTTTTGGTATTGATTATGATAGAGATTATCTTAATAGTATTAATGACATTTTAGGAAATACTACTGAAAAAGTAAATAGTACTGCAGACCCGTTTGTTAGTGGATTTATATCATTTTTACCTGTTAAAAATATATATATTCATTGTAATGAACTTTCTAATGGGAACCAGTTATGTAGTTTTGGTACTTCATCAATAATAAAGAAAGTACCAGTTTTAACATCATTCGGCAACCTCATATATGATAATGAACTAATTTTAAATGATGCTAATGATGTTAGTATGCGTTCATTAAGAAGATTACATTTTAGATTTACTGATGCATCGGGTAGAGTTTTAAATATGAATGGAACAACAAGTAGTTTTAGTTTAACATTTTTTGAAGGTTAGAAAAGCATATAATAGATATTTTAATATAATTATTTATCATATACAAATTATATTAAAATATTGTAATATAAATATTTATCATATACTAATTATATGGTTAAAAATATTCAAATTATAGACGTAGGCAGTGAAAATAATGAAGCACCTAAGGAAGTAGAAGAAATTAAAGAAGAACCTATTATTAATGAAGAAAGTAAAGAAGTAGAAACTAATAATATTATAAATGAAGAAAATAATAAAGTAGAAGAAGAACACAAACCAAAGCAAGAATTAAAATCTAAAACATACTCAACTGAAAAAGTGGAATGTCCAAAATGTAAAAAATATTTAACAAAATACACTTTCAAATATCGTCATAACTGTAATGGAATACCAGTTAAAAAAGAACCAGACCCTAACAAAGTTGTTCGAAGAAAAATTATGCATCCACAACAAGCAGAAGAGTTTAAAGATGATGTCTGTAATAGAGTGAAGGATAATTTGCCAAAAGTTGATGAACAAGAAATAGAAAGACGTGTTGAAGAACGATTGAAAAAACATTTAGAAACAACAGCTAACAAAGTGTTTGAAACTGTAAAAGATAGATATATTAATATGAAGGTAGAGCGAGATAATAAAAATAAACAGAAAATTAATAATTTAGCAAGTAAAATTATTTAATCTAATTATTATTATATAATGATTATTGATAAAAAAACAATTGGTTATGCGTCGTAGAGAAATTTATGACAACGTTGTAAATAGAATAACAGAACCGCAAAATAAAGACAAGCCGAATATCAGTGATGTTATTGATAGAAAAGCAGTTTTTGAAACAAACAAACCAAAAAAGAAGAATAAATATAAATCAACACAACATTACTATTATGAAGGAGACAACAAGGCACACCAACCTAATTACACATATTTGAAAGAATTACAAGAACAATTAGAACGTCATAGCGCTAAAAAGGATTATGCTGTATTTCAAAATAAAAGAAGATATCAAGAAGAAGCACAGGCGTATTTTAATGAAATCCAAAGGTTGGAAAGTGAAAAATTGAGACATCACCCATCAAGTGAAACAGGTAAATCCTATTCAGAAATTATTAAGAAGAAGAAAGGAATAATCAATCAATTAAGACAGGATTTTAATTTTGATTAAATTACTTGAATTAATTAGATTAATAAATTATAATCTAATTAATTTTATATACCAATGAGATTAGACGATACACAGATGAAAACATTAAAATCTCAATTAAGATTAAGACCGTCTTATAATGAACTGATAAAGGAAATTACAAAGGAAGAATATAAAAATAAGAATATAAGAGATGTAATAGACAGAAACGCTTATTATTTTCGTGATAGTCCATTAGGAACAGTGTATGATAATAATACAGTAGATTTGAGACAACAACACTTTAAAAAAATGTTAGATGGGGAAAATCAAACAGAACATTTTGATATATCGAGAGACGATGAAATGGATGATTTAAGAGAAGGAGCAATGCAAACACTAAGTGCCTCAATGGATGATGCCGAGGAACAACACGAACAACAAATCAGTCAAGTTTCAAAAAGAGTTAGTAGCGAACACATAGCAGACCTACACGAACGAGCACAACGAGCAAGACAATTAGAAGGACAAGAGGGGAGAAGACCAAGTATCCAGTCAATGATGACCGCAAAATCAAGCGATACTGAAGACCTACCACCATTGGAACCGCTTATGACAGAAGATGAAGCAGTTAAACGGATACAAGGGGAACAAAGAGGACTACTGACAAGGAATGAAGAAAGAAGAGAACAAACAAGGGACAGCGCTGACAGTTCATCCACAGTCCAACAAAGACAAACAAGAACACATAAGGAAACCATTGACTATTCAACTGATATAAACCATTGGAGAGGAAGCACAGTAAAAGAAGAAGACTTATTATTTCAATTACATTTAAGAGGAGCAGGACTTACTGAAGAACAGGAACAACAATATTCAAACACAAAGAAAAAGGGGAAAGGTAAAAAAGAAACTGGTAGAACTTATTTAGTTGGACTGGTGGAGAAACTCATAAACAGTGGAAAATGGACGACGAAAGTAAATGATGAATTGCTAAGAAAAAGAATGGAAGATTGGAGAGTTATGAAAGGAAAAGGTAAAGCAACAAAGGGTTAAATAAATCATTTATATATTTTATCAATAATTATATAAAATGATTAAAAACCGCAAGCATGAGTTAAGGAAACGCCCTACTTATGATGAAATGCTTAAACAAGCAATCACAAGCAAAATGAAAACAACAGTTATATTGAAGAAATACAAAAAAGATATGTTATTGAATAATTTTGATTTTGATAAAATGGATTTAATGAATTATAAAAATAAAGAAAGATATATGAACGCAGAAGTTATGATGGCAGACAAGGCAACACAAACGCTTAACAAAGAAAACAAGGCAACACAAACAGACCTACCAAATGATAAAGAGACACAAACTTATAATTTTGATGATATGACAAAACTATTTGGCGGTTCTTCAAAGAGTTTCAAAAGCAAATTGATAACCAAGGCTGAAGCAGAAGCAGAAGCATTTACATATGACCCTGATTTATATGATGATGACGCTGATGATGATGATGACAAAAAAGATGATGACATTGATAAATATAGAAAGAAATTATTTATGTTGATGAGGATTATAGAATTTATGATGAGGTCAGGCTTTAGTATAGGACAAATAGTAGCACATTTAACATACCACACTACATTAACTACAATTCAAGGTTCTGAGTTATTAGTTAATTTAACAATGAATTCATTAGTAACATCATACGATATAGCAACTGCTATAATGAATTGGTTGAATACAAATGTTAGTGAAGAAGTTGATTTAAACACAGAACCACCTGTTAGTGTTCATAGTTCTCCACCTATCACTGTTAATAGTTCTTCAACACATACTGTTAATTCGTCATCATCAGAAGAAAATGCTAATTTTGAAATAGCTCCACCTACTGACATCCCTGTTCCTACTGATGCTGAAAGTGAAGATGAAGATAAGGATAAAGATAAGAATAAAGAAAAAATTATAAAATAATGATAATAAAAATCAAATCGTAATAATAAAACTAAAATAATAATAATAATAAAATAAAAGTCTAATTGGTGGAAAATCATAAAAAGTCACTTAAAGAATAATCACCTTTTATATATAAAATATAATGCCGTCATATTTTGTTGATAATGGTGTGAAAATGACAATGACTAATGATATGTTTGATATGTTATGGAACAGTACAGGAAATGATGAATTTATTAGTTCAGAAACAAGCGACATATCATCAGAAGAAGAACCGAAGACAAAAAATGCTGAATGGAGAAAACAGGATAACGGATACTACAATAGGAAACCAAATGATGATAACTATTTTAAAACATACTATAAAGAAAAGACAAAACACTCATGTGTATGTGATATTTGTGGAAGTCAGCTAAGTTGTAAATCAAATCTTGCAAAACATAAGAAGTCTAAGAAATGTCTCGTAGCAGGCAATGCTACTGCACCGTGTCAAAAGCATTTAGTGTAATTGAATGATATTATTAAAAATAATATCATGTAATTCATAAATTGTATGATATTATTAAAAATAATATCATGTAATTCATAATGAGTAGGAAATTAGATAAGGATGAAATTTTAAAAAAGTTATATTATGATGTTGATGAGGGGTTCGGTTCTGTTAGAGATTTATATGAAAAAGCGAATAAAGTTGAAGCAGGTTTTACATTAGATTATGTTTCTAAATGGATGAAATCTCAACCAAACAAGCAAACAAGAAATTATAAGAACTACAATTCATACACGGCACCTTTTCCAAAATATGAATTCCAAATTGATTTAATGGTCATGTCAAGTTTGTTAAATGACGTTGGTGTTGATGTTAAAAATCAACCTAAATTTGGTTTTGTTTGTATCGATATTTTCAGTAAAAAGTGTCATATAGTTCCAATGGAAATTAATGATATTGAAACTTTTTTCAATGCTATGTTGGAATGTTTTAAAGTTCTAGGCTATCCACTTAGTATATATAGTGATGACGAAGGAGCATTAAATAGTAAGAAGATACAGAATTATTTGAAAGGTGAAGGAATTGAATTAATTATTACTAAAACTCATGCATCACAAGCGGAGAGAATGATTAGAACAATTAAGAAAATGATTAGTGATAGACTTCGTCATCATAAAGGGTCATGGGTTGAAATGATGAAAGTATCACTGAAGAAATATAATAGTAGTCAAATACATAGTAGCACACAAACAACACCAAACAAAGCACACGATTTAGACAATGTTTTAGATGTTAGAGCAAACCAAATACTGAAAGAAAAGCATAATAGAAAGTATCCA
The DNA here is from genome assembly GCA_963377175.1 of Effrenium voratum. Lineage (NCBI taxonomy): Eukaryota > Dinophyceae > Suessiales > Symbiodiniaceae > Effrenium > Effrenium voratum. Next base: position 240,958 of record CAUJNA010002957.1, on the reverse strand, counting down.
AATGTGACTGAGGGAGATTCTGTTAAAGTTTATAGCAAAGGTAAAGGCAACTACACCAGTCGTAAAGAGAGCCGAAGTGTCTGGAGTGAGAGAAAATACAAGGTAATACTTGTTGGTAAGGATTTACTTAACAATAAGTATTATAAATTAGATGGATTAAGTAAAAAATATAATCGGCACGAGATTTTATTGGTTAATTAAATAATGTCCATACGGCAAACTTTCAATAGCGTTATAGAAATATATTTTATTGCAAAAATTGGACAAAGAAAACTTAACTTGATTAATGCTATATATTTGATGGTTTTTTGAGCGTATAGTGTTAAATTCAACTTTATCCTTCAAATCACCATTTAATGTGTCTTCGTATTTATTATAATTTAATTCATTAGCACACCTTTATGTTTAACAATGCCTTTGCTCCTCTTATGTTCTTCATCTTCTCCATACACTTTATAACAGTATGATTTAGGTTTCAATCCTATGAAGTGAGTCATTATTTTTCCATTAAGTTCATCCTTCATTTTCCCAAGAACTGTTTTATTAGAAGCATTATAACATTCATGATTTTTAGGATAATCTGAAAAATCCATATGTTGATTTATATGCTTAAAATCTGTGTAAATACCATCAGTTTCAACATGGATAATAAAACTATCAGTGTCAGTATATGCTAATTTTATTTTATCAGTATATTTAGGTTTTAATACATCATAATAAAAAGAATACATATGAATTTTAGAATAATCTAAAATTGATAGACCCATATAAATAGGTTTATCTAATTCTACCATTGCCTTTTCAAGTTCTACCACTACTAAATCTTCATTTATAATGTGTCTATGTTTGTATGATGGTTTATTTACTGATTTCTGGAAGCGTTCAGGTGTATTGATTAGTCTGAAGTCATTGTGATTACGAACGTTTTCGAGTGTTTTTCCATATACAGCGTTATTTAATAATTTGAATAAATCTTTTTCAAATTCAGTTTTAGCATTCTTTCGTTTTTCGGTGTTGAAATCAATGTATGGTTTTAAAAAATATGCTTGATTAAAACTAATTACCCTATGGACTTTCTTTAGTTTTAATCCATGCTCTAAATAAAACTTCAATGCTGATATATGTAATACATACTTTTTCTTATCCATAACATTTAATATTAGTTTATTTGTTTTTTCATCAGTTGCATCTTTTCCATAATATTTTTTATGTATTTCTTTTTGAACTGTTGAAAGCATATTCTCACTAACACTCATAATTTCTGGTGCTAATGGATAATCTCTATGTAAATCATGTAATTATTTTGGGTATTCTAAATCAACTTCTAAAATATAGCCTTTGTCATCATCATCGTTATAACTTAATACTTTCTTCTCATCCATCCTTGAAAAATACCAATTGAAATTATCAAACGGTAGTTTTTTACTCATAGCCAGACCATATAAGTTATTAGCGTCTAAATAACTTATATAACTTGATGGTTTTGACTTGTCATATTGTTCATTCATGTATTTATTATTTGCTTCTACTTTTTTATGAGCACATTGAGTCATCCCGCCACGAAGACCTTTTTCAATCATTTCATACATGTCTTTATTATGTATTTGTTGAAGTCTAACACCAGTAAGAGATAAGAAGGCAAACCACGAATAATTAGGTAATGTTATGCAATGAGCAGGGTCTAAACCATAATAATTTAAGCACATATCCCTAAAGTTTTCAAAAACATCACTAAGCAAATAAACATCTGTCATCAAATATAAATCATGGTATTCACCTAGGTTTTTGATATTGAAATTATCCCATATTACTTTTGCCCTTGTGTGTTGTGTATCTGTTATGCCTTCTTCATATAATTGACTGTAAAAGTCTTCTATACTTGGTAATTGCGATTCATTGAATTTATCAAATGAATTCATGTAGTCGTAAGGATAAACTCCTTTTTCAGTTAATAAGTCTAAATCGGTTTTATTTTTAGTATATGGATTTGCTGATGAAAATCGGAAATTATCCTTCCAGTCATTCCGCTTTTTATATATAGGTTTATCATGTTCATCTTTACCTACTATGTCATATTTATTTAACTTAACTAATTTATCCAAAGATGCTGAGAGAAAAGCCATGCTATCTTTAAACTGTAATGAACCAAATGAAAATGTAATAAACTTTTCGCTATTTTGTGCAATTATATCTATTCTCTTATTTTCGTTCAATTCCTTATTTATTTCATTTGCTTTACCTATGATTAAGTGAGAGTCATAGTTTTTTAAATTATGAAAAAATACTGGTATCTTGAAATATCTAAATGAATAATCCAAATTACATTTTTCGTGAGCACAACCTCTATACTCACCAGTAAAATGACAGTGGTCACGAACTTTTGTATCTTCTGGTTTAAAATTCTTATTACATATTGAACATACAGTAGCTTTTTTAAATTCTGCTTCTTGTTCATCTGTAATATCCAGTGGTTTATTAACATTCATTTTATCAAAAATATCTTTTTTAATTTCTCTTAATTTATTTACAAAGTGGTCTAAACAATCCTCTCCACGGTATAAAAAAGGATGACTTGAATTATCAATAGAATTTACAACATTCAACATATAACCGCATGGTTTGTGTTCCTGATACGTGCCCTTGATGCCATTATTTGAATTTTCAGTTATACACTCAAAATCTCCATAAACAACAAACGGACATTTTAATTTTGTATTGTGTTTTTCACATTCAATATAACTACCTTCTTTTGGTAATTTAAACTGTTGTCCGTGTGTTGCCATACAACCAGTTTCATAATGTTTTGTTAATAAATCCTTTCTAGTAAAAGCATGAGAACAATAATGACAATAATGTTTTGGTTGGTCATTCTTGTTTGTTTGCCAGTTCATTAGACGACTTAGATTTTTAATAACAACATAGTGATGGTTATTTTCTGCTTCAATTTTCAAAAGGCTTATTTGATGTTTAGCATCTCTTGTTTTAGTTCTGTAATCAATTATAATTTTCTTTTCATTCAAAGTATCATCAATTTCATAAACATTGATTGAAACTAACTTACTATTATGTTCTTCAAACCATTCAATATCTTTATTACCAGTTGGAAATTTAACACCTTCCCAGTTTAAGATATTGTCGTTTAATTTGTTGTAATGAAAAGTATGTTCTGGGTGACTTTTACTAATCTTATCAAATACTACTGATTGAATACAATATTTGAAACATTTATTATCTCTATTTTGAATATTGATACATGCTTTCTTATGTTTAATCCAATCTGGTAAGTCAATATAACTACCTGCCCTAGTAGGGTCATATTTGTCATAATGTAATGTGATTGATAATATCTTTATAAATTTTAAATTAGATGCAGAACCTTCTAACTTTTCTATGTTCAATAAAATCTCTTTGATTGATTTTTCAATTGCTTCATCCAAATCGGTTTCACTATATATGTTTGACCTTGTTGCAGGTAAATTATAAAGTATCTCTGTATGTTTTATTACTCCATCATCATCATAATAATGATAAAATAAACCTTCTGCCCTTATATTCAGTTTCATAGCTCTATTAGTGTTCAAAAAGGTTAAAAGTCTATCTTTTTGGTGGTGTATCATTGATAGTGCCTTTTCACCTTGAAAATGTTTATTTACTAGTTTTATAGAATTAGCATAACTTTTGAATGCTGATTGTTGGTCTGTTATTCTGAATTTGTTTTTTATAGCGTATTTTGTCATGGCATTTTTCAATCTTTGTTTAAGGTATGTTGAGCGAATGGTTTTTGTAGCATGACTTTTGTATTCATTGGTGTTTGCTACTGATTTTAATTTCTTGTTCAAAACATTCGAGATAGGTTTTTCTTTGCTGTATCTAAATTTCCTACCATCTACAATTATTGATTTTAATTCCTTGTTTCCTCTTTTTGGTATTTCCGCTTTGTCATTATTTAGTAGATAATCTATAACATGTTTCATAATACTATACTATATAATTTAATATATGTTTATTTCTTTAAGTTAATTTAATATATGAATACTTAAAGACATATTATTATATATAAATAACTATGTTTTCAGAACTTGAGGCGATAAAAGAAACACCGCATTTCCTAGTTCTTGACTTTGTTTGTGACAATTATTTAATATCATTTAATGAAAGTAATGTTGTTTATAAACAGGGAATGTATGCTAGATATACAAAGTGGTGTAGTAAGAATAACAGAGCATGTATAACCTTTGATAAGTTTGATGAAGAGATAATGAAGAATAATGAAGTTAAATGTTTTACTCATTTTGGGAAAGATTATTATACAAATCTTATTTATGACCCAGAATAAGCATACATATGTATAACATTTACTTGGTTAAATGTTATAATTATTTTTTCTACTTAAAATCTACTTAAAGAAATATTGACTTAATATATTAAGATAGAAATGGTTGAATTTACTAAAAAAAGAGCAAGAAGAAATTATTAATGACTTTTTGAATCAAATACAAGTTAATGACATTATCAGTAGTTGTAAATGTAAACTAATAAATGAAAAAGCTGGACTAACTAAGTTAAATTTACCTATTCCAATTGTTAAAAACATTTGTGATTTTAATTATGTTGAATGCGAGAAATGTTCTTTATTAAGAAATGCAAAGCAAGTTTTACATAAAAGTAATTTACATTCAACATTGAGACAATGTATTTATGATAAATACAAATTGGAACTTAAAGAAAATACATTTCTCAATGATGACTCATCATTAAGAACATATTGTTTTATAAAGTTAAATACATTTCCTACATATGAAAAAGTGAAAAAATATATACTGCAAGATAACGAAACATATATTTTAAAATTTTATAATGATATTAAATATTACTACGACAAATCATATGAAGTTAGGTATGGTGGCAAAACTGGAACAACAAGACCAATTGAAGAATTTAATAATAAAATGATATTTAAATTTATTGATGAGTATGATTTATCAAATAATAAAATTGAAAATGATTGCAAGGAAACAATTTTAAACTACATAAAACAAAGAAACCAAGAATTGAAAATCATAATTGATAAAATATGTGATTATATTAAGGATGAACAGAAGAACAATATAATAGGTAAATTAATATATGGTGATGTGATAAATGATATTAAAAGTGTTTTAGGAAACTGGGGCATAGATTTTTGCATTTATGATTTTGCTGATAGAAAATATCCATTTAAAAATAATAAACAGAACTTTAAACAAATACCAAAGATTACAAAGGAATATTTAAATACTAATGACTTTGATTAAAACCATACTATAATAATAACATGTAAAATTTTATATGTTATAATTATACTGTACTTATAGTTTGTAAAGATTGACATTTGTTATTTTTCCTTGATTTGGCTGACTCTTTCAAAGTGCGTTGTTTGAACTTGGTATGCTCTTTTGATTTTTTCGTGCTTTGGCTGTTTGTATTTTATTTTGTTTGATACTCTTCTGTTATTTTTTGTTGGTAGGTTGCTATGTTTTTGTTGATGTGTGTTTTTGAGTTTGTGTTCTTTGATGGGTTTTATTTTTGTTGTTTTGTTGGTATGCTTGTTTGAATTATTTAATGTTTTATGCTTTGATTAAATATTTTGTTGGGGGTTGTTCTGGTTTTTGAGTTGCTTGGTGGTTCTTATCTTGTTTTCTGTGAATTTTGCTGATTTTGTTGTATGCTGTTTGATTATTTGGTTTTGTTCTTTGAAGTGCCATTTTATGTATTTTTTTTTTGGGGGGGGGGGTCAACTTGTTTGCCCATGACCACAGGAGGTCTGGCTAGCAGCCAGGGAAATGGCCCTCAATGAGAGAATGACTCTACTCACGTACTTTCCCAAGCCAAGCAACGATCAGGGTTCTTATCAAAATAGATGAGTTCCTGCTCCAAATGGTGCACTCCCCTTTGAAACCCTCACAAAACTCAGCTTTTGCACCCCAACCAAAAACATTCTTGAATGATGGTCCGTATTTGTTCGTAAACCTCGTGCGGATCAAGGACAAAAAGCAACACCCTCGTGGAAAATGCTTTTGGAACCGTCGAGGAGCGCCGCATCCGACTGGTGCAGCATGAGCTTGAAGGCTTTCTGGTAGACGTCGGTCTTCTTCAGAATGGCTTCCGAAGAAACCCCGGCAGAGTCCTGAGCAGTGGGGGCGGGTCAGGGGCTCTCCAAGTGTCCATGGCACCCGGAACATTGTTTTCCGCTCCTGCTTAAAAAACAAAACAGCAACCACAAATTTCATAGGAAGTGAATTTAGTCACCTGCCAAAAGCAGGTCTCGAATTTCCTGCCGACAGATCTGGGGAATCGATCTTAGATCCACATCTGACCCACCAAAATGACAATGCAGTTTTGGTTTGAGTCCTAGGACTGACCAAAGACGTGTCGTGTTTGGGCCACCCGTGTTTTGGTTGGTTCCAAATGAGCCCACCATTTGGGTGCGCACATAGTGGTTGTCTTTGTGGCTTCCCTTTTCTCACCGAGCCTCAAAGAAACCATCCCCCGTTTGCGTGGCCTCATTTAATGAGCCCAAATGTGGGTGCTTCTCGAAATGAGGGACCCCTCCTCTCTTGGTTCCCTTAAAAGGCATTAAAAGCGGGCACCCGATATAACCCATGCTCAGGTTCGCGAAGCGTTCGCCGGCTCGGACTCCAAGGTGCAGTATGCCACTTGCGCAGCACGTGCACCAACAGCGTGAGGCACAGAGGGTTGCCAGTCAGGGCCACGTAGGCCGGGTTCTTGATGATCTTGGTGATGTCCTCAACCTGAGCAATCCAAGCCCTCGCATCCCTTTTTGCAGGCCAGCCTTGGTTTGAAGGCAAGCCAGAAGGAAACCTGCGCAATGTTCGATTCGGGCCCCCCTATTTTGGCCCCTACATAAATATCCACCCAATTCCATGTAAAGAGTTAGAAGGGCGGATATCCGCGTCTCGCCTGAAAATACGGAGATCCGTCGAAGTGGTTGCCACGGTGACACTTTCAGTAGGAATCCTTACGATGCTTAGAGATGTGGTCAACACGAGTTTCATGTGGGCCATAGTTTCGGTTTCCTCAATAAAGACCCTGGGCAATACAGCCTTAGCACCCGGGGTTTTCAGTAGCACCCCTAGCCGGTCAAACTCTGCCTTTGATCCACCAGGCTCAAGTTGGAGAGTCCAGCCTGGCATTGGCCCCGTGGTTTGTCCTTTTTTCCCCGAAAGAGGGGACCCAAGGTGGCCATAGCGAACTTCGAGGGCCCCTCTCAATGATTCGCGCCAAAAGCCCCCGAACTGCTCTGAGCAAATACGCCAAAGCTCCAAGCAGCCAAAGCCCAAAGACCTTCGCCAAAAGCCTTCCCTTCCCCAACCCCACGCCAAACGCCTCGCCCAAAGCCCAAGCCCTTCCCACAGCTCGCGCGGTGCCGCCGCGCGGCCATCGGCTTCTCGGAGCCCATGCGCGTGAGCATGCCCGTCGACAGCTCCACGGAGTCCTTCGACCGGCACGGGGGGGGGGGGGGGGGAAGCGAAGCAAGCGGGTTCCGGAGGGCCCAAGCTTTGGCAACATGCCCAATGGCAAGTCCGAAAAAAAAGCGCATGGATTTGGGGGTTCGGTAAAAATGAGGTTCTTCCCTTGGTCCCTGAAACAGATGCGGCTTTACTTTTCCCTCAATAGCTTACGAGGGCAATGACTTGGCATCCGAGCATCGAGGTGCCCTCCCCTTTCCCAACATGGACGCGTCTGGGGGTGTCTTTTCTTGGGGGACCCCCCACAAAACGGAGGGTTTCCTGTTGGTGAAACCGATGGCCGGAAAGCTAGCAGCCCGCAGTTCTGTTTGGGCTCATTCTAATGCGCCTAGGGAGCAAACCAAAATCCGGAAATGGTGGGGGGTTCCTTCTGGAATGGTGGGGGGGTTCCTTCTGGTGTCCCTCTTGGACCCATTTAGATTCAAGGGCTTGGGTGGAACCTTTCGGGCGTGTGCATGGAGCGTGAATGTTTCGGATTCATCTGATTCAGGAGCCCTTTCATGAAGGTGGCTTCCACCTGACTATGGTCCTCCGCATGCCGCCCAAGTCTTTACACATAGGCCAAATTGGAGTCAGCCCTGAAACCAACAAACCCTCGCGCATCTGGTCTGAGAAAGAACGGAAGGGAAACCCACCCAAACACCTGTGCCACGTTCAAACTGTGCTATACTCTATGGGTGTTTGGGGACCCCTTTTTGGATGGGCTTTAAAGGGAAGCCAAGAGGAACCAACCACCTTAAGGGGTCCAAATTTCGAGAAACACCCATATGCTTTTTAAGTCCCCATTCTCCAAATGCCCGTGCGCTCACTGTCCAAGTGCCAAGGACAAGGGAAACATCCCATTTGATACCTCCCCCTCCCCCTCCCAAAAAAAAAGATGATGAAAATAATGACACCGGATAAACAAAGCCGGGCGGTTTGACCGGAGCAACCTCATGTGTTGCCTGAATCGGCAGGCCTGAATCGCCAGGCGGGACAAAGAGATCGAGACAAAGCCAGCAGCGCTCATGATGTCGTTCTCGTACATGCCCAGCACCCCTGGCCAACAACTGAGCGACTTAGCGACTGAGCGGCAGAGCGGGCAGCACCAAACCCAGGATGTTGAGGTTCATGGTGAAAAACCCGTATTGTCCCAAAAAGGGGCGAAAGGAAAGCTGAGGCTTTGCCACTTTTAGCTCGCTTTATCTCACCCTCGAACACAAGGGCTGCCTCAAGAAGCGCCTGGCAAAGGCGAAGAGTTCTGAGGGTGTTTCATCCCCCTCCATCCATTCTTCAAAACCCATCCACTTTCCTTTGGGCCATCTGAAAAGGAACCCTAATTATTCGAGGAGTCCGAGTTCCTCGAAAAGGCGAGGCCCGACAAGTCAAAAGGGGCAACCATGATGGCTTAAAACATAGTGACCTCCAAGTGGGTATCTGATACTCTGTATCTCTGAGTCCACGTTGGACGGAGAAAAGCACCCCCCTAATTGTGGCGATGAATCAGGGGGTCCAAAAGTATCCCCACCCCCATACTAGGTCCTCCAGTTCCAGTAGAGAGACTAGAATAAGGGTACCCTTTTTTTGTAGTCTATTTTAGTAGGGGAACCCTCCCCCAAAACAGGGTAGAAGGGCACTACTGGGGGACCTAGCAGAGATACGGTCCCAAGCTCGCGCAAGCCCTCGCAGGGGGAGCCATTGCAACTGGAATGGCTCCCCAATGCTTCAGGAAACCCGCATTTGGTGGTTTGGATTGGATTGGATTTGTGTTTTTGGATTTGAAGCCCTGGCTCTTGTGACCCTGGGAAACCATCCCAAACCCCCAAGAGACCGATCCAAACCAAACTGGAGGGAAGCTAGGTATTTGCCTACTTCAAGGACATTGTGAAGGCACTTGAGAGATTTTCAGGATTTCAAATGAAGGACAATGATAACAAAACACAATGAGAATTCCAGCTCCAAACAAGCAATCTTCAGGAATAATGAATCTACATGATGTGCCCAATAGAATGCTATCCACTCTCATCCCGCTATGCTGGATTCAGACCCTCTCTCCCACGTTGCCATGGCACCTGACAAGGGGAGGGTCCAAGAGGCATCTGATCTTGGCACCCTCGGCCACGTGGGAGGAAGGGTATGTCTTACTCATCTTGATTTTAACCATTTAAGTCCATTGACTTGGGGCCAGGGCTTTGGGTTGAAATTCAAAGAGCCCCGGCCGAGTCGTGGAAAAAAAATTGCCGCCGATGGTCCGAGGCTGGTCAAAGACATGTTTTGAAATCAAGAACATGAACAAGGTATTGTCAAGCACCGAGAACCACCAAAATGGCCAACGCCTCATGAGAATGCAAACTGAGCATATGTTGTCAGGACTCACATTGACATACAGCCGATGTATGGCCAATATATGTGCCACTATACAAAAGGCACAGACCCCTTTTCCCCTGGATCCTGGTAGCTGACGTTCTGTCTTGGCCTTTGCGATATACTGTCACGTGGTCGGAAAGGAAACAAAAGATGCGGCAGCAGGGTTGGACTGCTGTTTTTGCGGGGTTGGGTCGGGTTGGTTGAGGGTGGGATGGGGGCTACAGTAGGCAAACGAGCAAACAAAAGCGCCGTCTTGGACCGCACTTGGCCTTATCCCAATGGGGCTTGCGTGCGCTATCTTCTGAGCTTGTGCCTGAAACTTGTCTGACCGAACGACTCACGACTGTGTTAAAGGCATGATGGGAACTGGAGGAAAGTGATGTCTGTCCGCTGTGCCAAAGCCCTGCGCTTCGCTCACACGGATGATGTACTGTTTGCTGCAGAGGCCACAGAGGCAGAGCGTGACCTCGTTGTTTGGGGGTTGAAACATGTTGCAACCATGTTGCACTTGCACAGTCATCCGTGGGATTCTTGGCCGGGAATTTGGAGCTCGTCCCCCCCATCTCAATGTCCCTCTCAAGAACAAAGACTTCCGAACATCTTGACCGAACTGCCAACAAATCGAACCCTTTTTTTCTTGGCCCAATCAAGAGCCAAGCTGCAATGGTTCTGGGAAACCACCTGGTCCGTGATACCAACGTGAGGTTCCCATCCGTGTGACAACTCTGTCACTTTGCAAAGGAAGAGCCCTATTTCCCATGGCTGAAGGAACGGTTGGCTTGCCTGGTCGAGAGGTGATCATGGGGAAGTGCAGTGACTCGTTCTGCAGCAGACTGGCGATGTACTTGAGGATCACTGCGCGTCTTATGGAGGCCTCAGGTCAACAGGCTTCAGAGGCACCCAGTGTTTCCACTTAATTCTCAGAAAGAATAAGTGAAGCTCTAAAACCATTCATTTGAAGGGCCCCTGAAAGTGAAGCCGTTTCAAAACCATCGAGTGCGTTGTTGATCTGGATTTCCGTTGGGCAGTTCAAAATGTAGTGGTGGCCAATGGATTCTACTCCATCCCTATTGAGCCAAAGGAAACCCAATCCTTTCATAACTCCTTGAGTAAAGACTTGGTGGGTTGGTTAGTAGTATGTTGCTTCGAACTGGTCCTCTGAACCAAGAAACCCCGAAATTTGAAGGAGTTAAAAGGGTTCATTTTGTTCAACTTCAGAGAATTCGTGAGCCTCTGAGCTCTCTCGCTCTCCCAGGGTGTTTCTCTCTCTCCCTCTCTCTTTTGTTAAAATCAAACTGTTGTTTGCAACAAGCGCAAGCGCTGTTCTGTTGCTATCATAAACAGTGAAAAACTGTAGTCTGCACAGCTCTTATTTTGCATGGGCTCGTGTAGTGATAGGCTTAAGGCCTGCGGTCATGCACAAGCTATATTGACACGGCCCCTCAGTTGTAATGGTCTAGTAATATCTTACAACTGGCTGCATGTCGTACTATCGGAGGTAGTAGACAATGCTTTGTGGCCATTGTAATACGCTGTAGTTGCTTTCAACTTCTGCTTTGTTTGCGCGCTGTCCAAGAAGAGTTCTGTGTGGTCGCTCAACCCTTGATTGACTAACAGTCAAGGAAGGTGAGTGCCGTACAGCCATTGGGCCGACTTTGGGCGCTGTTGCTATTTTAGTAATGCGTTGAGGGTGTCTTTGTTGTCACCTTGCAGCATGCCTTGTGTTCTTCCGCACTCAAAGATGAATGCTTGTAGGCTGTTGGTCATGTAGTCCATCATTGATGGTTTGTCCGGAACCAATACCGCCATGCACAGTTCAACATCGACTGCTGTTAAGACTGGCATGGTCTTCAGGTCCTGTTGTGATTTGATGTAGGCAAATCTACTTGAAGGATGGAGTGTCGTGATTGGTGTTGCTTGTAGTTGTCCTGTCGTCCTTTGCCTTGCACACAAATCGGACACCAGTTTCTCTGTGGCAGGTGAGTCAGGTTGTGTTCTGCTATTTGTTGTGGAGTTGGTTGTCGTGTCGTAGGCCTCTTGCTCGGTGTCCTTCGTGGTGTTCGAGGGGTGGTGCTCCTCGTCGTAGTTCTCTTGGAGGAACGTTGTTGCGCCTTTCCATTGGAATGATAGTGCTGCATTGCCGATGACTGTCCTGTCACCTTTGCGTTGGGTTGTCTTCTTGCACTGGTGGTCTGTGTAAGGTTGCTTTTGGTTGTGTAGCGTCTAGGTGTGTGGAAAGTTCTGATTTGGTTCTCCATATCTTCTGCAGAGTTCGTAGTTGTAGCTTTGACCTTGTTGGTGTTGTCTCTACTGTAGTTTGTGATTGCGCACTTTGTCGCGTTGGTGTACCCGGGTGTAGGTGTGACTTTTCTTCGGAATTTGGTTTCTTCACTTCAGTCATCACCTTCAAGTCTTCTCTGTCGTTCTTGTTTGGGAAGTTGTTTGGTGTTTTCTTGTAGTTGTTCGTGCTTGTTGGGCAGCCGCTTTTGTGTGAGGTGAAGAGTGCTTTGCGTGGCCCTGAAGTTGTCCTCCTTGTAGGGAACATACTTGATTCCCTAGCCAGGGGTCTTCTTGTTGGTCACGGTGTAGAGTTGCGAAACTGGCTCTTTACAAGGTTGTAATGATAGATCCGGCGCATAGCCCTCTGGGCAAACAAGTGTGGATGCTCCTGAGTCAATCAGCAGGTGGTGGTACCACTTGAAGTTGGAGTACGCATGTAGTGAGTGACGGTGTCATCAAGTTTCTGTTGTTTCTGCTTTTTCGCTGCTGCTGGCGATGGAAGTTGTCGCTGCGATCTTGCCATAATGTTGGAGGTAGTGGTTTGGGTTTGTGCTTGCACGGTAGTGGCTTTGCTTGTCTGATGTGTCCAATTGCGAGGTGTGATTCGCTGATGCCTCCAATGTAGTTTGCTGCATCTTTATAGCTGTTTTCGTTCCAATACATGCTGTAGTCAGAGGTGTAGTTGTTCCAGTTCTCCTCCATGTAGTTCACGTCGTGTCCATGTCCTTCTTCTCCTTCGTCGTACCAATCTCCAGTGTCGTTCAGGTCCTGAGGAAGTTCCCCATTGTTGTCCTTCTGGATGTAGTTCATCTCCTTCTCGCCATCAGGCACTCTGTAGTCCTGTGCCCAGTGGCCAGGCTCGCCACATCTGTGGCATGTCATGTAGTGGCCGTTTCCTTTTCTTTTTGACTTGCTGCAGTTTCCCTAGCCTTTGTAGCCTTTGCTTGATCCATAGCCTTTGGATCCTGAGTAGCCTTTTCCTTTGCCTTCGTTGCACCCTCCTTTGTTGCATGTAGCTTCCCCTTTGTTGCCTTTGTCAAATTCTTTGGGGTAGCCTTTGCTTCTGCGTTTGCCTTTTCCTTTGCTTCCTTTGCAGTGTCCTTTGTAGTTTCCTCCATTGTCGTTTGTGCCAACTGCTGAAGTTGATCTTGAGAAGGCTGAAATCGTCTTGTAGTAGTCCAGGATGACTGCTCTGATCTGGTGTAGTTTGCGATTTGTCCATCACGTCGTTGGAGATGTTGTTGCAGCGCTCCTTTGGTCTTGTAGTTTGAACAGCCATTCTTCGTACTGGGAGTAGTCACCAGCGACGCTGGTTCTCCTGACACGTCGTAGTAGTTTGGCACGTGCGGGGCTCGCCTTTGCACACGGGGCCAGGAGTGCTTTTCATCTGCGCGTGAATTCGGAAACTATATTTCCACGCGGCAAGGCTTTGCGGCAGCCTGCCTCCCAAAACCAAACAAGCATTTATGCTCGAAACTCACAACCGAGCTAGGTAGGGTTGCGACCCTAAGCGTGCTCGCTTCGCGCTCGGTTCGTGCTTGTGCTTGGTTAGTGCTCGGTTCGTGCTCAATTGGTGCTCTGCCCTGCCGGCTCTTCTCTGTTTGTGCTGCTTGGGTTGTGCTCAGGTGGCGCTCTGCTTGGGAGGCTCGTATTTGGATCGGGCCCGGTTCGGCCCGGTTCGTGCCCGGTTCGTGCCCGGTTCGAGCCCGGTTCGTGCACGGATCGCGCACGGATCGCGCACGGATCGCGCACGGATCGTGCCCGGTTCGTGTCCGGTTTGCCCGGCTCATGCCCGGTTCGTGCTCGGTTCGTGCCCGGTTCGCGCCCGGTTCGTGCCCGGTTTGCGCCCGGTTCGTGCACGGATCGCGCGCGGATCGTGCACGGATCGCACCCGGTTCGTGCCGGTTCGTGCCCGGTTCGTGCCGCTCGTGCCCGGTTCGCGCTCGGTTGCACGGATCGCGCACGGATCGCGCACGGATCGTGCCTGGTTCGTGCCCGGTTCGTGCCCGGCTCATGCCCGGTTCGTGCTCGGTTCGTGCCCGGTTCGTGCCCGGTTCGTGCCCGGTTCGCGCCCAGTTCGTAAACGGTTCGCGCACGGTTCGCGCCCGGTTCGCGCACGGATCGCGCACGGACCGCGCACGGATCGCGCCCGGCTCGTGCCCGGTTCGTGCCCGGTTCGTGCCCGGTTCGTGCCCGGTTCGTGCCCGGTTCGTGCCCGGCTCATGCCCGGTTCGTGCCCGGTTCGTGCCCGGCTCGTGCTCGGTTTTTGCTGCGAGGCTCATGCTAGTTTGAGCTTTGCCTTGGCGAACGGCTTCCCCATAGCAATAAATGGGGTACCCCCCTTCCCCCCTTTTAATCAATATTCCCTGGGGCAAAAAAAACTATTGATTGGGTACCACAAGGGCGCTGCAGGGTGCCACCTGGCACAAACGCCTTAAACAGCAATATGTCCACTAGCGATTTAAAAGAAAACCGCTCAAGGCAGTTTTGTTGATATTGAACTTGAACAAAACAAATCGGTGCAGTTCAATCTGATTTGCTCACTCTAGATTTGAGTTTGCAATTCGATAATTCAAACGTGAATGCAATCGTAAGTCAAACCTGGTTTGGAGAGCTAATAAGTTCAGGTCTGGACAAGGGGTCCGCGAAAAACAAATTAATGGTAGAGTGCATTCTTGATAGGGGGAAGTAATTGGCAGCTCAGCCTAGAGCCTTTGAGAAATCTGGCGTGTTACAGAAAACGCCGCAATCCGGCCACCAGCCCCCCCACCCCCCTTCCTTTGTTATAACAACCCCAATGGAAAACAATGGACACGTGGACTCAGAATTGAGCCTAGGGAGGGGGGGGGAGGGGGCAACTCCAGAAATCACGGCGTTTTCTGTAACACCTCAGCATTGCGTATCTTGAGCCGGGCGCTGTTTGTAAGATTGTTGTGGGGAGCCTGTTCAACCCAGTGCCCCGGAAAACACAAAGTTCGGTTGTTAGTTTCACGCTAAATGCGTCTGCGCCAATGTGCTTGGAGCTGGGCGGCCATAGCAAATATATCTTTGTAGGGCTTTTCAATTCCAAGTCTGGGGGTGGCAACTTGGCTTTGCGGCGATAGCGTTTGGCGGCGTTCCTTTCTGGCGCTTAGAAGCACCAGCCACTGGCCAAATAAGAGGCAACAAGGCCCACGGAAACCACAAGAGTAAGAGAATAGACGCCCAAGCAGAAAAAGCATTCTGGAGAGTACAATTGCTGAGCAGACCCACAAAAGCTGAGCTGCGCGGCGCTTTCACCTTTGGCTGTTCAACGTAGGGCTTGAAATCACGCATTTGAGAAGGCATGCCTGTTTGAGCTGGCTCATAGCAGAAACCCTCAGAGCGCTACGTGCTTCCAAAGCTTTGTCAGGTCCAACCATGCATCAACAGCTGCTTGCTGCGCGTAGAATTACAAATCTATCATGCCTGGAAAGCCCAGGGCGCCGAATTTCCGCCACTGATTGAAGTTAAATAAACGTGCTTGGTGCCCAAAAACGTCGTTGGAGCAATTCGCGAACATTCAAGAACTTGTGTGAGCCGTTTGATTGCCAGAAAAGCCGTTGGCAAACATCAGTTGACCAGCTTGACCTTGGCAAAGCGTCACACTTTGGGATATATGCAGGTATTCTGTGACAAACCTTCTGACTTCACTGCCATGCTACACAAAACCACGCATCTTTGGAAAGCTCTCTGGAGGCCGTCTCGCACACTATGGCTTTGCACTGCCCGCGCTTACCTGCGAAACAAAACATTGGCCTGTGCGCAAACAACAAAGCACTCTGGGGTCTGTGATGCCCAGTGCTATCAAAGGCAAGCCCCGACGTGATTGCCGTTGCAGTTGTTGTACTTACTGCTGTGTACTAGAGTTCCCTTCTGTTTAGGATCCCAGCTCCGCTACCACGTTAAAATCAACATGCCGTTTACTGCAAGCGCAAGTGCTGTTATGTTGCTATAATAAACAGTCAAACCTGTAGTCTGCACAGCTCCTATTTTGCATGGGCTGTAGTGATAAGCTCAAGGCCTGCGGTCATGTACATATGTAGTACCACACCACATTTACATTGGTGTCCCAGTTGCCCTCTACAAGAACCAGGGACCCAAATCCAAACCACCGGGCTCAAAACCACCAACTAACCGGGTTTCCTTTTAAAAAAAACGAGAGAGATCCATTCTTGAGCGTTCCTTTTCTTGAGGGCTCTCCTTGCGCCACATCGATTTAGCGCTGGGTCCGGATCTCTCCCTCGCCTCGTCCAGGCCATCCAGGAGCAAAAACAGACCCTGCGTGGTGCCCTCGTAGGCTCCCTCCATGAGCTCCATCACCGCATTGCGGGTGTCAGAGATCAGGTGCTGAATGTTGGAGTCCTCTGTAAAAATATTTTTTAAAAAAAAGGAGGTGTATGGCTGAGTCCAATGAAAAAAACAAAACCCGAGGTTTTTATGGCTCTGAGAATATCCATATATATATATATATATATAGATATATGGTGCATTTAAAAAGGTTGGGATGTACGTCCACCAACCACTTGCTAAGGCATTCCCTGTCGAGATCATAGCCAGAAGGGTCGAGGTTTGATGGCAAGTACAAACCCAACGTTATAGAGGGTAGTATACTGGGGGTGGTGGCTTGGGGCAGTGCCAACAATGGGTACTGGGTGGTAGTTTGGGGTGCTTTGGTCACAATTGCTTGAGTGGACACCAAACACACCCAAACCTTAGGGTTCGAAGACAAATTGACCAAGACTGAATCGGTGTGTTTGGGAGGTCGTGTTTGGTGGCGTCCTGCTTAAGATGGTGTCTACCCCCAAACCACCTGGTTTAATGGAACACCACTAAATACCCACTCAAGGGAAATTCATCCCGGTTTTCTCGAGGTGGTTCGGGGGTGCTTTGGTCACCCCCGCCCGGCCCCAAACAGAAGCACTGAAATGCTCACAATCCACGCAGGCGCGCGGAACCCAAGCCATCATTTCAGGAATCTCCGTTTGAGAGACCTGCTTTCTGGGTCACCCATATTAAGCTGCAGCATATTCCCAGAGAAACAAGAAGCGTTGGGCACTTTCATCACCTTTCGTGTTTTTGGTTCTTACGAAGGTGGGTCGTTCTTATTCGGCCAAGGATGGGCTTCCCGTTTCCCGTTTGCCCAGTTGGGTGCTCGTCATTGTTTGCGGGAACCACCAAAGCCATTGTGGGGGTAACCCGTTTGGACCTCTAAGAGCTATCCCTGGATAGGAGGACAAGCTTTGAAGGCTGTAAAGTGAGCCGAACCCTGCCCAGTTCCCACTGAGGAGGTCAGGTAGGAATTTTGTCCCACGCCAAGTGGCCACTTTCCCAACCTAAAACCCCATTCGGGTGTCGATGAAAAAATTCGCCCCGCGCTGGGTTGAGCGATCCTGGCCGTAGTGCCGACCGATCCAAACCGCCAGCAGGTCGTTGAGCGTGTCCGCCTCGTATCCCGAGGCATGGCACCTGTTTCCTTTTCTAAAGGTCCCTTTTGGAGTAATTAAAGGGAAACCAAACGAAAACCCGCCATTTTCCGGGGTCGCCTATTTAAAGACACACCCAAGTTTGCCCTTCAGAGCCTAAAACAGAATCTGCCATTCATGCTGACCCCCTTCTCACGGTTGTCCAAATTCCCTTAAGGGGGAGGATGTCCAACCCCAACCTTTTCCGCGGGTCTTTTGACCATGGCACATGGGGGTTGAGCCCCCAAATGACCACGGATCACTTTCCATGCGAAGAAAGCCCAATCCTTCTTTGGTCACCCTATATATCACGCAAAGTCAAATCCTTTTGGCAGTTTCCCTAATCGTCACCCCATGTATCACGGACCTTCTGATCAATTGGGACAACAATCTGTAGGTCCCAGGTTTCCAACAGTTTTTGAGCGACTCAAACATCGGCATTTGTATCAATGCCCCATGTATCCGCCTCCACCACCGAGTCTGGGTTCTCCTCGATCTGGCGGCTGAGGTCAATCAGCGGCACGCGGATGGGCACCATGGCAAGGTCCAGCTTCGGGGGGATGTTCCGGCCCTGCTCATCCTTCGAGAGAAAAACGCCAGCTAGGTGCTGATGCTTTGCAAGGTCCGCCAGAAAGCCTGGAATGATTCGGTAAAATCGACCAACAATGGTTTCAACCATGGTTTCAAAGTGGTGCAGGATTGTGCCCATCAACGGTATGAATTCCAAGCTAGGGGCCCCTTCTGAGGACATCATTTGCAAGAGGAAAGTTACGTCCACCAACGCCCTTTTCACAGTTTTCGCCAGTAACATTCATACCCATGTGCCATGTCCTGTATTGAGGTTTCTGTTTCGGCTTTCTTTCAAAAAAATGAAACACGCGGAAACCCCAAACCTGATTTGAGGGGCTGCAATTTCTCAATGATTCCAGATTTCAGGTGAGCTCACCATGAAATAGGCAGAAAGATGGCCTTGTGTTGGGGAAATGTTGGGGCTTGGGGGCTTTCTCCTCGCAAACCGACACCCCAATCCCAGAACCTTGCGGACCGGCACAGCAAGCAATCCACAAGAAAATCGCAGTCCGCAATTCCCATCGGGTTCCTATGGTCCACTTTAGCATCAGGCTTTAAGGGGACTGGCACTTGAGTCTGACAAAGGTCCCCTTTGACTCGTCTTGCAAGGAGCTTGGCTGCCAGGGGGGGGCATTCGCTTGGGCACTTGGAGGCATCGGTGTGCAGGCTCGCCCTGAAGCGCTGAAGAAAACCAAAACCGATCAGTTTGGAGATCCCTTTATTTTCAGAATCCTGTTCTTCGACCCCCGTTTTTCTTTGAAACCACAAAAAAAAGGCACCCGAAAAAAAGATAAGCTCAGGTGGTATCCGGACAGCCCCGGAACCTCCTCCGGAACCCTCAGCCGTTGGGGAAGAAAAGGATCAGTTCAGGTCCAGTCGCTTTCGTTGCGAGCTTTGCCAGAAAAAAGTGCACCATACCGTCCCTCCAAGTGGAATCTTACACTTTGGAGGGGGCAACCATGCCTTTGGAACCAAGGAAGTCAGAAAAACGTGAGAACGACCCAGTTGCCCAAAAAGGTCGTGTGTTTTCCACCCAGGAAAAAAAACAAGGGTGAGAAAAAAATGCAAGACCGCCCGAAAACGGGAAAAAAGATGCTCCCACAACACATATTCTTCCCGAAAAGAAAAGGCAACCAACCATCCCCCCTCAAAAAAAAACTGGAAAATCCCTAGCAAATCCCGACTCCCACAAAAACGCAAACCTTCCACTCGTCACGATGTCTCGGTCCTTATTTTTAGGCTTGTCCTGCAGGGCCTGAACCGCCTTCACCTGGCGTCCGCAAACATGGGTACAGGAATCGGCCCCCTAAAATGGAAACGGCTGTCTTTGGGATCCAAATATCAAAAGGGCCAAAGGGGGCTCACCATTTTGAGAAACTTCCAGATCTGCCCGGAGATTTTATCAACCAAAAAGGATGATCCGCTGCCCTGAACAACGACCTCAGAAAGAGCCTCAGAAAAGGACACCCCATGCGAAAGGGCGGACCCGTTTTTTTCCGAGCCAAAAGTCCGTTTGTTGCCCTCCGCGTTGCTCGAAAAGCCATCTCTACCCCACCCTGTGGCCTATCTATCGGAAACCAGCAATTGCAAGGCTCTCCTTTGGTTTGCTTTTGATCAGGTTCAAAAATTTGGCGTGAAACCTCAGAGAGGAGGTTCCTGACTATAAACGGGCAGAACAATCTATGGGGCGGCTATGCCAGGATAAGGGGCTAAGGCCGTAAACAAGCCCTCGTCATGTAAACCCGGAAATAGAGCTTTCGGGCAACCGGTGCCATGCTGCAACTCCTGCGAGCTATTTGTTTTGCTGGTCAGTTAACAACAAGTATTTCCCCCACAAATACCATTTAAAGAAACCTGGGAAACAACAACAGTATTCCCGAAAGTTACCATAAGCAACCGTTTCTTAAGCGGGAAGGTACGCATGGGCATGTCTTCTTTTGAGGGTGCCCTTTTTGCGCGTGGTTTAGAGGAGGTGGGCCTTTTGGGGGGATGGTGCACTGATGCCCTGAATATTGCTTCCAAGTAGACAATACTGAATGACAAAACTATACGGTAAATGAGAGAATCCCCTTGTTCTGTGTACAGTTGCCCTAAATATTGCAAGGGAACAAGGAAACCGACTCTCGGATTCCCTTGAAGGAAACCACCAGTTGGATGGTTTACGGGGTTCATTCCATTTCTCACTCCCTGCCCACCGCAACGATCGCAAGACATTGAAAACCATCGACCCGGCGCTTCCGCGAGCTCGCACCTGGTCCTGGGCGATGGCCGCGAAGACCTGCTTGGTGAGCACCGACTTCCCGGACCCCGCGTCGCCTCGCATGCGCGAATTCGCGAATTCGCGAATTCGCGAGGCGCCCGAGCAAACGTCGACTTTCTTTGCGCAAGGTATTTGTTTTGTTTTGCATTTGGTGGAAAAAACACGGAGAGACCAGCTGCTTCAAAAGGGTTTATAGCGGTTCAATCATGTACTAGGCGATTTGGAGGCGGCTCTCCCTGCTGTACCTTTAGGTGTACATGACAACAGTCCTGGTTGTCAAAAAATCATGACCACATGAATAAATTATGAGGAACATTGCATGAACAAACCCATGCATTTGGAGAAGGATATCTAGCATGGTGAACAAAAATTGCTTGGTCACACTACAAGGAAACCAACCATCATGGCAAAGTCAAGAACCGGACAGGAAAAGCTTGGGGGGGGGGGCGACTCAGTAGTGGAGGGCCACGCCTAGCAATAAATTGCTTCATAAGTCTAGCCCCCACCCTAGGTTTATTTTCACGTTTTCAATGCACAAACAACTTCACCCCCTCGGGCAGAACCATTCTTTTTACTAAATCAAAGCAGGCACCGCAATATGTTCTTTTCATCTCCCAAAAAATCAAAAGAACATACCAACACGAATTTTGTACATCATTTTATTCAGTTGTCTATGCATAAATGATTTTAGATGACTTTTATATAATTCTGTTTTTTTCTTCACATATGGCGCACTCAATCATTTTTACAGGGTGCCCAAGATGTAGGAAAAGTATGATAATAAGTGATTTCAAAGAGGGTAAAAAATAATGCGACAAATGTTTAGCTCAAAAACGAGAGGCAAGCAAAAAAGAAACAGAATGCGAAGTGTGTAAATGTATGATAAAAAGCGCGAGGAAAGCAAAACACGAAGAAACACTGAAGCTTTCCATTGCCGTATAATGCCCTTTTTTCTTTACATATGTTAGGGCAAAAAATATTTGTCATCATAAAATTATCGAACTGTCTAAAAACGATTTGTCCATTTCTCGGACAAAAAATAGGACAGCGACAACATCACTCCCCTCCTTCGCTTCATCAGCTTCATCATAGATTTTAATAGGCGTGGTGTCCCTTGTAGGACACTATCTTCAATATATAAAACGCTATACTTACATTATAATTATAACATATAAGGGTATAAATGTTATAATCATAGTATAAAACCACTCAATTTCACGAGAGGTAGCACTCAAACCCACGAGAGGTAGCACTCAAACCCACGAGAGGTAGCACTCAAACCCACGAGAGGTAGCGCTCAGAGCCACAAGACGTAGCACTCAAACCCACGAGAGGTAGCGCTCAAAGCCACGAGCGGTAGCGCTCAAAGCCATGAGTGGTGCGTTTTCCCTATAAAAGGCTCCGCCTTTCCCCGCAATGAATGCAATGATGGTGGATGTTGTGATGAACTCCCCCTAATTCAAACTCACTAAGATTTCACAAATTAATTCGCTAGGTATTGTATATAAATCTTCCTGCTTATGTATTGTTGGATTGTCTCCCCATTTTTCCTTGTTTCCACTTGGCAACCGTTGCGCAGCTTCAATATGTTTATTATTCCTGATGTTGCCACAATCCTTTTTACATAAATCTCTAGGTTTCCAAGTTGTAATGTCATTCCAGAGCCTAGTGCGTTTTCTGTAAGGCATTCCATATTTACAATAATCTACATCTTTAAAATCAAACTCATCCATAAACTCCTGATTTTTTAATAATCCAGTTTGTGGATTTTCGATTACAAAATATTTAGGATTAAAATATTTGATAATCTCAATAGTTTTTAAGACAATACTATTTGCATATTCGATATTCCTAATTCCCCTAGTTTTTGCTACACTCTATTCAGTGCATGGGGGATTACTCCAAACAAAATCGAAATGGTTTCTGTCAAACTGTTTGTAATCCCACTCCAAAATATCAGTGTTGATATCATCATTTTTCAAGCCTAATGATATTACATTAAATCCAAGCGACTTTGCTATGGTTGCGACGCTTCTTGTTCCGCTAAATAATTCTAATAAACTCATTTATTATATTTTTAGATATTACTTAATTATTCAAATAATACATATACTCCATCATCATTTGTTGTAATTTTACAAAACTCTAATGTGTGTTGCTTTGGTTGTTTGATTTTATTACTATTCAACATTTCACCGTTTTTCTTGTGCTTTGTAGGGTAGTGATTTTGCTTGAAATATCTTTTCGATTTTCTCCTTCTCTTCGTTGCTTTGTTGTTCGCGTTCAACTGGTTTCATTCTGTCATCAATGGACTTAATCATATCATTTAAGGTTTTGATATTTTTACCAATTAATGTTATCTTCTTCATTAAATCATTAATAGTATAATTCTCATTTTCAGACATTACTATATATTTATTTAGGTATGTATTTATTGAATTATATATCTTTAAAGTGCAATTATGTTAAATCTACTCTTTAAATACTAATTGTTCATCATGTGTTTAACAGTTTCCTGTGTTTCGTTTTCATTATTATCCGAGAGTGATGCATCCTTACCCCATTTAAAAGTTATATTATGGACATCTGTTTCTAAGTTGATACTGTCTTTACTTTTATCAATATTCATTTTCTTATCATTTTTACATATTTTGAAACTTGTTGGAATACACGAACATTTACAATTTCCTTTCTTTTGTATTTCTAGTTCATTCTTCATTTCTAAAATATTTTTACACATTGGACAAGCAAACTCAATAACTGATGTTTCTTTAACAATTTCTTCTTTTTCTTCATCAGTTGAAGAAACACTTAAACCTGTCTTATTCTTTTTGTTTTTCTTTCTTTGGCATTTATATTAATATTTACCTTTTTATTATTGATATATTGTATCACAAACTTAATTAATTCTAACAAATAATAACATCGGTTTTCAGTTTTATTGTCAGTTATTATTACCTGCTCTATATTCTCTACTTCATCTATTATATTAATATAATCTGTATAACTCCTTTTCATATCAAATAATAAGATAAATTATGTGTTCATTTCTGTCTTTCTTTTCTTATAAAGTGTTTTCATTGTTCTTTATTCAATCTATATTCCACAAATTTCCGCAATGGATAATGGTCAAATGAATAATAAGATAAATTATAATTAATCAAACTATTTCATGCATGGTAGAATATTCGAGAGTTCCTGTTTTTCAGGCGTGATCACCACGAAGGTCAGGCGTCAGCACCACCACCCCCCCCCCCCGTCTCGCTGCGTTGCTTCCAGTCACCACCACCACCCCCCCCCCCTTCTTACCTTTGACTCACCTCAATGTCTAACCCCAACCCCTTCGCCGCCACCACCACCCCCCCCCCCTGCACATCTTTTCCTTCACTAGACCCCCCCCTCTGCACATCTTTTCCTTCACTAGAACCACCCAGCCCCCCCCCCCCCCCACCACATCTTTTCCTTCACTAGAACCACCACCCCCCCCCCCCCCCACCATCTTTTCCCTCGCTAGAACCACCACCCCCCCCCCCCCCCCACCCAACTATGATCACCACCACCACCCCCCCCCCCCCCCCACAACCACTACCCACGCAACCACCACCACCACCCCCTCCATTTCCATTTCCGTCACCACTTTTCGGGCTTGCCTGAAAAGACTGTGGACCACCCGAAACGACAGGACCGTCCCTTGATACCTGTCTTTTCATACCCTTCTCGTGCAAAAGGAGACAAAGGAAGAAACTCATGTTGTCTCCGCTTTCTTTTTAACCCAACCAACTGAGAGCAAACTCCGGGAAGGATTCGAAGTGTCGTTAGTCGCCTGTGTGGCCCGAAATTATCAACGAGAGAACGCGCTACACACGCACACACTACACGAATATTCTCTCGGTAGGATGGATGAGATGACGCGTGAAACATGCACAGGCTTCACGTATTACTTTCGCGGTAAGCACTGGCGAATCGCTGGCTCCTTTGAATTGGAAATCTCTGCACAGACGCGCATTTTAGCTTCTGAGCAGATTTTGTCTCGGCATTTTGAGCCAGAGTCTTCACGTGGCACCGGGCAACAAGCTTTAGATGCGCCCCTACTCGAATCATCACTTCGAACATCCGCCCGCCCTCTTTGACTCATCACCCCTTGATGTTCCACCTAGGTTGCATTGCACGCCTATTTGAATCATCACTTCTTCGAGCATCATGGGGGGGGCTGCCGCCCCCCCCAACCCCCCCGCTACTTGGTACATTTGGCAACAATATTTTGCTTTTGAATCATCGCTCCTTCACCCTTGAAAAAAGAATTTGCATTGCGAGCCTATTTGAATCATCACTTCTTCGAGCATCATGGGGGGGGGCTGCCGCCCGCCCCAGCCCCCCCGCTACTTGGTACATTTGGCAACAATTTTTTGCTGCGCCCCTGCTCGAAGCATTTCTCCGAACATCCGCCCGCAATCTTTGAATCATCACTCCTTCACCCTTGAAAAAAGAATTTGCATTGCCCGCCTATTTGAATCATTACTTCTTCGAGCATCATGAGGGGGGCTGCCGCCCCCCCCAACCCCCCCGCTACTTGGTACATTTGGCAACAATATTTTGCTGCGCCCCTGCTCGAAGAATTTCTCCGAACATCCGCCCGCAATCTTTGAATCATCACTCCTTCACATTTGAAAAAAGAATTTGCATTGCGCGCCTATTTGAATCATCACTTCTTCGAGCATCATGAGGGGGGCTGTCGCCCCCCCAACCCCCCCGCTATTGCTGCGCCCCTGCTCGAAGCATTTCTCCGAACATCCGCCCGCAATCTTTGAATCATCACTCCTTCGCCCTTGAAAAAAGATTTTGCATTCCGCGCCTATTTGAATCATCACTTCTTCGAGCATCATGGAGGGCGGCAGCCCCCCCCCCCAACCCCCCCGCTACTTAGCACATTTGGCAACAAGCTCTTCTTCGAGCATCATGGGGGGGCTGCCGCCCCCTAATTCCCCCGCTACTGAGTACATTTGGCAACAAGCTTTAGATGCGCCCCTACTCGAATCATCACTTCGAACATCCGCCCGCCCTCTTTGAATCATCACTCCTTGATGTTCCACCTAGGTTGCATTGCACGCCTATTTGAATCATCACTTCTTCGAGCATCATGGGGGGGGCTGCCGCCCCCCCCAACCCCCCCGCTACTTGGTACATTTGGCAACAATATTTTGCTGCGCCCCTGCTCGAAGCATGTCTCCGAACATCCGTCCGCAATCTTTGAATCATCACTCCTTCACCCTTGGAAAAAGAATTTGCATTGCGCGCCTATTTGAATCATCACTTCTTCGAGCATCATGGGGGGGGGCTGCCGCCCCCCCAACCCCCCCGCTACTTAGTACATTTGGAAACAAGCTCTTCTTCGAGCATCAGCCCTGCTATCCCTTGCTGGCACTTGTTTTCCCTTTCACTTGCTTTCCCTTGCCTTCCTTTGCTTTGCCTTGCTTTGCCTGTGCTGTTGCTTGCGAGATGCACTCCTGATTGAATCGACACTTCTTCGAACATCATTCGGTGGGGCAGCACCCCCCGCCCCTCCCCACCCCCCCAGCTGCTTTTTTAGATTTATTGCAGGGGTTGATTGCTGCCACCCCCCCCAACCCCCCCGCTACTTGGCACATTTGGCAACAAGATTTAGCTGCGCCCCTGCTCAAATCATTTCTCCGACCATCCGCCCGCAATCTTTGAATCATCACTCCTTCACCCTTGAAAAAAGAATTTGCATTCCCTCGCCTGTTTGAATCATCACTTCTTCGCGCATCATGGGGGGGGCTGCCGCCCCCCCCCCCAACCCCCCCGCTACTTAGTACATTTGGCAACAAGCTCTCTTCGAGCTGCATGGGAGGGGCTTGCGCCCCCCAGCCCCCCCGTTACTTGGTATATTTTGCTGCGCCCCTGCTCGAATCATTTCTCCGAACATCCGCCCGCAATCTTTGAATCATCACTCCTTCACCCTTGAAACGTAGTTTGCGTTGCGCGCCTATTTGAATCATCACTTCTTCGAGCATCATGGGGGGGGCGGCAGCCACCCCCCCAACCCCCCCCTACTTAGTACATTTGGCAACAAGCTTTACCTGCGCCTCTACTCGAATCATCACTTCGAACATCCGCCCGCAATCTTTGAATCAACACTCCTTCCCCCTTGAAAAAAGAAATTTGCATGCGCGCCTATTTGAATTCATCACTCCGCGAGCATTAATGGGGGGCGCAGCCCCCCCCCCCCAACCCCCCCGCTACTTTGCACATTTGGCAACAAAGCTCTTCTTCGAGGCATTCATGGGGGGGGCTGCCGCCCCCCAACCCCCCCGCTTTTTCTGAGTGACATTTGGCAACAAGCTTTCGATGCGCCCTACTCGAATCATTCACTTCGACATCGCCCGCCCTCTTTGATCATCACTCCTTTGATGTGCCACCTAGGACTTGCATTGCTCGCCTGTATTTGAATCATCACTTCTTCGAGCATCATGGGGGGCGGCAGCCCCACCCCCCCCAAGCCCCCGGCAACTTAGCACATTTGGCAACAAGCTCTTCTTCGAGCATCATGGGGGGGGCTGCCGCCCCCCCCAACCCCCCCGCTACTGAGTACATTTGGCAACAATTAGATGCGCCCCTACTCGAATCATCACTTCGAACATCCGCCCGCCCTCTTTGAATCATACACTCCTTGATGTTCCACCTAGGTTGCATTGCACGCCTATTTGAATCATCACTTCTTCGGGCATCATGGGGGGGGGCTGCAGCCCCCCCAACCCCCCCGCTACTTGGTACATTTGGCAACAATATTTTGCTGCGCCCCTGCTCGAAGCATTTCTCCGAACATCCGCCCGCAATCTTTGAATCATCACTCCTTCACCCTTGAAAAAGAATTTGCATTGCGCGCCTATTTGAATCATCACTTCTTCGAGCATCATGGGGGGCTGTCGCCCCCCCCCAACCCCCCCGCTACCGCCCCCCCCCAACCCCCCCGCCACTTAGTACATTTGGCAACAAGCTCTTCTTCGAGCTCACATGTGGCACCAAGATTTAGCTGCACAGCTGCTGGTGGGGGGGGGGGAGGTGGTGGTACCCCTCCCCGGCTTCCGGGGCGGAGGGGGGGGGGGTGGCGGTCCCCCCCAAAGGCTTGCTTTGCGGGGGGGGGGGTCCACCACCACCCCCCCCCCTTCTTTACGAGGTGAGGGGGGTTGCTGCGTAAGGGGGGGGGGGGTGGTGGTGGACCCCCCCCCCCCTTCAAGAGGGTGGGGGGGGGCGGGTGGTGGTGCGGGACAGACCTGAAAAAGTCCAGCGCCACATCTGCGGGCACTATCGAATATTCGGGGCTCGGCACTGGGGCTTTCACTGCAACACGCAAGAAAGATACAAACTAATTATCTTCAATGCTTATGATTGAAGTTGGTGAAAGAGCCTGTTCTACTACGATAGACCCCAATCATATCATAGCAATACTTTCATACAATAAACAATATTAAATTATTTTCTAAATATGTTTAATATCAACTATATGACAGATGTTCCAATAATAAAACCAATAAACATAACTGAATATGAACTCAATCAATCTAAATATGAGCACGTGCCAAAATTACCCTTCAGAAGTATTATAGTTGCTTCTTCGACAGGCGGTAAGACTGTCCTTATTCAAATTTTAATATTGAATGTTTATAGAAATTAATTTGCAAGAATATGCATATTTTCACCCAGCGTCCATAACGACCCTACATTTACAGAAGTTAAAAAATATATCAGGGATGAATTGCACGTGGATGATGAAAAAGAACAAATTTATTTTGATAATTATAATCCAAGTGATTTAGAAAATGTAATTGAAAGACAGAAGAAAATTATTAATTATATGAAGTCTAAAAAGATAAAGAAACTGCATTCAATATTAACCGTTATAGATGACCACGCAGACGAGCCTAAATTTGATAGATATAGTAAATTATTACACGGGCTTTTTACAAGAGGTAGGCACGATGCAGTAAGCGTAATTTGTTCAACACAAAAATATAGTGTTTTAGCGCCAATCATTCGTTTAAATGCCAGTTCATTATATATTTTTAGGTTGAAAAATGCCAGTGAATTAATGAGTCTTAATGAAGAAATAGTGCCATTGTTGACAAACAGCAATTATTAGATATGTATCATCAAGCCGTTAATTTTGCTCCACATTCTTTTTTCTACGTGGATATGAATTCAAAAGACATTAACAAAATGTTTCATATCAATTTTTGAACAGGCATTTCAAATTACAAATGATGAATAAAGATATTCTAATTTAATATCATATAATAATATGCCAATGAAACTATGTAGATGTGGAGGAGTTCATACTAATTCTTGGATACATAAACTTTATAAGGTATTGAAAAGGAGGGCAACGGACGAGGAATTATTAAGATTTCAAAATAATTTTGTTGATGAAGAAGATTTAATAGATGATAGATGTAGCAATGCCTCAACGAAATTACCAGAAGATGAAATGACAGATTATGCTAAGAATTAATAATACTAATTAGTTTCTATTAATAATATTAATTTAGAATAATCAATAACTACATAAATTCAAGGCAGGTAGTTTGTAATATATCGTATCTTTTTTTCTCTCTAATTTATTTATTATTGCTTTCAATGAATTTATTTGTAGAATATCAATTCTTGACATTTCACTTATCGTATTTACATCTATATAGTTTATTACTTTAATAGCCTCTTCATCATCAATTTCTACTGGTTTTGATTTACTTGAACCCATGATATATAATATTATTTAGATTTTGATTTTTCGAAATTATCTTTTTGTGGTTCTTCTTCTTCGTCTTCAGTTGGTGCTGGTATTTCTGTTGGGCTTTCTGATGAAGAACTATTAACAGTAATAGGTGGAGAACTATGAACACTAATAGCTTCATTTGATGAATTGCTACTGCTACCTTGTGCATTTCCTGCTGTTATCTGATAAACTAAATCTGCGACATTTATTGTTGCAATTGCGCTATGTGATAAGTTTAATATTACATCTGCTACTGTAGCGCCGTTGTGTAGCATTATTTCTATCATTTTTGTCAGTTTGAACTTCTTTTCTTCTTCAGCGCTGTCATCCTCGTCTGGTGGTTTCTTTGGCGGTGGTTCTGGCGGTTTGTTGTTGTCAAGCATTGTAGGAAAGGCTGACACCATTGCGTCGCGTTGGTTTTTCAGGGTTTGCGTTGCTTGTGTTCTTGTTGGTTCATTTCTTTTGTATGTGTTGTGCCAAAAGTTTTAAGCATTACTTTAAACATATTGTCTTGGTTTTCCTTTACCTTAAACGCTTCAAATGTCACATTTAATGGTTGGTTTTCATATTGTATAACTTTTCTTGCGTCTCTCTGGTTGCTGTAGCAATAGTATCTGTGTTGGTTGCAATGTCAATAAATTCTCTCGGCGTGCCTTTTTTTTGTTTTTTATCAATTTCGGTGGTTGTATTGTTGTTGAAGTGTTTGGTTTCATTAGGTTATGTATTGTAAAACTGTCGTCATCATATTGATCATTGAGTTTCTGCTTTCTTTTCAGTATGTTTTTAGTTAATATTATCATTAAATATAACTATATTATTATTAATTTTCACCGCTTCCTGCTGCTCGACTTGGAGGTTTTGCATGTGTTTTGGTAGTTGCTCGTATTATTAGGTGAGATTTGGCGATATACTTCTAATAAAGTAAGTCGCCATACATTTGGGCGATTTGGTCTGTTCTTGGTTTCTTTGTATCGCCTTTTGCATTCTTATGAAGTCCTGCTAGATGTGAAAATTCTTCAAACTCCGATGCCTTAATTAGTTGTATAATATATAAATCATTTACTACCTTGCTCATTTCAGTCAAATTATTGGCAAAAATTCGTGGTTGTCTGTCCCTTACTGAATACAATAATTCAATTGCTTGTTTTTTAAACTCCGGTTGAATGTCTGGGTGTAGTTCATCAATTCTTGATATAAGTAATTTTCCTTTTTCACTTAATTGCGTTTCTCTTGCTGTCATCATTTCCTCATCTGGTATTACTTCTGCAGAAAGCAGTGTCCCCAGCGCTGGGTTTTTGCACATTCCTGCTGTATGATGGTTTCAGGGCTGGGACACTGCGCAGACCGCAAGCAGCCAACACATTGATGCATTGTGACCCCTGTCACTTGAGCAGAGAACCTTCTTATTGTCCACTAGCTACAAAACTCAAACGAACCTCGGGAAAAACCAAAAACAAAAAAACCCAAAAAAACAAAAAACCAAAGCCCCTGGCAAAAGGTTTCCAGCCTGGCACTTGAACATTTCCCTGGGGGCTTTGGTGTTTTTTGTTTTTTTGTTTTCTTGTTTTTTTGTTTTTCCCGAGGTTTTTTGTGTTTTTCTTGCTTTTGTAGCTTTTCTCCAGGTTGTTTGTGTTTTTCTCGGTTTCCTTGAGTTTCTGTAGGTTGGACCGCCCTCACGAATTCTAGCTGCTTTTATCCCGCAGGCTCGCAGACAGCTTTCCTTCGTGTCATCTGCTTGCGCACGCCTGAAACAAATGTATTCGAATACCGGAAAAACCAACTATGAGCAACAGTGAATCTAGATTGAAGAATTTTTTGCCAAATGGATAAGAACACCTTTCAACAATTTGTGATGGAAAATTTATTGAAGACCGACAATAAGCGCTTGATGTCTAACAAAAAAGCATAATTTAATGTATGGCAATTGTCTAAAGGAGTTCATCAAACAGAACAACAAGTATTAAGTTAAGATTATGTATTATAAACAACTTTCGTGTACTCATAAAGGCGATTACAAAAGTAGTATTTATGAACTTTCGACAACTGATCTAGATGAGAATGATGAAATAACAGATAAACTAATTAAAACATAATAGGGAATGTCAATTTGGATTATTGGAAGAAGGAGGTGCTACCAGACATCAAGGCAATTTATTTCAAAGTATTGGTGAGGCAATCCACTACCAAACTGAAGACCAAGGTAAACATCATAGCTTACCCCATATAGAAAGTGAAGAAGATGATGAAGAAGGATAATATGAAGGCATCATATGTTGTATTGAATTTGAAGGATAAAGCAGAATTAAGAAATGGATATAGGTATGTTAGGAACTACTTTTACAACATCATAAATTTTCAAATGAACCAAGACTTTTTCAAATCAAAATTAAATAATGCTAATGCATATAGTGTTAAAACCGATGCTTTTGTAATTGATACTTGCAATGTAGAAAAGGCAAGGCACCTAGTAGAATTTCACATTGACATAGGAGGCTGGAAGGTTTCAAAACAAGATGAAGAAATTAATTTACCTACAAAAAAATATGAAGTTGCTAGAAATGAAATAGTAGAAATACCATTTTATGAAAGTAAAACTGTTGATATTATAGATGAATACGACATTGACAAAATAATAGAAGTGAGTGAGCCAAATAATCCTATGATGATTCGTGTGTGGTGCTTACAGGCAAGAGGTGTATATGTCAAAAAATTGTCGGTAAGGGACATAAACGAATTGTTTTTTGTCCTACTAATAAACTATTACAAGCCGTTGAAGGTGAAGCAATGACAATTAACGAATTCTTCGGCATCAGTTATGGCGATGCTAAAGTAGAACCATTTGATTTCACAGATTATGATACAACAGTATTTGATGAAGTTTGTTTTAGTGGGGCTTTTTAGGCTGCATATGCACACATAAGACCACATCACATTAGACACATTGCCGTCAAGCCATCCACCAAGCCTTCCTTCCCACAGAGTCCGTTTAGAGATTCCTGTGTCCCCAGAAAGTGTTTTCCGAAGGTTTTTTCGTAATTTTGGCAAATTGGAAAAACAGTGGTTTTGTATGGAAAACACACGCGCTGGGGACACTGCCCTCTCTAATTCTGGGCTGTCTGGTGTATCAGTTGAAGGTGCCCTGCCTAACATCAAGCGATTTAATATTGACGATGCGCCTTGTGTAATGAAGTTTCTATGTTGTTCTTGTGTTTCTTGCTGTCTTTGTGTTGCTTGTTGTGCTCGTTCTTGCAATTCTGTTTGCACAGGTGCTATTGTTGCTTCTTCTGCTTGTGTCGGTTGGATATCATCTGTTGTTGTTGCCGGTTCTGTGTTTCTTCTATGAAGTGCATATGTGTGTCCGTTTCTGTGTTCTTCCTGCTTCAACATTATCTCTCTCATCTGTCTGTCTAAAATTCTCATCTGTTGGTCTTTCAATAATTCTAAATGGTCGCTTCCATCAAAAAAACTTCCTTGAGGACTTGCTTTGAAGAATGTGGCATCCCTGTTAGGTAGTTTTCCTGTTATTAAATCATTCTCGCCTATTGCATTAGCGATTTCTTCATAAGTGGTTCGTCTTTTCAGTCCAAATTTTGCATATGGGTTTATTAATTCTAAACTTGCTGTAGTTGCCATATTTATTATAATAATAGTTAGACTATTAATATTATTATAATAAATTTTAAGTAAATGTTAATTTATTCAACTCCTCAATTTGTTTTTCTAAATGCTCCTTTTTAAGTAAATGTTAATTTATTCAACTCCTCAATTTGTTTTTCTAAATGCTCCTTTGTTGAATGTGGTACATTTGGTCGGTGTAGTTCCATCGTTAATCTGTCTAATTCATTTTGATAATTTGCTCTGGCGTGTCCTTCTTGAATGTGTTTTCTAAATGCTACTGATGCTTCTTGTGAGTTTCTTATTTTCATTTGTTCGTGCAGGTGTTTTAGATATTCTGTATCTCGTTGGTCAAATGGACTATATTCAATTTGTGAGGATTGTAAACATGTCTTACTTTTATTTTTCTTCGCATTCTTCTTGCGATGACGATACATTGTTTATATCATTATTTAGAATATTACTATTTTTAAAAATGATTTAATTGAAAAATGAATGAACTAATCATACAAAATCGAGCCACTTTCGCGTAATTCTAACACGCTCTCGCTAATCATATGTATAAATATTTCGCGCACATCTTCATCTGTTGCGAAAGCCTTATTTGTGCCTTTGAGCTTAAACACTAATAACCCACCCATTTTGGTATTAGAACCTGTGAAATTGGTATCTGGCATTTTTTCAAAGGATAAGCCAATAACAAATTTATCCTCTCTAAACCGCTTGTAGGAAATACTAAAGGCATCTTGGTCAGGGTTCAAATAATGTAATGTTCTTCGGAGGTAGGAAGCGGTCTCACTGAGGCTTTCCCAACGAATCCGTCAAGACAATTAGAGAGTCCCACGGTAAAAATTAACTTTCACGGCAATTCCCATTTCGCGGCAATTAGTGACTTCTTAATTGACTTGCAAAATTAACTTTTCACGGCAACGGCAACGGCAACGGCAAAAAAACGCGGCAACAAAAACGGCAACGGCAACGGCAACGGCAACGGCTATTTTGGAAGTAGTTACTGCGAAACTACTGCACTGGAGCTAATTCCGCAGTAGTTTGGAGCTAACTACTGCGAAGCTACTGCGCTGAGAAAATTTCGCAGTAGTTTGGAAGGAATTATTGCGAAACTACTGCACCTTGGCAAACAGCCACGGCAACAGCCACGGCAATTTCCCCGGTAAAAAATTAACTTTTCGCGGCAACGGCAACGGCAACGGCAACGGTAAGAAAACTGCCCACGGTAAAAAATAACTTTCACGGTAAAAAATGTCTTGCCCCCGCAAATTGTCTTGACGGATTCACAGGGTTGGCATTCAAACTCTGGAGATGTCTTATTATTAATTTGTATTTGCCAAGTCAAATCTAATTCAGGATTTTGAAACCCTTTTCCTTGGTATGCTGCGCGACCATCTCCGTCTGCATCCGGACCATCAAAGATACGCGAGTTAATCATAGGATTGTAAAAATAAGTCCATCGCTTGTAAATGTAGTTGTCTTGTCTGTAATAATTAGTATTTTGTGGGTCAGTTCCTGCTCTTGGTGGGCGATACAGTGTAATGAAACAACCATTCAATTTAGAAGCGGATTTTACAATATTCATATTGATTTCAGTTCCTGCCGCGTTGAATGATTGTGTCATAGTGTGATACATAGGGAATACTAATTTCAAACTTTGACCCTCTAACAGATGCTTTACTATATTGTTGTTGACGGTATTGTCCAAGGTTATGACATCGGCTCGAATGATTACGTTATTCAATTCCCACTCTGTTGAAGTATCGCCGGTTGTAAAGTAATATCCATATTTGTCAGTATATGAGTTGTTGATTAAATCCCCCGCTGCATCACGAGTAGAAACGGGTGTAAGTACTGGTGCGTGTTCATCCGATACAATTGTAAATTCTAATTCAAGTGGTGCATAACGAAGCGGTAAATAATAATTGCTTTCTAACAAACCGCAACAAGGTTTATGTCCTAGTCTCATATAACCAGTATTGCCACCAGGAATTCCCGCAACTGAATGGCGCGTGTATCTTGAAGTTAAATCACCCCAATTATTATGGTCTCCTCCTTCGACTGTCACGGCATCTGGTGCTGTTCCAGTAGTTCCTCGTTCATTATTAGCATCAATAAAATCTGCTAATCCAGTAGCATAAGTATGTCGCCAGTCATCATCCCAACGAGGATTAGCACTGCCTTCTAAATCGTCCATATCTCTGGCATCTTGACTTTTGAAGGAGTTATACAATTCACAATGTCTATTGTATTCAATAATATCTTGAACTTGTTGCCCACCTACAGTGCATCTATAACGACTGAAGAAGGATGACAAATTACCTAACAGCCGTAAAAAACGACTTCTTGTATTGTCCTTGTTTTGAAGATTAGCAAGTAAACGAACACTAGATAAATCAATAAATGTATTATCTTCACCTGTAATATGAAACCTAATTTGTTTATTACCTGCTTTCGGGTTATAGACATTTGACCCCGATGGAAAATAATTAACTTGTCGTCTGTCTGTGATGTATTGTGCTGTTTCGGGAAGTCCAAAATTTAATGAGTGAATCATTGTAGGTTCACTTTCTGCAATTATATTATCCATTACTTATATATGATAAAACTAGATTTTATTTGTTATTACTTATATTTTTCTTATGTGGAAGCATTATAGTAGAATTATTTGAAGTTGTATTTTTTATAGTATTTATTAGATAATTACTTTGTGTATCAACTATATCTTTGAAAGTATCATAATCTAATTTGTTTATATTGTTTATCGTATTTCGTTGGTTCTTTTGTCAGTTTCTTCTCTAATGGAATTTTGTTTTGTTTGTCTTTGTTTCTTTACATTATTATTAATATTATTGATATTTTATTGTTCGGGTGTTGAATTAGGGTTGAAACGCGAAGCATTTAACCCGAATTATCATTCGGGTTGAACCCATCCACGATTTCTAAATCGTAAGTGTCGCAGGTTTTTCTGTTGATTACTTCCTGATACAAAAGGTGACGAATAAACAGTAGTAGCATATTTGTTTCCGTGTCTGTTGTTGATTTCTTGAACAACGGAACTGCCCAAACTGTGACCAACAATTCTATTCACATCTGGATTGATTTTTTTATTCTTCCATTGCGTCTTTATATCTTTCGCTTAATTGAACATTATGAGTAGGAATAAAAAAACAAATCTGCAATTACATCATTGACTTTGTGATTTAGTCCCGTTTTAGCACCAGTGCCGCCAATATATAATGTGTTGCCTACTCTTGTTATTCCATTCACATTTGAACAGGCTGCGTCTAAACCCTTGACATCATCGATTTTAATTTTATTTTGAACATTGACTTCTTCGGCATAGCGTGTTGTATGTTTCATTATTTGCTCATCAAAATGTTTATTGAAACCTCCTATTTTGTCTTCCACACCTGCCGCTATTTGTGTAGGCGTCCTGCCTTCAATAGCACCTAATAATAATTGTCTTCCTATCATTTAATAATAATTATATTATAATTTCTATTGTATATTATATTTATGAGTGACAGATTAACAATATAAAAAAGTGTATGTTGATAGTGCCTACAGATTGTCAGAAAGCAATTCTACCAGCGATTTTATTATAGAACTTGACCAAAACTCTGAAATTCCACCAAGAACAAAAATGTTCGTGACAGAGTGTTCATTTAGCACTCCGTTTTATACAACAGAGAAAGGGTTTTACGAACGCTTCTATATTATGTTGTATAAGAGTTCCAATGTCGTATTAAGAAGCACTGCCGTTGATGTATCCGGTGAAATTGATTATGCCAATCAATTATCATTTAAAATACAATCAGAATTAAACGCGGCATTTAATGATATCGCGCCTGACTTATTCTTAACAGTATATGGACAAAGCGAACGCAAAATGGAACTTAAATTAAATGACCCTCTAAATTACAAAATCAAAATACCTACAGATGAAGAATTAGAAACTTATGTAAATGGCGAATGGAACAGAGGACAGTTAGAATATGACAACTTGAGACCAAAAGCTATTAATTATTTACTAAGTATCTATATTGCCTACGAACCTGCGACATCTTGGTTAAGTGGATATTTTAATTTAGTTCCTTTTCAAAATGTATATATTAACTCACCTCAACTAAGCGACTACAAATATTCGGCACCTAATATGTTAGTAGTTCAGTAATTAAAAAAGTTCAAATCAATCAACAACTTGGCGGAGTTATAACAGATTTTACAGCGCCCATATACGCAGATTTTATTGATGTAGGCGGTAAACATATTAAGAGACTACACTTTAAAATTACAACTTCAAGAAACGAAGTTATTGATTTTCACGGCGACCCCATTCAAGTTAGCCTTTTGTTTCAGTTGGATAATTGAATAAACCCCTAATTATTGATATTAATATCAAATTATTAATATTAATATTTCTCAATTTGACCATATAGACAAAATATATTTAAAAAACAAAATAGACAAAATATATAAGATATTAAATATGTCAGAAGTTGAACCTGAAATTACTAATACAATTGAAGCAGACGAGCCAGTAAATGAATTACCACCAATTGAAGAAGAAGCACCAAAGGCAGAACCAATAATAGAACCAACACGAGAAATAAAACCCGTTGAACCATTAAAAAACAACTCAAAAACTCAAGCACGTAATAGAAAATAACATGTCCAAAATGTGCCAAAACTTTAACACTAAAATCATACAGATACAGTCACGAACGCAATTGCCAAGGACCATTAGAAACTAAACCAATTAAATCAATCAAACCAAAAGCAGTTCCAATAGAAAAACCCCAAAAGGTAGAATACAACGAAGTGGCGCGTCACGAAGTGGCGCACAACGAAGAAGAGCAATATGTTCCACCACAACAACGCGAAGCGATGCTACAAGCATCACAGCAACAAAATAATATAATAGCGAACACCCCGCCCACAAGAAGAACGCAACCGCAACCGCCTCCAAACCCGCTACAAAATATAGCACAGCATTACCAATTATTGCAAAATGAATATTTGACACAGAAGCAAGAAAAATACAATGCATTAAATAAAGGTATATTTGGTTCAAGAGGAAAAAAAGATAGAATATAATTATTTATAACCTACTATATGATAATTATGTTTTCAACATTATCATTGGATGGCTCAAGCAGAATTATAGCAAGTGAATTAGTATTAATAAATTCAACAGAACCATCAACCTTAAGCAGTGTTTATGCTACAAAACAAGAATTAGCAGATACAGCAGGTTCATTAGGCGGAGGTTATACAATTGAAGAAGTTGATGCTCTCATTTTAGCACAAAAAATAAGATAGATGCAAACACATCAGCAATATCAGGAATTAACACAACATCAACAACAATATTTGATGAACAAGTAAATCAAAACACAACAATTACAAGCAACCTTAATAATTTAACGGCACATGGACTAACAATAACTTCAATACTACCGACTAAATCAGCAAATACAATTAAGCTTGACACAAATGCTAATAATATTAGGTCTAATACTTTTTTAATTAGTGGTTTGTAATACATTAGCACCACATTTAGCAGTATTAACAGCACACGACACTAACATAGCAACAAACACAAATGGAATAGCAATATTAAATAACACTGTAGGCAGTAATATGACATTTGATAATAGTCATCAAAACACAATAACATCGCATATATCATTAATTGACACAAACCTTAATAACATAACAGGACACGGAAACACAATATCAACGATTTTAACAGATATAGCAAATTTACAAGCAGGAGCGGGTGCTTCTTGGACTACAACTGAAAAAACAACTATTCAAGCAGATGTGTCAACATTATATACAAATGATACTAATCTATTCAGTACAAATACTGCATACACTAATACATTTGCTTCAATCATATCAGACAACACGACACAAGATTTATTAATAACTTTAATTCAAATACCATCAATAGTTTAATATCAATGGATTTACAAAAGTTAGATAAAATAGATACTAACCTACAATCGGTAGCAGGTGCTGTTAATTTTAGTAGTGCTTCAACTTTTCAAGATACTATTACAATGGTTACTGGTAATACCTTATTTTGTAATAATTATAGGGCGCCGAGTAATGGATTACACATTCAATTCGAAATGTTTAACAGAGAATTTAATATTAATAGAGATGGCAGAATGTGGATGAGTAGTTCAGGAGGTCAGGAAACTCAAATAGGAGACGCTAATGTTGGTCGTGTCTGGGTTAAGGATAGGTTTGGTTTAGGTGCTGTTGGTGTTTCTGGTTATGTTGTAAACTGTGCCGGACAAGCGAGATTTACCAGTGCTGTTCAGTTTGTAGGAACTGACAACGCAATAAGTCTTAATAATGCTTCATTTTTAATTTTTAATAATAATGGTTCAATACGAAGATATACACCAGATGCTATAGAAGGTTTATATATGGCACATAATAATTTTGTTGCTGTTAGTGTTGGTGATGTTAGTAATTCTTCTAATCAATATTTTCTGTGCGACGGCGCTGTATCCAAAACCATTTTCAATAAACCAGTTGATGTATTAGGTGATGTATGTACAAATGGCGATTTAACAATGGTTTCTGGTAAGAAAGTTGAAGTCAACCAAGTTCAGTCTGTATCAGGAAATACTTTATTATTACAAAATTCACCGAGTGGCAATGTTCAATTTGGCAACACATCAAAACTAATAATTGATAATGCTGAAATGTATCTTGATACAAATGATTTAATAATTAGGAATAGCAACACTTCAAATTCTATTAATTTGGTTGTTGGATTATCTGCAACATATGCTGATAATAAAATTATTTTTGAATAGTGGAAGTAATAGCTAGTGTACGAGGCGACTGGACTATTGACGGTGATATGACTTTTGGAATTGCTCATAAAATCAATTTGAGACATTTAAATAGTGATGCTGTTTTAAGATTAGAAGCATCAACAACTATTGATAGTTATATTGATGGTACTAAATATTGACAATTGGACGATACACAATTTTCATCATTCAATGGATTCAATTTAAGTAGTGATAAGAGACTGAAAGATAATATAGAAGATGAAGAAGATGATACTATAAATATGGTAAAAAACAATAAGATTAAAACAGTTGTCAAAAATCAAAAAACCAGAAAAACTGAATGAGGATGGATTGCTCAAGATGCTCAACAATACACAAATCCCAAATATAATATTGTAAATGATACAGGAGAATACTTAACAATGTGTTATGACAGAATGGCTTGTATTAGTTGGGATGCTTTATCAAAACTAATCCATCGCGTAGAATATTTGGAAACTAAATTATTGAAAAAGAAAAAATCTAAATAATTGATAATATTAAACAACATAATATTATTAAGTATTTCATTTTGTGAGCTTGTCAAGTAGTTCTTGAGGGTTTTCAATTTCATCAATACCTATATTTTGTTTTTCTATGTATTCCTTTATGGCTTTCTGACGATATGCCTTTTTGCTTTGTTCAATTTTACTTTCCATCCATCCTTCTTTTTGTAGGTTCTTAAGTTCCTACAAGCGGTTGTATATAGCCATCTGTTTTTGTATCTCTTCCATTGTGTAGTCATCTGGGTTCAAGTCCTTAGTAACATCATGATAGTTTGATAATCTGGGCATTCTGTTAATATATTATTAACGCAGTATTTCTTTAAATAAGTTTTACATAAAATACAAATATATACTATAAATCATCATTAGATAACATTTCAAGAAAAAACACATTTAAAGAAATATTGACACTATAGAATATATGATATAAGTATTATTATGACATCAAAAGCTGTAAAAAGAAATATTAACTCTTTAGAAAGCAAACTCGAAAGGAACAAAGGGAATTTATCAACACAACAAAAGGCAAAGGTTAGAGACATTATGGGATTATACACCGACAGGAAAATATCACAATACACAACAGCAGAGAAGATAGTTAATGATTTCATAAAGGCAAAATCAGAGGACGAAAAGAGCAAGGCAAATAAAAAATACGACCAGATTATGAACACATATGAAGAGAGAGAACCACTAAACGAAAGAATGAAAAGGGACAAACAGGAGAACATAACAAGAGGGCACAAAACAAAACCCCAGAGATTACACAATCAGTTTTCGGTTTTATACTATGAGTGGATATGGAGCACATAAAGTGAAAGCATCGTTTAAAGACATTGAAGGCAGGACATATTATCCCATGCATTTCGATGATACGTATGCGGGAGTGAAGACTGGAAGATGGATAGAGGAGTTAGTCAAGAAGAGATTTTTTAGACTGCACGACAAAAACCTTTTTAAGAAGGTTATTAAAACACTGGCGCAAGATGACGCCATCGCCGAGCATTACAAGACACAGAAGCAATATATAGACGCAGTAGTCATTTATGGGGCCGACACGGTAGAAGGAGATATGAAAGATTATGACCCTAAAAAGAAGAACTTAAAAAACGCAAATAATATTGGTATTGTTCATAGATACATAGAAACAGAACTCGACCCAGAATATTGCACTTTTGAGGAAGCAATTAAGGTAAAGCATTATGTTGAAAACGAATGTTGGATTAACACATTGAATGATTTTTACGGACAAGAGAAGAATATGAAGAAGATGACCAGAGAGAGTACTTTGAAACTCATAGACAAAACAGACGAGGAATTCAAAAACCATGGTGCTTCAATAGAAGACATGAACAAGGTATTTAAAGAGTATGCCATCTCCGCCAGAATTTTCGATATTGTGGGTAAGTTGATTTTTACATTTGACCCACCAAAAAGAAACCACAATATTAAAACATTATTCGCATTGATCAAGAATGACCATATATATACATTAAATAAGGACTTGAAACAATTAAAGGCAAATTTAGGAATTAAGAGAGAGTATGATATCAATGTTAATGCTTCTACCGACTTTTATTTATACCATAGGGACGAACCCATTAAATGCATCATCATTGAAAATCTGGACGACATATTAAAACACACTGAGCAGGATGAATACACAATGATATATACACGCAATGGTTTGGGGAAATTGTATTATCAAGCAAAACAGGCGGGATATGACCCGAAAATTAAATTTAGTGCGTGTATCATTTCGGAGCTGATGTTTCAGTTCAAGATTAAGAAAAGAATAATTACATACAGGATAAAAACACAAAATTTGATCA
Source organism: Effrenium voratum (assembly GCA_963377175.1). NCBI lineage: Eukaryota > Dinophyceae > Suessiales > Symbiodiniaceae > Effrenium > Effrenium voratum. Next base: position 198,874 of record CAUJNA010002957.1, on the reverse strand, counting down.
ATGCCTTCAATGCAAGTATAACAGTAGAAACTGAAGACACCTATAATAGGATGTCAAGGGCGATGTTTGAATTCAATAAATCATTATTTAATCCACTGCATAAATCTTATTATAATGACATTGATGTAGAAATTTTGAACTGATGCAAGACAGTAGCACCCGCTGGTAAATTTCATTACTTTTATCATAGTAATGAATTACATATAGAGATTGACCAGAACAAGGCATATACACATAATTTAACTAACATCGTAAAAATTCCAGTGTTTAAACAATTTGACATTTGGATGCCTTATGATTATGGTAAGCATGATTTTAATAACATGGGAGAATTATGTTTATTCTTAGTTAAGTTTACTGGAAAACAAACATCATGATTTTTCAATAAACAACATAATTTAATATATGGCATGTTTTTAGGAGAGTTTATTGAAGAAGTCGAAATTTTATATTTTAAAAAGCCTTCTTCGATTTATGAAGTAGATTATAAAAGTATAGTTGAGAACCTATGCAAGACTAACATATCAAATAATTTAGGTGAAGACATCAAGGTTAAGAAGTTGATTTCGAATGTAAATATCGGATTGTTAGAAAAGGGAACTAACAAGTCTGAGAAGAGTTTAGTATTTGATACATTAAGTGAAGCGTTGTATCATCAAAATCTGTATGGGGGAAGAATTAATAAGATTAGTGGATTAAATGATGATGAGGTTTTGACAGAGATGACAGATGAATATATTAAAGAATTAGAAAGGAGAGAGTTATGTCGGAATAAGGGAGAGGGGATGGTTTTAGTATTTGAAGATTATGGTTGTGGTTCTGGTGTATATCAATTTAGATATAGTAAGTTTCATTAGCTTGATGACGGTAGTTATGAAGAACACTATAGTTATTACGATGAGGGATGTTTTAGAATTATAGATGGTACATATTACGACATCAAACAAGTCGAGAAGGAAACAGAAGTCAAATATTACACATTGACAACGACACATAAAAAAGATTTAACCAATGGCTTTAGGTATATTAAAGAACTACTCATGCAACGACATAATTTTAAAATGCATAAGGATTATAAAGCATTGAAAGACAACCATATCAATGTGCATAGTGTTAAAACAGATGCCTTCATTATTGATAGGAAAAATATTGACAAGGCTAAAACATTGATTAAGTTTTCAACCAAAAGGGGAGGACGGAGAGCTGAAGATAATAAACAAGTATCGCCACCAAGCGATATATACAAAATTAAGGCTAATGAGTTATCAGAAATTCCGACTTACAATAATGTAAAAATTCATGTTAAAGACGAATACGACACCAAAAGCATTTGTGAGCAAATTGTGGCGTGTCATCCGGTTTTGATAAAAGCAAGACTGGCTGGAAGTGGCAAGAGTTATATAGGTGAATATATGAAAAATTTAGGTTATAATGTGTTATTCGTATGTCCTAACAACAAGCAGAAGCAAGAAACCGAAGCCGACGCCATAACATTAAACATTTTTTTGTATCCCAATAGAAGCTGGAGAAAGACTACCGACATTTGACCATTCTGATTATAATTGTATTGTGTTTGATGAGCTAGGTATGGCGGGTAATTATATCTTGAACAGAGTTAGGGAGTTTCAGGATACGCACCCAGAGAAGATCCTTATAGGAACTGCTGACGGGAAACCTATAGCTGATTTAACTAACACCCAAGACCACGAGACATATTCAAACATCTGTCTTAATCAAATATCTAAATATAAGAATTATCTTAAGATATCTAAGAGACTTTAGACAGAAGAAGATAACATTAAATTGAATGATGTATATAATGATATTTGGAAAATAAACTGCCCATTAAGGAAATAGTAACTAAACATGTTGAAACTACAAGCGACATCATGGAAGGAGAGCATAACATAGCCTATACGAATGCTAGGTGCAAATGGGTAAGCAAGACCGTAAGAGGTAATTTAGGAAAGACAGATAAATATGAAATCGGAGAGCATGTGATATGCAGAGTTTATAAAAAAGAAATGGGGCAGGTGTTTAATGTAAATATTATTTATGAAATTATTAGTATTGATGACTGGAAAGTAGAAATCCAAGATATCAAAAGTGAAACTATATTCCTGACAAACACCACGACTTTAGACAAGCACTTTATACATGCGCATTGTGCTACATGTCATTCGTCCCAAGGGGCTTCTGTAGATAAAAGCATACTATACACGAATGGGATAAATCACATTTGGTCAGCCGTGAGTGGATATACACAGCGATTACAAGGTGCAGAGATATCAATAAAGTCAAGTTTTTCAAAGCAGACATAGACGATACTGATTTAAATTAAGCACAAGTAACCAGATATTTAGAACATAAGATTAAACAGTATAGATTACAAGACATGAAAGCAGAGAGAGAGAGAGATAGACAACAAAAAATATATTGATGTCAAATGGTTATTTGACAGGCTTAATACCAGATGTAATAAATGCAGTTCAGAGTTTGACATAGAAATAAATAATGGAGTAATAAGTAGTGATATGACAGCCCAAAGAACAAACAACGATTATGCCCATCATAAGGAACACTGTATATCTTATTGTTTAAACTGTAATCGCCGGGAAAAATATCTATCTTATTTTATATGGCATCTAAGCAAAATATTATTCATAATGTTTATCATGATAAGGGAGGCTTCGGGTCAAAGAACCGCACTTTACAAGAAGCAAGGAAAAAGGATAACACAATAACTATAAACGATATTAATGAGTTTTTTAGGAAGAATGTAGAACAGAAAGCTAAACCGAGAGGGCAGAATTCATTTGTACCTCCTAACGCATATTATGAGTTTCAAATTGATTTACTTTTCATTCATGATATCCCTAAACAAAAAATGAAAGTTGGTTTGATGTGTATTGACATATTTTCTAAGTATATGGTTGTTGTCCCGCTTATGTCAAAGCAGCCAGCGGACATTTTAGCAGGACTGATGGAATGTATTAAAAAAATGGATGGAAAGCCCAAACTAATTTATATTGACGATGAAGGAGCTTATAATAATCAAAGTGTTATAGATTTCTTGAAGGGTGAAAAAATAGAGCTGCACAGAACCAGAGGTCACCCAGCATTCGCGGAGAGGGCGATAAGGACGTTTAAAGGTAGCTTGTATAAGAGGGTTGAAAACGATGAGAAGAAGGGAAAGGCTATTCAATGGACAGACTACATACACGAGATTATATTAACTTATAACAATGCAATAAAGCACACTTCGCACGGCTTAACACCGTCAGAAGCAAGGAAGCCTAAACATCAATTAGAAGTGAGTTTAAACTTAGGTATGAAAGCCAAAAGAAATAGAGTGTATCCAGATTTAAATGTAGGAAATGAAGTTAAGATATTCAGGAAAAGGAGACCAAATGAAAAGGAGAGAGTAGGAAATTACACAAAGCAGACTTACAAAATAGCAAAGACAGAAAAGAAATTAGGACAACAGTATTGTTATATCGAAAACTATGACAGGGGGGTTGTAAGACATGAGTTATTAAAAGTTTAGAAAGGCTGTAAAAAAGTTATGTAAAAATAAAACACCTTGATTAGTATCAGTTGAACATATGCCAGATTATAGGCAAGGGAAAATATACGCATTATGGGACAACAACTTCACAAAATGCTATATAGGGAGCACTGTTGAAAGTTTAAGCAACAGAAAGGCCAAACACAAGCGCAAATATAAAGCATATCTCAATGGCACATATGCATTTACAACATCTTTCAGTTTGTTTGATGAGTTCGGGGTTGATAATTGTATTATAGAGTTGCTTGAACATTATCCGTGTTCCAGCAAGGAAGAACTACGAGCAAGAGAGGGACACCACATAAGGAACGACGAATGCATTAACAAAAGGATGGAGGGTAGAACAAAAAAACAACACTATCAGGATACAAGAGAACATCAGTTAAATATTCGGAAGGAATGGCGAGAGAATAACAAGGAATATAAAAAGGAAATTGACACAAAATACAGACACGAAAACAAGGAAGCTTTAAATGCAAAGTTGAAGAAGAAAAAACTATGTAGTTGCGTTTGCTACATTTCTACACGAAATATGGCTTCTCATTGTAAAACAGAAAACATGTCAAGTTATTAAATCAGTAGTATAATTATAACATGTATACCCTTATATTATATTTCAATATTTAATTCTATTTCTTGGAAAAAAGTATGTAAAGAAACAGTAACTTAATATATTATAATAGAAATGGTGGAAACCGAGATCAATAATTATATCAATAAGAAATGCTACAACTGTTGCCACTTCAAAAAAGAAACTATGGAATTATACAAATTGAATTTACCTAATGGTATAGTTAATAAATATTATTGATTATGCTTTGGGTGAAGAAGATGTATGTAGAACTTGTCAGGAATGGAGAGATACCCAAGCTATAATCAAGTCTGCGTTGAGCATAAAGAGAAGAAATAATAGAAATGTTGAAGACGATAATTGAATATTCCGAAATGTTTACAAAATCCCACCTTACGATTATGTGAAACAGTTTCTTAAAATTAGTAATAAAAATATGAAATCATTGACCACATATTGTGGATGTTGTTATATCGTACAAGAGAAGGGTTTGAAGTAAAAGAAGACATTAAATCATATATTGAAAGTAAAAAGTTTAATGTTAAAAATACAGTGAGAGATATTAATATTATTTTTAAAATGATGTATGAAAGAAGTAAGATATATCAATTAAATAGTTATCCTGAACTGAAATTATACTCATACTATCATAATAACATGTAAAATATTATATGTTATAATTATATTTCAATATTTAGTTGTATTTCTTGTAAAAAAAGTATTTCAAGAAACATTAACCTAATATATTATAATAGAAATGGTGGAAACCGAGATCAATAATTATATCAATAAGAAATGCTACAACTGTTGCTACTTCAAAAAAGAAAATATGGAATTATACAAATTGAATTTACCTAATGGAATAGTCAATAATATTATTGTTTACGCCTTGGGGAAAGAAGATTTATGTAAAAACTGTAAAATATGGAGATGTAATCACACTACAATAGAAAATCATTTAGCAGTTGAAAGGTTGCTTAACATAAATTGTGAAGATGAAATATTGATATGTCTAACTGTGTATGATAGCCCACCTTATGATTATGTTAGAGCATTTATGAAAATCAGTAAGAAAAAGTATGAAATGATTACACACATATTATGGATGCTGATTTATCATAGAAAGACCGGCGTTGATTTGAAAGAAGACATTAAATCATATATTGAAAGTAAAAAGTTTAATGTTAAAAATACAGTGAGAGATATTGTTGAAAGGTGGAATCTACCTAAATGTCAGCACGGGCGGCAGTCAATTTTTCTTGAGCCAGTATCATGTCGGAATGCCACTACCTATCAACACCCCCCGCTTTGCAGAGGTGCGTTGGTGAGAACAGTACTTTGTACATGTTTCCCCCCAGGCCTGAAGCAAAGTCCTCTGAGGTCGCGACGATGAAGACGTTGAGCCTCAGTGTGATAAGTGGCAAGCCATGGTGGTTTGGGGCCTGTTGCATCAATGGCCGCTGCAACTGCAATGCATTTGGTCTTTTGCAGGAGCATGCCAATCGAGTCGGCCGACCACGACTTCCGTCGGGCAATACACATGTGATTTCTCATGTGAATGCTTGAAACTGAATTCATTTTGTTGCCGCAAACGGAGGTGATCTCACGACCACAGCTTCCGCTGGGCGAAATCGAAATGACAGCCGGTGGTGGCGGCCGTGGATTGACCTACGGCCGCAGCTTCCGCCGGGCGTGCAAACATGGCACAGCTAATGTTGCGGCATCAATGGATGAAAGATAATAGGTTTCGAACATGACATCACCAATGAAATTTGAAAAGGTTACCGCAACAAAAGCTAAACTTTTCGTGATTGATGCGGGTGCTCACCATCCCCACGGGCCCTGACGCCATTGATCCCATCCATAGGACCACCCGTAATTCCAAGAGCTCCAGTCCTGACGCCCCTTGTTCTTGCCTTTGCCCTTGCCCCTTCCCTTGGCATAGGGCTCGGGGCGGATGGACCGGGTGATTGCCCTCCACTGAGTGTTCCTCGCCTCGACGGGATAGCTTCTTGTCCGGCCGGATGAGAATTGCGGGATCTCCAGTTCGCCTGTGCTAATCGTTCCTTGGGAGTCGTGCTTTGCCCAGGAGGTGCGGATAAAGCTGATCATCACCTCCAAGATGCTCTCGACGCTCCCTTCCGGGACGTATGCTCCGCTGTGCCCAATGATGATAGGCACCTGATTGCCGGGAATGAAACGATAGGCACACATGACCGCGAACTGCATGATGGTGTAGAATCTCGCATGGTGCGCGATGAAAGCCTCCGTTGACACGTTCAACTCGTGGGGGTCGCGCTTGTTGGGGCTGGGAATGAACACCAACTTCGTGCCAGTGTTCTGAGACCCTCCCCGATCGCGCTCCTCCCGTGTGCGGCCAGGGTCTGCAACGATCGCTCGGGCGATCCTGCCTAGGAAATCCAGGCTTTCAGGAGTCAACCCTTGCGTAGCGCAATTATAGGCATAGAACGGGTCGACCGAGAGGCGGTCGGACACAGCCCATTGCCAGCGCTTTGGTCAGATGCGTCTTTGCCGTCTTTCTGAGTGACGCCTCGACGGAGATTCCTCCCCGCTTGTCGCCTTCCTTGGCGTGATGCTTGGAGCGGATCCACTTCCCACCGCCCCCCTGGAGGTCTTCCAAGTAGAAGACCATGTTTTGGAGAGACGCGGTGTGCTCAAGGCGCACAACCTCGGTGGCGATCCGGGCATCCGTCCACTCGACCATATCTGAGCGGCATTCCTGACACAAAAGGTAGCCGTCGATCTGCTGGTTGCCACACCTCTTGTTCCAGCACTTCACAACCGGGTTCTTCATCATGGTCGTGAAAAAGAGGTCTTCCCACTTTGGCTCGTTCTGGTAGCGGCTCCGAAGGTTGTTCCAGCCGCGACCATGCCCTTTCTCTCCCCTGGAGAGCTCGGGCACCCGTCGAAGGGTTGCAGGCGCAACCTGATATGTCGGCCCTGCAGGTCTCTCATTCGACTTCCCCTTCCGGGGAGCGAGCTCATCGATCGTGGCAATCTCAGTCACGGCACCAGGAAGCAATTTGCCGTTCTTTGTCCCCTCAACGACAGTCCGCTAATGCCTCCATGCCTTTTCTGCGGTCAGGGTGTTTTCACTTCTGAAGAAGTTCGGATTGGCTTCCTGAAAACCTGGCGTGAGCTCGGATGTCAACGCTTCGCGGTACCTTTTGCGAAGCTCGGGGTACGCACGATTGAAATAGAGGAACTCATTCTTGCGGGTGTGGAAAGCGTAAATAATATATGCATTTCCAACCCAATCGGCAGACATAAACGCCTCATCGCTCGTGAAGAGTCGAATGCCGTCTTGCATCATGAGCTCCGTATCGAAAGCAATCGTGACGGGCCTTCCGGCTCGCGTTCCCGCCAGCTTCCTCATCTGTGCCTCCCAGGGTGGCGTGGGGTTGAAGTAGACGTGGGCTCTGCCTGTCGACTTCGGATAGCCCCCCGGGACCAGGCCAAACTTGATAATGCTCTCGGCAGACCTGAGGTCACAGGTATGGTAGAGAACAGCAGGGAAGCCCCTACGCCAGAGATCCGTCTGCTCGGGATGCCGTACCGCTCTCGGGTATTGCCCGCCCAAGTACTTCGCCGCAGTGAACTCTTCGTCAAAGGAATACAAATTCGTCAGGATCGCCTGCTCGGTGTATTTCCTGGTGAGCTCATTGTGGTGTCCTTGCACGGCCCTCACCCGCAACGCCTGATACGGCAATCCTTTCCAGGATGCTTCCCCCGATGGAGGGGGTCCAACCATCACGCGGAATCTCCGGGTATTGTTATTCCGGATGCAGATCATCACCTCCCAAGGCATGACATTGGCAATCCGGTCGTTCAAATGCCTGACCAGTGCATCGAACTCCACCGACAAATCGATTCCACGGAATGGTGGGTGTGGTTTCCCGTCCTTGAATGCCCCTCCCCGGAGGAAGTACGACATCTTTTTCGAGATAGCCACAAGCCTGTAATCGCGGTCCATATTGACCTTGGGGACATGCCCCATATCCTCAACCTCGAGCCACTCGCACTGCTCCTCGGCCGGGATCTTCGTGTTGATCTTCCGGGTTTGGCCCAGTCCTCCCAAAAGATCTTTTCCTGCTTCGGGTCCTTCTGCTTCTTCGACCGGGGTTCCCCCTCGGCGTTGCCAGGCGGCGCTTTGGCCTTTGCAATCCTCGGCATCGCCTTCACCTGGGGCTTGTCGGCCGAACCGGCAGCCGTGGGGTCCGACTCGTCTCCAATCTCGATGAAACCAGTCGACTGGGGTTCCCCCACAGCGCTCTTTGCAGCAGCTCCGCGCCGGCGGCGGAGTTGGCGGTTGCTTGGATGTGCTGGTGCCCTCCGTCACGGACTCAAAAGCGACCGACTCCGCTGTGATCATGGAACTCATCCCTGCCGCCTCGGATTCATCTGCCTCTGACACCAGTTCCAATGACACAACCGTCTCCTGGTCGAACAAGTCTCCTTCCGCGATGATGATCGACTGGCCTTCCGGCGCAGCGCGGTGCACTCCTGGGGGCAGGTTGGTTGGGTCCCACCCGAAATCCTGGTGTCATCGCCCAGCAGGAGCCACTTGTCCTTGTCCTCATCGTCAGGCACAATGGGCAACCCGTGCTGTTCCGCTGTGTGGCCAATGTAATGTGACATGGCGATCTCGACGCGGTCTAGCTCGTCGTCGGAGTTCTCTTCTCCCTTGTCGACGGCCTCGAGAATGATCTTGGATTCGTCGACCGTGGCCCCCCGCATCTCGATGGTCATGGCATTGTAGGACTCGTCCTCAGCCACTTTCATCCAGGCGGCCACGTCGGCGTCGATCTCCTCGCCCTCCTGGTCATGGGACCAGTCGGGCCTCTCCTCCATCGCAGCATACTCGTGGAGTGCTTTGGCCAGCTTCAAACATGTGGGCCAGCCAAACAGCACAGGATCCACCGGTTCTCCTTTCACATAGGGTTCAACGCTCCCGATAGCCGGGAGAGCACACCTGATCCGTTGGGCCAACAGCTGCGTGTTGATTGCCGCACGAAGGAACTTCGACACAACCTTCCGGTTGGCATTGCTGTACGTCATATGCACGTCATCGTACCTGTGAGCCAGCAATGTCATGACCGACGGGTCGATCAAGTCGATCGCCTTGATGCGGGTCCCATCGTCGATGTCCCCATCTGCAAGGTGTCGAAGGCAGCCGTTCATGGCCTCATTGTAATCGGAAGTGAGGCCATAGTCCTCGGCGTCCGGGTTACTGATGAAAGTAATGTCCCGAATGCGTCCGAGCCCAACAGCCTCCTTGAAGAAGTCGAGCTGCTCAAACACGCGGGTCTTCTGAACCTTTGGCCATTCCGACGCGGCCTTCCGGCCTGCCTCCGTACGATTGAACCGTTTCTCATGGATCCATCTGCACCCCACGTACCCATAGTTGCCGAAGACATCGTTTCCTCCCCACAATACGTAAACCGAAATGAGAAGCTGTTTGATGCCCTTCTTGGAGTTGTCCTCGGCGATGAATCGCACTTTGGCCTCCATGGTGCTATAAATAGCGTCAAGCCCTTTTCCCCAATCCATGCCGTGGTAGATGTTGCGGACCCCCTTCAGCTGTTCGGCCTGAAGCAGCTCCGCCACATGGTGCTTGGTCGGGAATTTGTCGTTCGGCTCTTCGACCATGGCGCAGGAAGAGTCTCCAATGACCAAAATGTCGACCACCTCTTCCGAGGGGCATGGCACAGCGCGAAATTCCGCTGGGGCGTTGCGCCCTAGGACTTGGATAAGTCCCAATAAGCCATTTCTGAGTTGCTCCCTGCTAGGGTTCCCCCCAGCATCACTCCCGGTGCCTGTTCTTGCGATGCGATAGTCCGAGTCACCGTGTCCGGTTCCGGGATTGTCGCAATCGCTGCCTGCGTCTGGAACTGCTTCATCAGCTTGTCCCATTCCACCAAATTGTAGATGGTGCGCTGAATGTCGAGCTCCTTCTCCATCACGTCATTGAGCAGGATATCAACGGAGGGCGCGAGGGACGACATCCTTACCGCAGGAGTTGAATGAATCACTCGGGAGGCTACTGAGATCGAAAAGGCTGCGTGGATCGCATCAGTAAGTTTGAATGTGTAGTTTTCGGTGTTCTTAAGTGATTGGCCCCTACCTTGCGCATGTGGCGAAGTACACCGACATTTGAACTTAGACAAAGTTTTCCCTAACATTCCAACATTGGTAGCAACAGACCAAGGCTTCTTAAGAGGGATGCCGTCGGCGTTCACTATACCCACAGCACATCCATCAAAGTCAGACTTGTCAAGTCCGTGCTTGTCAAGAATGCTCTTCACCTTTGGAAGCTTCCAATACGTGCATCCCTTGGGCCATTCAATGGCGATTGAAGGGTTGAGATGTCCCATTTCATCCAAGAACGCCTCAAAAGACTTCCACAACGTGTTGAACAACTTCCTGTGGTTAGCAACTTTCTTCCTAGCTGAGGGAATCTTATTGTTGATAAAGTTCCATGGTGTACCCCCCGTGCAAGGCAGGCTGGCCCAGATCAGTATGTGTTGAAATTGTTTCGCAAACTCAACAGCAATCTTTCGGTTTTCACTCTGATTGAAATCGTTATTGAGGGTGAACCTGAACACCTGGCATCCAGCTGCAGTGGATCTGCCTACGTCACCTAGCTTTGAATCCTCCCCACAGCACACTTCAATGATGCATCTGGGAGTTGGGCATGGTGCCGCGGCAGCAGGTTCCCCTGTGCGTCCGTCCATCCTGGGGGACGATCCGCGACTCTTCGATGTATCTGAATTGAGATCGGTATGACTGATTAGCCTGAGGGCGTTTTTCCATTTGTCACTATTTGTGAAAGGTTTGGTGCAGATGTCGGCAGATTGCCTGACTGTGTCTGCATGAACCAATTGATAGTGCTTCCTACGGAACTGTTCCGCCAACCAAGCTAAATTTACTCTTTGGGTTTTGTCCGTGTGACGAAATGCAGGGGATTTGCCTGATTCAAGGATCCTAATAGTCGATTGATTGTCTTCGACGAACACTCCTCTAAGACATTTGGGTCCGAACAGTGAAATGCTAGCCGAGCCAATCCTCTCATCTCCCACGTAGTCCCAATCAGTGACGGCTTCCCTGATCTCGGTGGACTCAATTTGGTAGTCAACATCAAACATCCCATATACTCTAAACAATGTTCTTCCCGTCCATCTTTTCACAGGCCTATGGGGTTGGAATCTCCAATTGTCCTGCATGAGATCTACCTCCGCTTTCTCGTCAATCATGATGGTAGTTCTGGATCTACCCAACATTTTGCAATCAACGGGGCAATCTTTGGTGGATTCGGGGTCAAACAAAGCATTCCTAACGCGTTTGTGCACTCTAGATAAAATGAATCTGTGTGGTTCGTAAATCCAATAGTCCCCAGAATCGACTTTGGTTACGACCTTGCCTTCCGGCGGGCTCTTCGTGCTTATTCCCCCCGCGTTCTGGAGGTACGCCCACAGACCGGCAGAAGGAAGTCCTACTGCACGAAGGCTGACGTTGGCTGCCACCACCTCACTTTCAGTGGAACTCATCGACACTGAAGTTTGTTTCTTGCTGAAGGCAGTCAACGGATAGTACGTGTTGGGGCCAACTAGCGCCAACACGCACCCACTTGTGGACTTGCTGTCATGTTCACCGGCGTGATCTGCATCTGCAAAGATCCACAATCTGCATTGAGTGATTGGATCGCCGATGAAACATGACATTTTTAGATCTTTGGTGGTATCTACATAGCACACAAGTCTATGCAGTGCCTTGTCACAATCGGCAGACCACTTCGTTACTCTTGATGCAAGGCCTTGGACTGCTCTCAGCAAATCAAAACGGGCCATTCTTGCGGCAAAGAGTATTTTCAGACTCTTCAAAGCACCACATTGGTGCTACTGGTACCTTAATCGCGAACGGTGCATCCTTTACGCCGCATAAGGATTAGTGCCAAAATGGGAGGATTGCCCAGCTCCACTGGGCAGCTCCCCTCAGCAGCTGATGGGAGTAGAATTGATGCCACTCCCACAGCGAGGGAGGAATCCTCCCACCTCACCGGATGCCCTCCCGGCATCATGGGTGAGGAAGGAAAGTAGCGAAGATCAGCTTGATCAATTCGCTTTCGACTGAGGGGAAGACCCGGTTCTCAGTCGGAAATTGCGGGTCCGGATGAGTAAGTTCATCCGCCCATGTGTTAAAGTCGCGCTTCACATGCGACGGTCCTAACATGACCTGGTGGTCATGCAGTGTTAACACAATTTCCATGAGGATGGCCGCATTGGGCATCCTGCGAGTGGAATCGTTAAGCAGGGAGAAAACGTTTCCCTGGTTATCACTAGCAACCAGAATCCTAGTGTGAGAAGCCGAGCCGGCTGCACAAAGCAGAACAGCCCTCACCAAAAGGAGGAGGCCGAAGAGCTCCAAGGCCGCTATCGCCCGCTGCGGGTCCCCAGTAGTGAAGGCCCACGGCTCGCCCTCCGGTGTGATTCTGTGTTGGAACCACTTCACTCGGGACTTGTCGGGGTTGGGCACGTCCGAGCACCAACCACCAACCCATGCATGGTCCGCCTGTTTGCCAGCTCCCGCATCAGATGCCCCCGTCCATGGAAGTGTGGGAGCAAATGGAGATGCCAATGGGAACCTCTGGTTGAAGAGCTTCCCCAGAAGGATGGCCAGAGCACGAACCAGTTTCGGTGGCCTGCCCGAAGTGGTGCAGGCCTTCTTCCAGCTCCAGAAGGGCTGGAGGAAAGGTTTCGTCAATGGACACGCCGAAGTAGCCCATTGAATCCGGCCCAGGGCTTGTTCCACCTCCTTGCTGGTAAAGATGTCCCCCTGGGCCAGCCGTTTGAGAGTGGCCAGGATTATGACGTGCTTGACTGGAGCCAGCAGCACACAGGGCGTGATTGGGTCCACCACGAATCCCAACCAGGTATTGACCGGGGAGAGCGCCGTCTTCTTCCAAGAAAGCGGGACTCCCAGCGCCAGAAGAGTGGCCAGGATGGCTGTGGCGTCCCAGTCCGCCCTGCTGCATCTGAGGACCCAGCAGTAGTCGTCCACAAAAACTAAGTGCCAGTCCACCTGAGGGAAGATGTAGTACAAGAGTCTGAGCACCAAGGATGCCTTTCTTCCCCAGTACAGTTGTGCCGAGGCCATGCCGTACGTGCCCACTCTATTGACCCACCACCGGTTCTGGATGCAGGCCACCTGGTATTTCCAGTCTTTCTGGAGCACTTTGATGCGCCTGTGGGCCTTGGTGACATCCGCCTTGAGGATGATGAAGGTTTCCCCCTGTGTCGGCGGCTGCCACGTCAGGGGTTCCCCCCTGCTCCCCCCAGGGCGTTCCGTGCCTGGGGGGGTTGGGGGGAATGGGGCCCTCCGATCAGGGCCCTCGGCACCTGGGGGTGGCCCCTTCCCTGAGAGTGTTGACCGCGGAGAGACGTCCAGGCCGCCTGAGGTCTCCATCATCCGCCTGCCCCTATCAGGGCCCTCGGCACCTGGGGGCGGGCTGGTGCTGTGGGGGGCCCTCTCAGGGCCCTCGGCACCTGGGGACTGCCCCTGCACCGACTGGCGAACATCCCGAGGTTCCTCATCAGTGCCCGAGGATGGGGCTCGGAGTAGATGAGGATGGTCCGCCGCTGTCCTGAGCCAATGGATGGCATGGAGGCAGTCTCCAACCATCGGTGCGGTGGTCTTCTCCTCCGTGTGAGCCTGGATGTGTGCGTTTGCTCCCCCTTTTGAGCCATCATAGATCGTCCTGATCTTGTCCGACTCATCAATCCCTGCAAGGGGGCCCGGGCAAAGTTCCTCCGGTTTGCAGCGGCACCTCTCTGCCGCCTCGGAGCGAGTGAAGGGCCCGTCCACCATGTCCAAGGCTCGTTCCTCGTAAAAGGTTGATTCGATTTCCTTGGCAAAGAGTTCAGCCGTTGGGTAGTTACCATGAGCCACTGGCGGGGGGGGATCTTCCCCCAGCCAGGCTTCTCCCTTAAGCTCCTCCTTAGTGGGCCAAACTCCCGGGGAGGTCAAGGTAGGGTCCGAGACTCCCAAGGGGGCCCCCTCTTTCAGTGTTAGGGGGAATTCCCAATCAGGGTCACCTGAAAGGGATGCCAAGTGCGACACTAAGTCCAGGAGGAAGGGTTGTCCTGGGCATCGTTCATGGAGGTGCCTCGGTCCTAGGATAGCCCGCAGCTCTTCTGGGCGCGCCGCACCAGAGCCCCCCGCCTTTGGCATAGGGATCCCTGCCAGGTCCGGCAGATCTGACAGGAGGGCCGCCGGGAAGGGATTCCTACCCAGCGAGATGATCGTCTTGGCCTCAAGGTAGGAGTCCGTGAGCGATGTGAGGTCGTCCATACTGAAGTCCCTCCATGCCGTTGTCGGCTCGAAGACCCCAGTCTCAATGGCGACCCGGACCTCACTGGGCCACGCACTGAAGGGAGGCGCGATGGGCGCTAGCATCCTGGTTTCGAGGGAGCCCTTCGCCTGTCTGGCTTGGTGTTTCGCTTTCGCCTCCTCCGCAGTGGTCTGGGCCTGGAGGAGTTCCGGTGTGGGTCTCCCCCAGTCCGCACCCAGCTTGTCCAGCAGCTTCTCACGGAAGAGGTCCAAGTCCAGGTTCTTCAGGAGCAGACCTCCATCACCTCCTCCGTCAATGGCCCCCCCTTGAAGTTCGTGGAGGACTGCCGCGGAGCGGTCCACCGCTCTTGGCCTCCTCCTGGGCGATGGTGGTGGCGTTGAGCCGGGTCTGAATCTTGAAGGCCTTCACCGCAGACGGGTGGAAGGCTCTGCATTCCTGGCCCTCTTCCTTGTCGCCTGGCAATGGGGGCCTCTCCCCCGGTGGGGCCGTCAGAAACTCCTCGTCCAGCTCCATGGGGCAGTTCCTGATCACCGCCCGGACCGAGGAGGGGACGAAGTCCGAGAAGCTGGCCTGGTCCGGGTTCTCGCAGGCCATCGGGTCGGTGGCCAGCTCGCTGACGTCCACCGAGGCACTGAGCTTGAGGTCGCGGGCCCGGTCCGTGTCAGGGCCTTCGGCACCCGCGGACCGGGCCGCCGTCCAGACCGCATTGCCCTGGTCATCCACCGTCAACTGCCAATGCGTGCCTGCAATCTCCAGGGTGGCCGAGTTGGTCGCCATGTCAATGGGCTCCGTCTTCTTGCCGCACCCCATGCACTTCGTGGCGCCCTTCTTCACCCAGGGCATGGTGCAGCAGGGGCAGATCCAGGATGTGGGCACCTTGCCCAGGGGGCGGTTCTCCAGGCCCCCGTACCCCAAGCCAGCGCGCTTGCCCACCTGCTGTCCCGGGGTGCTGAGCCGGGCCTCATGCTCGTACTTCATCTTGGCGATGTAGAAGGCCTCCACAACGCGCTCCAGGCCCCCCTGCTTGAGTTGGGGGCCCTCAAAGCCTCGCAGGAGCCGCTGGACGTCCCTGGCCTGCAGTCGGCGGAGCCTAGTGGCCGTGGTCGCATCGAAGCAAGGGAAGTCGCCCGCCATCTGGTCGTCGCTGAACTGGTAGAGGCCCTCCGAGACCTTGAGGGCCTTGGTGAACACGCTCCCCCCCGGCGGGGGGGCTGCGGGGTTCTCATCCTCCTCCGAGGACGCCTGCTCCTTGACCTTCGCCATCAGCTCCCGGCGCCTCTGCCACTTGGCGTCTGCCCGGGCATCCAGGCGGGTCTCCTCCAAGCGGGCTGCAGCCGAGAAAGACCTGGGCATCGGCAGCTCCTTCTCGTCCTGCGCCCGGAGCTCCTCCATGGGCACGTCCTCCTCTGGCGGGTTCAGGAGCTCCAGGAACGCCCCTGGGGGGCGTGTCAGGGCCTTCGGCACCTGCGCCATTACAGGGGCTGCATCTTCCATCGGCTCATCCTCTGCCTTGCGTTTGGCCGGGATGAGAGGGGTCTGCTCCAACTCATCTGCGCTGGAGAAGAAACGCTCGTCAGGTGCCTGAGGGACCTCGGCAGCCAAAACGGTCCATCCTTCTTCCTCCCTCTTCACGAGGCTCGCCAGGTACTTTGCCATGGAGGCCTTCGCCTTAGCCTTAGCCTCTGCTACCGCGGCACCAGCGTAGGCGGGGGCGTACATGGCTTTGAGAGAGGGGAAAGAAAGATTTCAAATCACACGACCAAAGATCAAAAGGTCCACTTGAGCCAAAATGGTGGCCCAAGTGGATACTTATTAAGAGTCAAGACAAGCGACCACCTACGGTTAACGCTTTAGCCCATTAGAACTTTGGTTGCAATGGGTGCCAAAACGCCCTTGATTTCCTGCTCGTTTTCAACGGGTCGAGCAATTTTGTCATCATGAAACGGCGTTGGAACCTTGATTGTTTTGGCATTACCCCCCGCAAGGTCAACATACCTTTCAACACAGCTTTCAAGGAAAGAACACATGTCATATTCAACCACGGTTACCGGTTCACGCATGGCTGGTTGATCCTTCTCTAGCTGATCAAGGTAGAAGAAACCTTGCGCTCGGGCCTCAGACTTCGCCTGAGATTTGCTTCTTGATTTCTTAGCG
The DNA here is from genome assembly GCA_963377175.1 of Effrenium voratum. Classification (NCBI taxonomy): domain Eukaryota; class Dinophyceae; order Suessiales; family Symbiodiniaceae; genus Effrenium; species Effrenium voratum. The sequence continues at coordinate 182,212 of CAUJNA010002957.1, read as the reverse complement.
GCCGCTAGGGCTACCATGGCATCACCTACGGAGCTGTCGAAGAAGTATGAGGTTCCCTGCCACAGGTGCGGCAGTGACACTTTGGGATTCGTAGCATCATCCCACATTTCTCCGGCATCCCCTTCCGGGGTGCAACCCCGGTACTCAGTGTACCTTTTACCCGTAAGGCCGAGCTCTGAGGTGACTTCATCATTGAGCCTCATGAGCTTACATCTTGGTTGAACGTGATGGCAGGCCAGGACACCGTGCTCAGGCATGTATTCCCAGTAATCTTGGGTCCGCCTGGCTGGTGTTGCATTCTTCGCTGCGGGGTCGGGCAAAGAATGCTGAAAAACATCAGCGAATGGATGGTCGGTTACGCTAAGGGTTTCCCCTGGGCGCACCATGTGCTTGCAACCCAAATACCTACCAATGGGCTCAGGCTCATCCATGTCAATCTGGGTTGAGATGAGCCTCCATCCCTCCTTCATGTTCTTCTCCGGGCCTGACATTTTGAAGTCATCAACGTAAACTATCAGCAACAGTTGAAGTTCATGGTGATAGAATAGAGAAGGCCACGTGTCAGGGTACAGCAAAACGAAGTTTACTACGCCCAATCTGTAGGTGCAATCGATCTCCCACAACCCCCCGGAGTCTGGATGCCCATATAGTGCAAGCCTAAGCGGCACAACCGGGTCCTTGTACTTTCCAATCCACGACTTCGGCCATCTGGTTTTAGGGAGCCTTACCCAAGTCTTGGTACCGCGCATTAATGATTGCGTGTATGCTTGCTTTCCATCAGCCTGTTCCGTTTTGTAACCAGGCTGGGCACCGTAGGCATCAACAACTTTGCCGGCCTCCATCGTCGCCGGACTCGAACCCAGTTCTGCAAAGAGTGCAGCCTCTGAATTTTCGTCCTTGACGTCATTGCCCTGGAAAACAGTTCGCCCTTTAAACTTCCTAAGTTTATGGCCTTTGGGTAATTCACTACCCTTTTCAACGCAAATTTCAAAAACGCGTCCAACATGAGCTTTTTCACCAGATTTCTTTGCTTCGGATGACACGTGGTCCCATTCCCGAATACCTTCGAGATCCCATGCTTTCTTCACACTGAGCTTTTCCCACTCAACATCGAGGGACTTTTGAGCTTCGGGATTTACGCGAATCTCGGCGGCGTTGACTGGCCTAGCCACCGCAGCATACATGTGCTCATGGAAACCTAGCTTGTGACGGTGCGCCTGCGACAGTCCCTTTACCGTCGGCATGGCGGGTGCCGGGTCCTCTCCCGAAAACATGATCAATTCGGTCAACTGCTTGACTGACAGACCGGCAAGACCTTCCGATCTGCGCTGCTCCTTGGCTTCGGCGGCGGCCGCCTTGCGTTCCTTGCTCGACGCTGGCCGATCAGCTGTGCTTGGCAACGTCTCGACCAGTTTATCCTTTTCATACTTCTGCTTAGCCTCTCTACGCTGCTTCTGAGACATAGATTGCCAAATGAAAGAGGATATAGTGGGTGGTCGGTTAGTCCCTTTGTACTTCCTCACCAGAAAGCCTCCCGCCTCTGAGAATGAGGATCCTTCTTTCGGGATTTCAACTAACCTACCAGTTTTGTGATCAACAGTTTTGATTGTTTCCACCTTGGATGGAGCGGGTTCATCTAGAAGCGTCTCATCCTCCACATCGGCAACAGCCTCCGGATCTTGTCCCGCTTCTAGGAGAGGGGCATCCTGAATGGTGGGACCAGATTGAGTTGAAGAAATCTTACCCTCTCGAAGGGACTTGTAACGGTCCTGCATCGGGAAAACAAAGTTTCCATCGGGCCTCGTGATTTTGAAAACACGATGCAACTTCACGACATCATCAAAGTCCGTTTCTTTCAGCTCTTTCAACGATGCAACAAGGTAATCACCTCTCCATAGAAAGCCGGGGTGGATAACATATCCAACAAATACTCCCGGATTGGACGTGGGATCAAACTTCAAGTCCTTCTTCGGTTTCTGTCCTGGGCCAATCCAGTAGTCTATGCGACATCCGAACGGCAAGAACTGACCTTTGAACTCTTCTTCGAACCTAAGATTCCAAGGTGTTCTGGAACCAGAAGGTGGTTCACAAACATTCTGAGATAAACACCAATGCCTTGCGGCGCGCGGCCAGTATGAATGATTCAATCCGGCCTGTGCAAGTGCGACTCGAGTTCCCTCGAGCACGGTTCTGATGCTTCGTTCAGCCACCGCGATCGATTTGTGAATGTACTCTTGACTGAGGACATGTCTCCAGCCCATCTCTTCAGCTGCAGCAATTAGCTCAGGGGCATTGTCACTATAAAACGTGCCAACCTCGTCTGACGAGGAAGTGAAATGCTGAAACGCCTTCACAGTGGCTTCCGTGTTTCTTTTAGCAAAAGGGTATGCATATTTGAAACCGGTGGCAACGTCACTTATGACAAGAGCAGAGTACTCATCGTCTATGCCTAGTTCCTGTTCGTCTGCAGTGATTATGAAATCGGCTGTGATGTGCTCAGCAAACTTTCGAGCATCAACTTGTCTGGATCCCCCCCGCGAGCGAGAGGGAGACTTGGTCATCTTGGCGCATTTGCACACTTCGCAGAATGGATTCTTTGGCTGGTGTGTCATCAGGTGCTTCCGTGATGCTGCTTCCTGCCTTAGGGCACTTTCTGCAAGTGATCTAGGGCTCTTCTTATCGGGATTGCCAACAACATCTTCCCCTGCCAAATCTTTACTCTCTATCGGCTCAGCATGTTCATTTGGTTTGACTTCGATGGGGTCATCCGCCAGAAGTTCAGCGACAACTCTAGCATGCACCTCAGGGTCCTCTAGAGGGGCAATGCTAGGCGTGTACTCCTCTCCCGCTGCGTCTTCAGCTTGCTCGGAGGAGGAGTATGACGATTCACTCGATGCACTGCTTCTGCTGACCTGACCTTCCGGTCGGCTTGGCGGCGTGCCTTTGGCGGGACATGCCATGGCTGAGTCGCCATCCCACATGTCGTAGTACGGGACATAATCTCGAACTTTGAGATATATTCTCGTCCCATCAGGCTTGACAAAGAATGGCTTGTCCTTCGCGTACCATATGAAGTCATAACCCTGATTCATGCGCTTCAAACCTACAGAGAGAACAGATGGCGTTTGTGGCAACAAGTATGGATCCGTGTTCCCAAGGTCACCTGCGGCCATGTTGGCCTGCTTTGACGAATCACTTGGTCCATTGGCAGTCATCAACATCACGGGGTCATTTGAATTATAAATTGCATATTCGGGGCAATTCGCACGGGTAAAAAGGTCTGTTCCACTCCCAGTGTCGATAATCCATGAACAGTTCGGAGAGAATCTCTTGCTCGCCAGCGCGGGCTTTGCGCCCATGTCTCTCGGGGCGTAGTGGTTGCATCCGATATCGCTGTCACATTCGTATTTGCATCTAGTCGGATGGCCTTCCAATTCACGTCTCACAATGAAGGCGAGCATGGTTGCTCCGAGCCTAGCATCATCTATGCTGATTTCATCATGGAAAACTGATGGTCGATTGGGTAGACCTTTGAATACACGCGCGGTTTGTCCGCGATCTTAAACTGCTCACCATGTGCTGGTATCCGATTCATTTCAACCTTCGAGCTGAAACGCACGCTCGGGAGGGCAGGCACATGCTTCCAGTCCGACATGAGGTTCCCCTCAGCGATAGGGGCGTTCATCATGGAAGACAGCAAGCATCCCAACACACAAACAGCAGCAGGAGAAGGCTTTCCGGAAGACTTTCCCTTGTGACCCTTCTTCTTTTCTCCCTTCGAATCACGGGAAGTGGATCGAGAGGTCGACTTGGAACGATCCCTGCTCGATTTGCGATGCTTCCGATCCTTTCCCTGCTTCTTATGCTTGTCTGCGGATGGCTCCCTTGACCCTGGAACGGCCGGCTTCGGGTCGATGTGAGCCACCACGGTCACACCTCCCCTTGGGGTAGAAACGGCACTCTTTCTTTGCTTTTGGGCTATTCGTTCGGCCTTTACCCTTACCCTTCTTAGGCTTAGCGTCCCTTGATGGGGTCCTACCCCTGGCATCGCCCGATGGCTGTTCATGCTTGTACGTGCAATTGTCCCGCCGACACGACCCATACTTGACAAATGCAATGCAAAACCCCTTAGGCACACGTTGGCTCTCAGCGGCGGGTGCGGCTGGCCTACCCCCGTTCTGCCTAGCAACCCGTTCTCGGTTGCGCTCGAGTCTGGCTCGAGACAGGTATTGCCTCACAGATTCAATCAAGTAGGTGTATGAGTGATCGGCGGACTCTTCCGAGGCGCTCAAATAGACATTCAAATGGTGTTGCATTTGCTTACTTTTCTTCAGCTGGTTGTAGAACAGAGCCTCAAGCATGGAGTCATCCGGTGTCTTGGCATTCATCCCTGCAAGGACACCCTCCCAGCTACGCATGAAGGAAGTGAGGTTATCGTTCACGAGCCTCACGTTGAGGAGATCCTCCATGGCATAGGTGGCTCCGTGCTTGATGTTCGTGCTCAGGTGCTCGTGCACCATGAGAAGCACTTGTCTCCCACAAACTGGATTCCTCTTCTGCGCCTCTACCTCCTTGAAGGTGTCGACTTGTCTCGCCAGGTCACCCTGAATGATGTTGGTGAGGGCGGACAGCAACTTGGCGTCCAAGGTGAGGAAAGTACCTGGTTCTTTGAGCTCCTCGATTGTAACGGCGGGCTCCCACACTCTGCTGATCCACGTGAGAGCGTCATCGGGGCGATCGGATGCCGCACATACGGCTTCCCGCACCTTGATGCGCCAATTCCTGTAACTCTCAGGAAGTGGGAAGGAGGGAATGATGATCCTCTCCGCCTCCTTGACCTTGGGTTTGTCATTGTCTGCGTCCACAGTGGTCGTCTGCTTACTCAAGATCTTGTTGAGCTTCTTGCGGATCGCTCGGGCTTTCTCCGAAGATGATGATGAGGATGATGATGTTGAGGAGCTGGACGATGAAGAGCTCGGAGAGTCGGAAGGAGACCCACCCTTTCGTTTCTTGTGGCTCTTCTTCTTCTTCTTTTTGTCCTTCTTGCTCTTCTTCTTTTTGTCCTTCTTCTTCTTGTCCTTCTTGCTCTTCTTCCCATCGTCATTCCCGTCGTCATCGTCGTCGTCATGATCATCATCATCATCGGGATCGCCGGCAGGTGGTTCCCCACCGCCTCCGCTCTGGCCTTTACCTGCGCCTGATGGATTTCCACCACCATCGTTTGGGTCCTGTGCCGGAGATGTCGGTTCGTATTCCTCGGCATCCCCGTCAAGATCATCGGCGGCACCTGGCCCATCACGGCGGAGTTCGGTAGAAGCTGACCTGATACGTACCTTAGAACTAAGATCCAGGCCGGGAGGAGGAAACGTCTGTACAGGAGAGGCCTTTGGCCTCAGATTTCAGTTCATGACGTAGTGCCTCAATGTCCCACGACTGCTTCATGATAATCTCCCTCATTTCGGCAGCGCTCCTGTCCGCGTCCTCCTTCTGCTTGTTGTGGGTGACTTCCCAAATCAATTTGAGCTGTTCATACTTCTTCTCAGCTTCTAAGCGTTGAGCAACCCACTGCTGCCTTGCCTCGTTGAACTCTCTTTCCTTCGCCATTGCCTCTTGTTGGCATACATTGATGTGGTTCACCGCGTCCTGATAGAGTCGGCCTTTTCCCTCAACATGGCCTGCTTGGAGCTGATTGATGATGGCGTCGTGGCGTGCCGAAGCATAGGCAGCCACTTCCTCCGTACTCGGACCTGTGTTGACCACATTTACCGTCTGGCTATGTTGATATATGTTCGGGGCGCTCACATGATGTTGATGAAGGTGAGTCTCATTCTTAGTCATGCGCGCGTGCATCTCTTGCCTATGTTGATGTCCGGCGAGAGGTTCCCCTCCGCTTCCCATTGAATCCTCCGGAAGGACGACCGAAGTGATGGGCACAAGCGCATCGCCTTGGTCGGACTCAGGAAAACTGCTTCGGGAGCGCTGTGACGGATTGCATGGCGGTTTCCCTTCCGGATGCCCACCCTTGATCAATTCGTTGGCCACTGCTTCGTTCATGCTTGCTATGGCAGGGTGGCATCCGTCGCCGCTTGACGCCATTGCGGCGCGGGTGACAGCTGACTGTACAAGGTACCAGCGATACGGCTGATAACCTGTTGAAAGGTGGAATCTACCTAAATGTCAGCACGGGCGGCAGTCAATTTTTCTTGAGCCAGTATCATGTCGGAATGCCACTACCTATCAACAGATATTAATATTATTTTTAAAATGATGTATGAAAGAAGTAAGATGTATACACAATTTAATAGCCATCAATTAACTTATTATCCTGAACTTAAATTATAGTCATACTATAATAATAACATGTAAAATAATATTATATGTTATAATTATATTTCAATATTTTCATGTTATTTCTTGGGAAAAAGTATTTAAAGAAATAAACACTATATATATTATATAGTGAAATGGTTGAATTTACTGAAAAAGAGCAAGAATAAATTATTAATGACTTTTTGAATAAAATAAAAGTTAATGACATTATCAGTAGTTGTAAATGTAAACTAATAATTGAAAAAACTGAACTAACTAAGTTAAATTTACCTAATCCAATTGTCAAAAACATTTGTGATTTTAAGTTTGTCGAATGCGAGAAATGTGTTTTTTATTAAGAAATGCAAAGCAAGTTTTACATAAAAGTAATTTACATTCAACATTGAGACCATGTATTTATGATAAATACAAATTGGAATTTGACAATAATGACCAAGCATTAAGAACATACTGTTTTATAAAGTTAAATCACTTTCCTACATATAAAAAACTTTAAAAAAAAAAACAAAAAACATATACTGCAAGATAACGAAACATATAATTTAAAATTTCATAATGATATTAAATATTACTACGAAAAATCATATGAAGTTGAGTATGGTGGCAAAACTGGAACAACAAGACCAATTGGAGAATTTGATAAAAAAAAAAAAATGATATTTAAATTTATTGATGATTATGATTCATCAAATAATAAAATTAAAAATTATTGCAAGGAAACATTTTTAAACTACATAAAACAAAGAAACCAAGAATTGAAAAACATAATTGATAAAATATGTGATTATATTAAGGATGAACAGAAGAACAATATAATAGGTAAATTAATGTATGGTGATGTGATAAATCATATTAAAAGTGTTTTAGGAAACTGGGGCATAAATGGTTGCATTTATGATTTTGCTGATAGAAAATATCCATTTATACATAATAAAAAAAACTTTAAACAAATACCAAAGATTACAAAGGAATATTTAAATACTAATGACTTTGATTAAAACCATACTATGATTATAACATTTATACCCTTATATGTTATAATTATAATGTAAGTATAGCGTTTTATATATTGAAGATAAAATCCTACAAGGGACACCACGCCTATTAAAATCTATGATGAAGCTGATGAAACGAAGGAGGGGAGTGATGTTGTCGCTGTTCTATTTTTTGTCCGAGAAATGGACAAATCGTTTTTAGACAGTTCGATATACTTTTTGATGACAAGTATTTTTTGCCCTAACATATGTAAAGAAAAAAGGGCATTATACGGCAATGGAAAGCGAACTAAAAAGATGCCCGAGATGTAGGAAAAGTATGATAATAAGTGATTTCAAAGAGGGTAACAAATCATGCGACAAATGTTTGGCTCAAAAACGAGAGGCGAGCAAAAAAGAAACAGAATGCGAAGTGTGTAAATGCATGATAAAAAGCGCGAGGAAAGCAAAACACGAAGAAACGCTGAAGCACTTACGAAATCTTAAGGCACAAGAGGAAGAATTACACCCTGTAAAATGATTGAGTGTGCCATATGTAAAAAAAAGACATTAGAGAAGACTTATATAAAAGTCATCTAAAATCATGTATGCATAGACAAATGAAAAAAATGATGTAGAAAAATTGTGTTGGTATGTTCTTTTGATTTTTGGGATATTCCGGTGCCTGCTTTGATTTAGTAAAAAGAATGGTTCTGCCCGAGGGGGTGAAGTTGTTTGTTCATTGAAAACGTGAAGAAAAAAAACCTAGGGTGGGGGCTAGACTTATGAAGCAATTTATTGCTAGGCGTGGCCCTCCACTACTGAATCACCCTTCTTGTTCATTTGAGATAGGCGAAGCCTTCCAAAGCATTGGAAACCTGGCTGGGTGAAATGGTTGGGTTTGGGTTGCGCATGTCTAGGTTCTTTGGGATCGGTTTGGCGGCCCAATATGCTTTGTGTGTGTTTTGGGCCTCACGGAGTTGTTGCCTCATAAGTAATCATGTTATCTTTGCTTCCCTTGAAACCATGCAGAAAGAGGTGTCCTCAAATAACGCCCACAAAGAACACCCATGCTCTTTTTGAAGACACTCTAAGCCCCGATGTTTGGTGGTGGCCCGTCGGTTTTCCCATAAACCAACCAAAAGGAGCACCAACTCAAGACATGCCGCCCGAATGAAAGCTCCAGCCATCCTGGCGCACCACCAAACTCTGCCAAGGCTCCAATGATAATGACCCGGCCGCGGAAGAAGACATTCCTTGGATCCCATGAAAGAGCAGTAAACCATCATTACTAGCCTGGAATTAGAACCCCAGAAAGAAAAAAAAACTCCTTTTCGCCTGGTTAGTGAAAAACAAAGAGAACAAAACACAAATCAAAGGAGCTAATTCATTATGGGCTTCGGGCAGTTCTCAAAATAGGAATCAGTCCCCCACATGGCAACAGTTCCTTTGCACCCACAAGTCCAAACAATGGTGAACTGTCCCTTCCTCTGAAACGAACCTGAAAAAGGCACCCCGGAACAAAGCACCTACCCAAAGCTGAGAAAGGATGATAGTTGGAGGGGAACCAAACCGGGGGAAATCCGACAAAAAGTGATCGTAAGGGAAAGCCCTGAACGATGGGGAACAGATTCCAAGGGAAGCGCGCCACAAAAAACGGAAAGGGATGCTGAATTGGAAAAGGGGGGCACAACCAAAAAGGTTTTCTCACAGACGAGTAGAACGCGCTGCCCGGACCCACTCCACACTGAAGCGCAAAACGTGCCACAAGCAAAGACGGCCATCAAAGAAGGTTGAACATCCACCAAAAAAACAAACCAAACTGACAGGCAATTAAATGCTTGTTCGACCAACACATCCACCAATGTTGCAAAGATGGATCTCAAATCCTGAGTGGATGGCCGAAAAGTTGAAGCGATTTATTTGCCACCGGAATGGTTTTCCCAAAAAAGCAAAGTCAAGAGGGCAAAAAACTGGAAAAAACCAAATCCGGAAACAATAAAGCCTGGGTGCCCAAAAACCGCGAAAACCTGCTGAGAAAGCAACCAGCACAGGTCTCAAAAAGGGTGCCCCAAGCAACGCCTGCAAAAAAGCAGGAAAAAACACGCCCAACCAACTTCCACAGCCCGCGGCTGCGAAAGACGCACGGGGGGGGGGGGGAAGCCGAGACTCGAAAGAAGGCCCGGGGCAAAGCGACTGTAGATGGGCTTCACCAGCTGATACAGCCTCTCCGCCTGCAAAAGAAGGGAGTGATATACAAGGGGCTTACATGGGCGTCCACATGACTGCTGATTCTCACGAAAGGAATTTTGTTGGTGTACCAGGTTCCTGCAGGTTTGTCCCAGTATTCATGAAAATTCATCCACACCAATCTGGTAGGGAAGCCAAGTTTATTCCCGCCTTCTGGGATCCCCAAGAAGTCCTAGCCTTAGCAACTAATTGACATATCCACCCCGCAACCCCGAAGCAACCCAGACCCCCATCCCTTGGCACAAATACAAGGAATGCTTACCAGTGGTGGTTCGCCATGTCCCAAAACCAGCCATGCCCCCTGATTTGTTCAGAAAGAAGAGCCAGTTCTGAATGGTTGGAAGCATCACTATCCTTTTTCTGTAAAAGGAGGAAACACTAAAATCACAAGCAAATGAAGGCAAAAGCCCAAAACGACAAGCGACAACCCTCGCGTGTGTCCTAAGAATAAGAAATGGAGCCCTAAACAGGTTCCCTAACACCAGCAGAAAACCCCCCACCCCTCCCTCTCCTGGTGCTTGCCAATTCCGATTCGAAACCTGAACAAAATCAAAAACGACTACAACAACAGGACCAGGAAATTCCCCCACCCCACCCGGTTTCAATTGTTTGTTGCATGCCCTGCCGGCGGAATCAGCTGAACCGCACGGGGGTTGAGGCCGCCCTGCATCTTCAGGTTCAGCCTTGGGGCCGGGTCGGAGTTCATGGGTCCAACGCCAAATCGATGCCATACCAACCATTCTCAACCACAAAAACCATCGGTGGGCTTCCTTGGTCCCTTACTAGACACAAAACCACAAAACCACAAGCTCGAGAAGATCTGTTTCCTTGCTCCCTTTGTCATATGTAGGGCATCCACTGTAAGAACTGCTCCACAAAGCAAAGCAACCATCTTTTTGCAGAGGCACCGCTACCCGTTTTGGGAGCTGGTTTAAAGGGGAAATAAAAGGAAGCCGCCCACGTTAGGAAATGGTTCCCCTGTTTCGAGAACCCATGCGTTAGGAATAACGATCCTTCTCAACAAGGTGAAAGGGTCCATATTGCTCCGAGATACTGAACCTGCCTCTGAACCAGTACAGAAAAACATGAGCAGCTCGAAAAACGCAACTTTTAAGTATGAAAGTAGTAATCGCAACTTTTAAGTACGAAAGTAGTACGCGAAGTGAACTGCCGCAGCTCCGGCGCAACTTTAGAGCGCGAAGTACACTTTCGCAGCTCCGGCTGAAAAATCGCAACTTTGAAGTACAAAAGTTGTACGCGAAGCAAACTTTCGCAGCTCCGGCTGGAATATCGCAACTTTTCATTGCCGAAGTAGCACGCGAAGTAAACTTTCGCAGCTCCGGCTGGAAGATCGCAACTTTTAAGTACAAAAGTAGTACGCGAAGTACACTTGCGCAGCTCCGGCTGGGAAATCGTAACTTCGAAAGCATTACGCTACGTAAACTTTCGCAGCTCCAGCTGCGCGCTGGGTTTCTATTCCGTACAAACTTGCTTGGACATTATTCAAGCTTCCGCGGACCCTTCCGCATCCTTGCCGCGAGCCAAGAGTGTTTCATATTGGCGCAGAAAGGAAAGTCGTTTTAAGTGAGGTAGTGGTCCGCCGCACCTCGTGTAGGCTTGGGCTCTATTGGGCTACCCTGGCCACTTGCCTGCAACCAAACACGGGGCCACCCTTCCGCGGAGCTTCCGCGAAGCTTCCGCAAACCTTCCGCAAACCTTCCGCGAAATACGCCGGCTGTTTTGGCCTTCTTGGCTTGCTGTTGGCATCTGCTCTTCGAATAACCGTTGCGTTTCTTGTACGCAGCAACACCTTTTCTTCTACTGGAATCGTTTCTCCGAGCTTTTCCATGCACGCACTCAAACATTTCGTTGTATATCAGCCACAAAGTTTCCGCAAACCTTCCGCGAACAAATCCCTTCCGCGAACCTTCCGCATGCTTTCGCGCGTGTGAAGCGGCGCACATTTTCAATTATAATGTCCCTCTCCCAACTAAATTAGCTTGCGGCTAAAAAACCGCCGCTCAGCTGGAAAATCGCAACTTCTAAGTACGAAAGTAGTACGCAAAGTAAACTTTCGCAGCTCCGGCTGGAATATCGCAACTTTTGAGTACCAAAGTAGCACGCGAAGTAAACGTTCGCAGCTCCGGCTGGGAAATCGCAACGTTTAAGTACGAAAGTGTTTCGCGAATAGAGGAAACTTGTTCAGAGCAACTTGCTGAGAGAACTTGATTGGAGAACTTGCTCAGAGGAAATCGCGCCGACAACTTGCTCAAATGCGCAACTGCACGAAGAATGCTAGGATTGCTAGGAGAACTTGCCGCCGCTGCTAATGCTTTCGGGCCACCCATCTTCTAGTTTTCTGTTTGTTTGTCTTTTGTGTGTGTTTTCCCTTTTTTCCGTGCTTTGTCCCTTCTTGTTCTTTTTCTTGTGGTTTCTTCTCTTCTTTCTTTTTGGGGACTCCTCGATTTTGACAGCCCAGTCCCAAGGTTCCAGAAGCTTCGCCCGGAGTGCCCGACCCTAAGATCCAAAAGTCTTGGGCGATGCAAACTGTTCGAGCCTCGCACCGATCGAGTGGCCAAAGGAGGGACCAAACTCTTTGTTTGCCACTAACATGATCCAAACACCTGGTGGGCAGAGTCCTTGGCGAACGCAGAATTTTACTCCCATAGTCTTGGCCTCTCAGCCGGTACCGGTGGCCAGTCCAACACCCGTCCAAACCCAAACAGTATAAAGGTCCAACCGAGGAAGTGAATGCTGCATTTCATCGTGGGCAGTGATGACCCGCAGTTTGGATGAGTAACTATGGATTTCAACCACCACAGTGAATAACAACTCAGTATTGCAAGTAAACCAACAGTAACCATGCGCAAAACTCTGGCAAATTACAGCAAATCAGAGAATCGCGAACCACCAGGGCTCAGGTGAAAGCCTCACTGCCGGAAGCCGAAGCCCTTGCTTGTGCCTCTTGCGGCAAACAAAGGCAAAGAGGCGTCGGTGGAGAGTTGGATCCTTTTCTTGGCCGCGATCCCCAGACCTCCAGAAAAACCATCTGCTTTCTGGAGGACAGCTCATCAACCACTCCAAAACAGCTGCTTCCTCAAGGCAGTCTATTTCGGTCTAATTTTGGGAAAACGGTGGGGAGGGGGGGATAGTATGGAGGGGGACATAATTGCACACACTTTTCCGATCCCATATGATCCTGGATCCGAATTTGGTTTTGAAGCCCCTAAGACACGCCCAAATGGTTACTTTGATTTGTGGAGTCCATTCCTCGTGCGCAGGTGCCCAAAATAATTGGTGGTTCAACTGGTTCAATTGGGAAAGCCTAAACCCTATTAAGCCCGTACTTCTCAAATATGTGTTTTCCTCCAAACGGAAACTCCAAGGCTTGGGGTAGAAAGTTCAATAGGAAACGCCTGCGGACGCAAAGGAGACCACCAGTGGGATAGTTTTTCTTGGGGGCATTCCTTTTCTTTTTCCCTGTCTATCAAACCCATCGCAAGATAAACATGACCCCCTATCCCTTCGCAAAGGTGCGTGACGCAGTGCTCCGTCACATTCACCTTCTCGCGGGTCAGGATGTCCGAACACCACGCCTCCGATGGTTTTTCGTGGGGCCTTTTGACTGATGCACCTTACTTTAACCCCCCTCAGTAGGGAATGAGGCAATGAACCTGGGGGGTGCCCTTCAAGGAAATCACAAGGGATGGTTTATGAGGGGCATTCCCTCATTCCCTGCTGAGCACAAGCAAGCAATCACGAGCTCAATGCTAGAGGTATTGTTTCTCCTCAATCAGGCTGGTTGGGGACCTAGGCCACACTTCAGCAAAACCCAGTGACTTTTGGTACCAACATAGAAGAGAATGTTTGTACGCCTTACTTTTAAACCCATAAAACCAGGTACCACCCGTCAAAGTGGCCGAAAAAAACGCATGGGTATATAGGTGCGGGGAAATGTTCCCCGACATCTGCGGTACGAAGTGGGCCCCTGACTTCTTCACTTCAAAGAAGGTTCCCCCCTCTGCACTCGACCTATGGCCCTGTAAAGAACTCGATTTCCCGATTTGGCCCACGGCTTCAAGGGAGGCGACTCGACAACTCCTTTCGAAAGGGAGTCAGCGTCCAAAGGTTCCGGTGAGGGAACGAGAAAACTTTGGGTTCCTGGTTTTGTGAAGAACCCTAAACCAACTCAACCCTAAACCTAAACTAAGTTCCTCAGACTAACCAAGAAAAGTCGAAAAGCTTGTCGTGTGCCACTAAAACAGTACAAAGTCAGTGGGAAACCTTCTGGTTCGAGAGGCGGGAAAGGAGGAAATGATCCCGAACTCAGCCATCCCTTGTGGCTTTCCTTTGAGGCAATCCCCCAACCCCCTGCTGATTCCCCACTAGAAACCAGTAAGTAAACCAAACCAAGCCACCAATTCAGGATTCAATGAAGCTCCCCTGAAATGGTCTTCCCAAAGCTCAAGTCAAGCTGAAGCGAGACTGAGCACTTGACTCTCTGTTACGCCAACTTTCGGACGACGCTTCCAACATGTCGGACACGATTTTAACCCAGTCAGAACTCTGCAGCGAGGCCTTACTTGGCCCAGATTTAGCATTTCACGCTGATAAGGCCTAAGCCGATCCTTCTTAACACTTCTACACCAAACACCACCCGCCAAACACACCTCCAGTTTTGGTTTACTTGTCTTCCTTTCCGGGTGGTGTGATGACCCGGCCCCCTCTCTGATCAAAGCGGCAAAACCTCACTCGTGTCTTGCGCTCGGCCGGGGGGCCCGGAGAAAAAGAGAAGAAAAAAATAACACCCCGAGGATTTACAGATATCTCTTCAGACGTGAGATAAGGAAGCCCGCACTTGTGTCTGATCGGCTCGGACCCTCAGAATTTTGGCGTCAAGAAATCCTATCCCCCCCACGCAAAAACAAAGAATACAAACGCCATGAGGCCTAGCGGATTTGTGGCCCCAAGCAATCCGCACAGCTTTTCTTTGCACCCTGGTTGCGGTTGAGTCAAGAGGGAAAACTGAGCGAAACCCACCAGTTTGATCCATGTTGAAGGCGAGAGACAAGATTATAGGTGCCGGGGAAAAAAAAATACAAAAAAATCGGACCCGACCACTCAGACGATTCAAATCTTTGGGTCCCTGCTCCAACCAAATCCCATATATGGGCTTGTCTTAAGCTTAAGGAACCCTAAACCGGTGATGTTGCTTTCGGTTTCCCCCTTAAACCAACCGAAAGCGGGCGCCCTGTTCTATGAAAACCTCATTCTGGTAGGAAACCAACCAGGCCCTCAGGTTCCCGTCGCGGCGCGGGCGTGCATTCACAAACCCAGGAGAAGCTACTAGACTCCCGAACCCTTCTGGCCTTGTGGCAGCAAAACCTCTGCTCGAAGGTTTTGTGCAGCCCCCGGCAAAATGAGCGTAGTCAAAGAGGCAAAGAACTAAAACAACGCCACACACACACAGAGCAAACACAGAAGTGGATAACCAGAAGCTGCCAAAACTGAGAAAGGGGGAAAAGGGCGGACAAGCTGACCCAAGAATTTCGGAGAGAAACGCTCGGATCTGGTTCATTTGCTTTCGTGTTTTTTTTTCCAAAGGCATCTGAACATCCCATGGATTCCCTGAACGAATCGCTTGCTCACCTCCGCGCCCCCTGCTTGGGCCAGGTAGGTGGGCAGCTCCAGCTCAAACCTCAAAAACTGGCGAAACTCCAAATCTGTGGCTGCCATATTCATGGACCAGGGATTATCTTGGCTGGTTCGCAGAGAATGAGAATTGGAATGACTCTTATAAACCATCCAACTGGTGGTTCTCTTTACGGGGACCCCTGAGTTCATTACCACATTCCCTGGTGAAATAACCCACTGAACGGAGGCTTATAACCATGGCTGAAGTGGGTTACAACCATGAGTCTTACCCACTTTCCACATACCCCATCGCCCCTTTAAGTAGGGATTACTTTCAATGGTCAATCCCTACCAAGCTGGGCGGTTCAAAATGCAGGGTTGGCCAATCCTAATCTGCAATCCCTAAAGGGAAGCCACTACAAAGGGGACCAAATCCATGCGGGACCAAATCCATGCGTAACCCAAGGTAAGGATTAAGGACTACATTTGAACAGCCCAGCCAAGCTTGATGATAGCCCAAGCCTAGCCTTTTAACATAAAACAAGCCAGGGATGGGCGACCACTTTAGTTAGCTCGGAATTGGACCAACTCGGGCCGAATCTCACTTTTGGCCACCCCGAAATCACCGAAAAGTTGCCAGGGTTTCGTTTCGCCTTTCTGGACTCTCCAAGCAACAAAAAAAAACTTCGTGCTCCCTTGGTACAGAAATTGGCAACCAACAAGTTTCCGCAATCATGACTGTCAAGGACAGTGAAAATATGAGGTTCAACATCATGAATGCTTCCGGAGCAAATGGCGGAATTGGAGGTAACCCCAGTCCTCGGAATGTATCATGTGGGAAAGCAGCCCTTTTCTGCGATACCAAAGCCAGCCATGCCTGCGACAACTGTCTTAGTTTAAAGAAGAATTCCCTTGGCCTCTCACAGAAATGTGCAACCTGAAAGCAACCATTTTCCAGCAAACCAGGTGGATATCTGGATGCGTCTTACAATAGCGGGACATAAAGGGTTCACCTTCTGAGACTTCGACTCTGGACCCAAAAAATGGAAAGCAAAACAGCAAACGGCTTGCTTTTTGGTCGATTCGCTTTTCAGGCGAGTGGAAGGTTTCTTTAGGTCGATTCGCCTTTGGGTCCATTCGTCTTGTTTAATTCGTTTTCCTTCGAAGTGTTCGCTGCTTCTCCTTTTTTTGGTTTTCCGAGAGGCGTGTAGGCGGCCACCGCCAGCTTCTCGGTGGCCACGGAGGTACTGATCCGCCGGCCCTTCTGGCCCTCCCAGAGCGCGATCTTCTCCTCGCAGACGCGCGCGCCAGGCGCAACACGCGCGAGGATGCAGATGCGAGCGGAGTTCTCCCGTGAAAAACCACCAGCCGAAAAAACACACGGACCCCCCCCCCCCGGTCTATCTTGAGAAATAAAATGGGGTTGATATTCCATTCTGGGAAGTTCAAGGATTGTTTAGGTGGATTTCCTGGTGCTACCTTTGGCATCTTATGTATACCGTGGATGGTTGCGAAATCCATTCGCACCGGGAAAGCGTAACTTTGACTTGTATTTCCAGGGAATCGAATCATTCCAGGGTTTCTGAATGTGGTGCAGGCTGTATCTCTTGGTTTCAATGTTGAATTGGTTTGTTGGTTGGTTGGTTGGTTGGTTGGTTGGTTGGTTGGTTGGCTGGCTGGCTGGCTGGCTGGCTGGCTGGCTGGCTGGCTGGCTGGCTGGCTGGCTGGGCGGGCGGGTGGGTGGGTGGGTGGTTGTCGGTTGTTGTTTGCACAGGAGAGTTGCACTCTTTATGTTTGTGATAAACAATTCTGTGATTGCAGGAAGCAAAAGACCTGCCAAAGTTTGATCCTGGGGCCACTCCCCGCCGTAGTGGATGGAATCATTTGCTTTCAGCCTTTAGCATCAAAGGCTAGAGGGTAGTTGAACTGAGTCAAGCGGCCTCCCCATTCGACCCTTCGAGATCCCTTGGAAACAGATCGAAACGGTTTCTGTAAAAAGTACAGCCAAAAGGAAACCGCTTTACTAACCCCACTATTCGACCATTGTCAAAGTCACCCCCTACGTGGTAGGTTGCAGGGTAACAACAACCCAGTTTCTGACTTTAACCTTAAGAGTAATGACCCCGATTTTTGGGGACCAATCACTTTGAGAAACCTGGCGCATGAAGCCTCGGCGCTCCTCGATCCACTTGCAGCCGGTGGGGCCCACATCCTCTCCGATGGCATAGAGCACCCGCTGCATGCCCAAAATGGTCCAATACCTGGGCGTGTCTTGTGGTAGCCTTTTTGGGGTTGTTTTCTTTCCCTCAGGGAACTGCAACCACAAGAAAACAACCTGATTGAAACAAGCTCCCTGCCAAGGGAAAACCCTCACACAGAATCCGACAGCTCATGGTGGTAGTCCATTTTCTTACTGGTGCTCCACCGGGACCCAGTGTGTTAATGGCGGGGTGGGGGAAATTGGGGGCCTCTCCAAAAGTGGTCTGCCTCTCCAAAAGTGGTCTGACTCCCCACGGGGGTTGATTAATATGGAGTCAACATGAAGGGGCTCTAGTGCCGTCCATTGGTTCTTCAGTTGTGTTGAAAGGTGGGATCTACCTAAAAGTCAGCACGGGCGGCAGCTTATTTTCACTTGAGCCAGTATCATGTCGGTACGCCATTACCTATCAACACCCCCCGCTTTGCAGAGGTGCGTTGGTGAGAACAGTACTTTGTACATGTTACCCCCCAGGCCTGAAGCAAAGTCCTCTGAGGTCGAGACAATGAAGACGTAGAGCCTCAGTGGGATAGGTGGCAAGCCATGGTGATATGAGGCCTCTTGCATCAATGGCCGCTGCAACTGCAATGCATTTGGACTTTTGCAGGAGCATGCCAATCGAATCGGCCGACCACGACTTCCGTCGGGCAAAACACATGTGATTTTCATGTGAATGCTTGAAACTGAATTCATACTGTTGCCGCAAACGGAGGTGATCTCACGACCACAGCTTCCGCTGGGCAAAACTGATATGACAGCCGGTGGTGGCGGCTGTGGATTGACCTACGGCCGCAGCTTCCGCCGGGCGTGCAAACTTGGCACAGCTAATGTTGCGGCATCAATGGATGAAAGATAATAGTTTTCGAACATGACATCACCAATGAAATTTGAAAAGGTTACCGCAACAAAAGCTAAACTTTTGCGATTGGCGCGGGTGCTCACCATCCCCACGGGCCCTGACGCCATTGATCCCATCCATAGGACCACCCGTAATTCCAAGAGCTCCAGTCCTGGCGCCCCTTGTTCTTTCCTTTGCCCTTGCCCTTTCCCTTGGCATAGGGCTCGGGGCGGATGGACCGGGTGATTGCCCTCCACTGGGTGTTTCTCGCCTCGACAGGATAGGTCTGCGTCCGGCCGGAGGAAAACTGCGGGATCTCGAGTTCACCGGTGCTGATCGTGCCCTGGGAGTCGTACTTGATCCAGGAGGCACGAATGAAACTGATCATGACCTCCAAGATATTCTCGACGCTCCCTTCCGGGACGTATGATCCGCTGTGCCCAACGATAATTGGCACCTGCTTGCCCGGAATGAAACGATAGGCACACATAACCGCAAACTGCATGATGCTGTAGAATCTCGCACGGTGCGCAATGAAAGCCTCCGTGGAAACGTTCAACTCGTGGGGATCGCGCTTATTGAGGCTGGGAATGAACACCAACTTCGTGCCAGTGTTCTGATTCCTCCCGTGTGCGGCCAGGGTCTGCAACGACCGCTCGGGCGATCCTGCCTAGGAAGTCAAGGCTCTCAGGAGTCAGCCCTTGCGTAGCGCAATTATAGGCATAGAACGGGTCGACCGAGAGCCGGTCGGACACCTTCTCGCAGCCCATTGCCAGCGCTTTGGTCAGATGCGTCTTTGCCGTCTTTCTGAGTGACGCCTCGACGGAGATTCCTCCCCGCTTTTCGCCTTCCTTGAAGTGATGCTTGGAGCGGATCCACTTCCCACCGCCCCCCTGGAGGTCCTCCAAGTAGAAGACCATGTTTTGGAGGGATGCGGTGTGCTCAAGGCGCACAACCTCGGTGGCGATGCGGGCATCCGTCCACTCGACCATGTCTGACCGGCACTCCTGACACAACAGGTAGCCGTCGATCTGCTGGTTGCCACACCTCTTGTTCCAGCACTTCACAACCGGGATCTTCATCATGGTCGTGAAGAAGAGGTCTTCCCAATCTGGCTCGTTCTGGTAGCGGTTCCGGAGGTTGTTCCAGCCGCGACCATACCCTTTCTCTCCCCTGGAGAGCTCGGGCACCCGTCGAAGGGTTGCAGGGGCAACCTGATATGTCGGCCCTGCAGGTCTCTCATTCGACTTCCCCTTCCGGGGAGCGAGCTCATCGATCGTGGCAATCTCAGTCACGGGACCAGGAAGCAATTTGCCGTTCTTCGTCCCCTCAACGATGGTCCGCCAATGCCTCCATGCCTTTTCTGCAGTCAGGGTGTTTTCACTTCTGAAGAAGTTCGGATTGACGTCCTGGGGGCCAGGCGCAAGCTCGGTTGTCAGCGCCTCGCGATACCTTTTGCGAAGCTCAGGGTACGCACGATTGAAATAGAGGAACTCATTCTTGCGGGTATGGAAAGCGTAAATGATATAGGCATTTCCAACCCAATCGGCAGACATAAACGCCTCATCGCTCGTGAAGAGTCGAATGCCGTCTTGCATCATAAGCTCCGTATCAAAAGCAATCGTGACGGGCCTTCCGGCTCGCGTTCCTGCCAGCTTCCTCATCTGTGCCTCCCAGGGTGGCGTGGGGTTGAAGTAGACGTGGGCTCTGCCTGTCGACTTCGGATAGCCCCCCGGGACCAGGCCGAACTTGAGGATGCTCTCGGCCGACCTGAGGTCACAGGTGTGGTAGAGGACAGCCGGGAAGCCCCTGCGCCAGAGATCCGTCTGCTCGGGATGCCGTACCGCTCTCGGGTATTGCCCGCACAAGTACTTTGCCGCAGTGAACTCTTCGTCAAAGAAATACAAATTCGTCAGGATCGCCTGCTCAGTGTATTTCCTGGTGAGCTCGTTGTGGTGTCCTTGCACGGCCCTCACCCGCAACGCCTGATACGGCAATCCTTTCCAGGATGCTTCCCCCAATGGAGGGGGCCCAACCATCACGCGGAATCTCCGGGTGTTGTTATTCCGGATGCAGATCATCACCTCCCAAGGCATGACATTGGCAATCCGGTCGTTCAAATGCCTGACCAGTGCATCGAACTCCACCGACAAATCGATTCCACGGAATGGTGGGTGTGGCTTCCCGTCTTTCAATGCCCCTCCCCGGAGGAAGTATGACATCTTTTTCGAGATAGCCACAAGCCTGTAATCGCGGTCCATATTGACCTTGGGGACATGCCCCATATCCTCGACCTCGAGCCACTCGCACTGCTCCTCGGCCGGGATCTTCGTGTTGATCTTCCGGGTTTTGGCCCAGTCCTCCCAGAAGATCTTTTCCTGCTTCGGGTCCTTCTGCTTCTTCGACCGGGGTTCCCCCTCGGCGTTGCCAGGCGGCGCTTTGGCCTTTGCTATCCTCGGCATCGCCTTCACCTGGGGCTTGTCGGCCGAACCGGCAGCCGTGGGGTCCGACTCGTCTCCAATCTCAATGAAACCAGTCGACTGGGTTCCCCCACAGCGCTCTTGGCAGCAGCTCCGCGCCTTGGTGGCGGCGGGGTTGGCGGTTGCTTGGATGTGCTGGTGCCCTCCGTCACGGACTCAAAAGCGACCGACTCCGCGGTGATCATGGAACTCATCCCTGCCGCCTCGGAATCATCAGCTTCTGACACCAGCTCCAACGACACCACCGTTTCCTGATCGAACAAATCTCCTTCCGCGATGATGATCGACTGGCCTTCCGGCGCAGCGCGGTGCACTCCTGAATCCAGGTTCGTTGCATCCCATCCAAAGTCATGGGTGTCATCGCCCAGCAGGAGCCACTTGTCCTTGTCCTCATCGTCAGGCACAATGGACAAACCGTGCTGTTCCGCCGTGTTGCCAATGTACTGTGACATGGCGATCTCGACGCGGTCTAGCTCGTCGTCGGAGTTCTCTTCTCCCTTGTCGACGGCCTCGAGAACGATCTCGGATTCGTCGACCTTGGCCCCCCGCATCTCGATGGTCATGGCGTTGTAGGACTCGTCCTCAGCCACTTTCATCCAGGCGGCCACGTCGACGTCGATCTCCTCGCCCTCCTGGTCGTGGGACCAGTCGGGCCTCTCCTCCATCGCAGCATACTCGTGGAGTGCTTTGGCTAGCTTCAAACACGTGGGCCAGCCAAACAGCACAGGATCCACCGGTTCACCTTTCACATAGGGCTCAACTCTCCCGATAGCTGGGAGAGCGTACCTGATCCGTTGGGCCAACAGCTGCGTGTTGATTGCCGCATGAAGGAATTTCGACACAACCTTCCGGTTGGCATTGCTGTATGTCATGTGCACGTCATCGTACCTGTGAGCCAGCAATGTCATGACCGACGGGTCGATCGAGTCGATCGCCTTGATGCGGGTCCCATCGTCGATGTCCCCATTTGCAAGGTGTCGAAGGCAACCGTTCATAGCCTCATTGTAGTCGGACGTGAGGGCATAGTCCTCGGCGTCCGGGTTGCTGATGAAGGTAATGTCTCGAATGCGTCCGAGCCCAACCGCCTCCTTGAAGAAGTCGAGCTGCTCGAACACGCGAGTCTTCTGAACCTTTGGCCACTCCGACGCGGCCTTCCGGCCCGCCTCCGTACGGTTGAACCTTTTCTCATGGATCCATCTGCACCCCACGTACCCATAGTTGCCGAAGACATCGTTTCCTCCCCACAATACGTAAACCGAAATGGGAAGCTGTTTGATGCCCTTCTGAGAGTTGTCCTCGGCGATGAATCGCACTTTGGCCTCCATGGTGCTATAAATAGCGTCAAGCCCCTTTCCCCAGTCCATGCCGTGGTAAATGTTGCGGACCCCCTTCAGCTGTTCGGCCTGAAGCAGCTCCGCCACATGGTGCTTGGTCGGGTATTGGTTGTTCGGCTCTTCGACCATGGCGCAGGAAGAATCTCCAATGACCAAAATGTCGACCACCTCTTCCGAGGGGCATGGCACAGCGCGAAATTCCGCTGGGGCGTTGCGCCCTAGGACTTGAATCAAGTCCCAATAAGCCATTTCTGAGTTGCTCCCGGCTAGGGTTCCCCCCAGCATCACTCCCGGTGCCTGTTCCTGCGATGCGACAGTCCGCGTCACCGTGTCCGGTTCCGGGATAGTCGCGATCGCTGCCTGCGTTTGGAATTGCTTCATCAGCTTGTCCCATTCCACCAAATTGTAGATGGTGCCCTGAATGTCGAGCTCCTTCTCCAACACATCGTTGAGCAGGATATCAACGGAGGGCGCGAGGGACGACATCCTTATCGCAGGAGTTGATTGAATCACTCGGGAGGCTACTGAGATCGAAAAGGCTGCGTGGATCGCATCAGTAAGTTTGAATGTATAGTTTTCGGTGTTCTTAAGTGATTGGCCTCTACCTTGCGCATGTGGTGAAGTACACCGGCATTTGAACTTAGACAACGTTTTCCCCAACATTCCAACATTGGTAGCAACAGACCAAGGCTTCTTAAGAGGGATGCCGTCGGCATTCACTATACCCACAGCACATCCATCAAAGTCAGACTTGTCAAGTCCGTGCTTGTCAAGAATGCCCTTCACCTTCGGAAGCTTCCAATACGTGCATCCCTTGGGCCATTCAATGGCGATTGAAGGGTTGAGATGTCCCATTTCATCCAAGAATAACTCAAAAGACTTCCACAACGTGTTGAACAACTTCCTGTGGTTAGCAACTTTCTTCCTAGCTGAGGGAATCTTATTGTTGATAAAGTTCCATGGTGTACCCCCCGTGCAAGGCAGGCTGGCCCAGATCAGAATGTGTTGAAATTGTTTTGCAAACTCAACAGCAGTCTTTCGGTTTTCACTCTGATTGAAATCGTTATTGAGGGTGAACCTGAACACCTGGCATCCAGCTGCAGTGGATCTGCCTACGTCACCAAGCTTTGAGTCCTCTCCACAGCACACTTCAATGATGCATCTGGGAGTTGGGCATGGTGCCGCGGCAGCAGGTTCCCCCGTGCGTCCGTCCATCCTGGGGGACGATCCGCGATTCTTCGATGTATCTGAATTGAGATCGGTATGTCTGATTAGCTTGAGGGCGTTTTTCCACTTGTCACTATTCGTAAAAGGTTTGGTGCAGATGTCGGCGGATTGCCTGACGGTGTCTGCATGAACCAATTGATAGTGCTTCCTACGGAACTGTTCCGCCAACCAAGCTAAATTCACTCTTTGGGTTTTGTCCGTGTGACGAAATGCAGGGGATTTGCCTGATTCAAGGATCCTAATGGTCGATTGATTGTCTTCGACGAACACTCCTCTAAGACACTTGGGTCCAAACAGTGAAATGCTAGCCGAGCCAATCCTCTCATCTCCCACGTAGTCCCAATCAGTGACGGCTTCCCTGATCTCGGTGGACTCAATTTGGTAGTCAACATCAAACATCCCATATACTCGAAACAAAGTTCTTCCCGTCCATCTTTTCACAGGCCTATGGGGTTGGAATCTCCAATCGTCCTGCATGAGATCTACCTCCGCTTTCTCGTCAATCATGATGGAAGTTCTGGATCTACCCAACATTTTGCAATCAACGGGGCAATCTTTGGTGGATTCGGGATCAAACAATGCATTCCTAACGCGTTTGTGCACTCTAGATAACATGAATCTGTGTGGTTCGTAAATCCAATAGTCCCCAGAATCGACTTTGGTTACGACCTTGCCTTCCGGCGGGCTCTTCGTGCTTATTCCCCCCGCGTTCTGGAGGTACGCCCACAGACCGGCAGAAGGAAGTCCTACTGCACGAAGACTGACATTGGCTGCCACAACTTCACTTTCAGTGGAGCTCATCGACACTGAAGTTTGTTTCTTACTAAAGGCAGTCAACGGATAGTACGTGTTGGGGCCAACTAGCGCCAACACGCACCCACTTGTGGACTTGCTGTCATGTTCACCGGCGTGGTCTGCATCTGCAAAGATCCACAATCTGCATTGAGTGATTGGATCGCCGATGAAACATGACATTTTTAGATCTTTGGTGGTATCTACATAGCACACGAGTCTATGCAGTGCCTTGTCACAGTCGGCAGACCACTTCGTTACTCTTGATGCAAGGCCTTGGACTGCTCTGAGCAAATCGAAACGGGCCATTCTCGCAGCAAAGAGTATTTTCATCAACACTTTAGTTGCAATAGGTGCCAAAACGCCCTTGATTTCCTGCTCGTTTTCAACGGGTCGAGCAATTTTGTCATCATGGAAAGGCGTTGGGACCTTCTTTATTGTTTTGGCATTACCCCCCGCAAGGTCAACATACCTTTCAACACAGCTTTCAAGGAAAGAACACATGTCATATTCAACCACGGTTACCGGTTCACGCATGGCTGGTTGATCCTTCTCTAGCTGATCAAGGTAGAAGAAACCTTGCGCTCGGGCCTCAGATTTCGCCTGAGATTTGCTTCTTGATTTCTTAGCGGCCGCTAGGGCAATCATGGCATCACTAACGGAGCTGTCGAAGAAGTACGAGGTTCCCTGCCACAGGTGCGGCAGCGACACTTTGGGATTCGTAACATCATCCCACAATTCTCCGGCATCCCCTTCCGGGGTGCAACCCCGGTACTCAGTGTACCTTTTACCCGTAAGGCCGAGCTCTGAGGTGACTTCATCATTGAGCCTCATGAGCTTACATCTTGGTTGAACGTGATGGCAGGCCAGGACACCGTGCTCAGGCATGTATTCCCAGTGATCTTGGGTCCGCCGGGCAGGTGTTGCATTCTTCGCTGCGGGGTCGGGCAAAGAATGCTGAAAAACATCAGCGAATGGATGGTCGGTTACGCTAAGGGTTTCCCCTGGGCGCACCATGTGCTTGCAACCCAAATACCTACCAATGGGCTCAGGCTCATCCATGTCAATCTGGGTTGAGATGAGCCTCCATCCCTCCTTCATGTTCTTCTCCGGGCCTGACATTTTGAAGTCATCAACGTAAACTATCAGCAACAGTTGAAGTTCATGGTGATAGAATAGAGAAGGCCACGTGTCAGGGTACAGCAAAACGAAGTTTACTACGCCCAATCTGTAGGTGCAATCGATCTCCCACAACCCCCCGGAGTCTGGATGCCCATATAGTGCAAGCCTAAGCGGCACAACCGGGTCCTTGTACTTTCCAATCCACGACTTCGGCCATCTGGTTTTAGGGAGCCTTACCCAAGTCTTGGTACCGCGCATTAATGATTGCATGTATGCTTGCTTTCCATCAGCCTGTTCCGTTTTGTAACCAGGCTGGGCACCGTAGGCATCAACAACTTTGCCGGCTTCCATCGTCGCCGGACTCGAACCCAGTTCTGCAAAGAGCGCTGCCTCCGAATTTTCGTCCTTGACGTCATTGCCCTGGAAAACGGTTCGCCCTTTAAACTTCCTAAGTTTATGGCCTTTGGGCAGTTCACTACCCTTTTCAACGCAAATTTCAAAAACGCGTCCAACATGAGCTTTTTCACCAGTTTTCTTTGCCTCGGATGACACGTGGTCCCATTCCCGAATACCTTCGAGATCCCATGCTTTCTTCACACTGAGCTTTTCCCACTCAACATCGAGGGACTTTTGAGCCTCGGGATTTACGCGAATCTCGGCGGCATTGACTGGCCTAGCCACTGCAGCATACATGTGTTCATGGAAACCTAGCTTGTGACGGTGCGCCTGCGACAGTCCCTTTACCGTCGGCATGGCGGGTGCCGGGTCCTCTCCCGAAAACATGATCAATTCGGTCAACTGCTTGACTGACAGACCGGCAAGACCTTCCGATCTGCGCTGCTCCTTGGCTTCGGCGGCGGCCGCCTTGCGCTCCTTGCTCGACGCTGGTCGATCAGCTGGTGCTTGGCAACGTCTCGATCAGTTTATCCTTTTCATACTTCTGCTTAGCCTCTCTACGCTGCTTCTGAGACATAGATTGCCAAACGAAAGAGGATATAGTGGGTGGTCGGTTAGTCCCTTTGTATTTCCTCACCAGAAAGCCTCCCGCCTCTGAGAATGAGGATCCTTCTTTCGGGATTTCAACTAACCCACCAGTTTTGTGATCAACAGTTTTGATTGTTTCCACCTTGGATGGAGCAGGTTCATCTAGAAGCGTCTCATCTTCCACATCGGCAACAGCCTCCGGATCTTGTCCCGCTTCTAGGAGAGGGGCATCCTGAATGGTGGGACCAGACTGATTTGATGAAATCTTACCCTCTCGAAGGGACTTGTATCGGTCCTGCGTCGGGAAAACAAAGTTTCCATCGGGCCTCGTGATTTTGAAAACACGATGCAACTTCACAACATCATCAAAGTCCGTTTCATTCAGCTCTTTCAACGATGCAACAAGGTAGTCACCTCTCCATAGAAAGCCATGGTGGATAACATACCCAACAAACACTCCCGGATTGGACGTGGGATCAAACTTCAAGTCCTTTTTCGGTTTCTGTCTTGGGCCAATCCAGTAGTCTATGCGACATCCGAACGGCAAGAACTGACCTTTGAACTCGTCTTCGAACCTAAGATTCCAAGGTGTTCTGGAACCAGAAGGTGGTTCACAAACATTTTGAGATAAACACCAATGCCTTGCGGCGTGCGGCCAGTATGAATGATTCAATCCGGCCTGCGCAAGTGCGACTCGAGTTCCCTCGAGCACGGTTCTGATGCTTCGTTCAGCCACCGCGATCGATTTGTGAATGTACCCTTGACTGAGGACATGTCTCCAGCCCATCTCTTCAGCTGCAGCAATTAACTCAGGGGCATTGTCACTATAAAACGTGCCAACCTCGTCTGACGAGGAAGTGAAATGCTGAAATGCCTTCACAGTAGCTTCCGTGTTTCTTTTAGCAAAAGGGTATGCATACTTGAAACCGGTGGCAACGTCACTTATGACTAGAGCAGAGTACTCATCGTCTATGCCTGGTTCCTGTTCGTCTGCAGTGATTATGAAATCGGCTGTGATGTGCTCAGCAAACTTTCGAGCATCAACTTGTCTGGATCCCCCCCGCGAGCGAGAGGGAGACTTGGTCATCTTGGCGCATTTGCACACTTCGCAGAATGGATTCTTTGGCTGGTGTGTCATTAGGTGCTTCCGTGATGCTGCTTCCTGCCTTAGGGCACTTTCTGCAAGTGATCTAGGGCTTTTCTTATCGGGATTGCCAACAACATCTTCCCCTGCCAAATCTTTACTCTCTATCGGCTCAGCAAGTTCATTTGGATTGACTTCAATGGGGTCATTTGCCAGAAGCTCGGCGACAACTCTAGCATGCACCTCAGGATCCTCTAGAGGGGCAACGCTAGGCGTATACTCTTCTTCCGCGGCATCCTCAGCTTGCACGGAGGAGGAGTATGACGATTCACTCGATGCAATGCTTCTGCCGACCTGACCTTCCGGTCGGCTTGGCGGTGTGCCTTTGGCGGGACACGCCATGGCTGAGTCACCATCCCACACGTCATAGTACGGGACATAATCTCGAACTTTGAGATATATTCTCGTCCCATCAGGCTTGACAAAGAATGGCTTATCCTTCGCATACCATATGAAGTCATAACCCTGATTCATGCACTTCAAACCTACAGAGAGAACAGAGGGTGTTTGTGGCAACAAGTATGGATCCGTGTTCCCAAGGTCACCTGCGGCCATGTTGGCCTGCTTTGACGAATCACTTGGTCCATTGGCAGTCATCAACATCACGGGGTCATTTGAATTATAAATTGCATATTCGGGGCAATTCGCACGCGTAAAAAGATCAGTCCCGCTCCCAGTGTCAATAATCCATGAACAGTTCGGAGAGAATCTCTTGCTCGCCAAGGCGGGCTTTGCGCCCATGTCTCTCGGGGCGCACTGCCAGCATCCGATCTCGCTGTCACATTCGTACTTGCATCTAGTCGGATGGCCTTCCAATTCACGCCTCACAATGAAGGCGAGCATGGTTGCTCCGAGCCTAGCATCATCTATGCTGACTTCATCATGGAAAAACTGATGGTCGATTGGGTAGACCTTCGAATACACGCCCACGATCTTAAACTGCTCACCATGTGCTGGTATCCGATTCATTTCAACCTTCGAGCTGAAACGCGGGCAGGCACATGCTTCCAGTCCGACATGAGGTTCCCCTCAGCGATGGGGGCATTCATCATGGAAGACAACAAGCATCCCAATACGCAAACAGCAGCAGGAGAAGGCTTTCCGGAAGACTTTCCCTTGTGACCCTTCTTCTTATCTCCCTTGGAATCACGGGAAGTGGATCGAGAGGTCGACTTGGAGCGATCCCTGCTCGATTTGCGACGCTTCCGATCCTTTCCCTGCTTCTTTTGCTTGTCTGCGGATGGCTCCCTTGACCCTGGAACGGCCGGCTTCGGGTCGATGTGAGCAAACGGGCAGTTTTCACCACGGTCACACCTTCCCTTGGGATAGAAACGGCACTCTTTCTTCCCCTTTGGGCTATTCGTTCGGCCTTTACCCTTACCCTTCTTAGGCTTTGCGTCTCTTGATGGGGTCCTACCCCTGGCATCGCCCGATGGCTGTTCATGCTTGTACGTGCAATTGTCCCGCCGACACGACCCATACTTGACAAATGCAATGCAAAACCCCTTAGGCACACGTTGGCTCTCAGCGGCGGGTGCGGCTGGCCTACCCCCGTTCTGCCTAGCAGCCCGTTCTCGGTTGCGCTCGAGCCTTGCTCGAGACAGGTATTGCCTCACAGATTCAATCAAGTAGGTGTATGAGTGATCGGCGGACTCTTCCGAGGCGCTCAAATAGACATTCAAGTGGTGTTGCATTTGCTTGCTCTTCTTCAGCTGGTTGTAGAACAGAGCCTCAAGCATGGAGTCATCCGGTGTCTTGGCATTCATTCCTGCAAGAACACCCTCCCAGCTACGCATGAAGGAAGTGAGGTTATCGTTCACGAGCCTCATCTTCCATGGCATAGGTGGCTCCGTGCTTGATGTTCGTGCTCAGGTGCTCGTGCACCATGAGAAGCACTTGTCTCCCACGAACTGGATTCCTCTTCTGCGCCTCTACCTCCTTGAAGGTGTCGACTTGTCTCGCCAGGTCACCCTGAATGATGTTGGTGAGGGCGGACAGCAACTTGGCGTCCAAGGTGAGGAAAGTACCGGGTTCTTTGAGCTCCTCGATTGTAACGGCGGGCTCCCACACTCTGCTGATCCACGTGAAAGCGTCATCGGGGCGATCGGATGCCGCACATACGGCTTCCCGCACCTTGATGCGCCAATTCCTGTAACTCTCAGGAAGTGGGAAGGAGGGAATGATAATCCTCTCCGCCTCCTTGACCTTGGGCTTGTCATGGTCCGCGTCCACTGCGCTCGCCTACTTACCCAAGATCTTGTTGAGCTTCTTGCGGATCACTCGTGCCTTCTCCGATGATGATGATGATGAGGATGATGATGTTGAGGAGCTTGACGATGAAGAGCTCGGAGAGTCGGAAGGAGATCCACTCTTTCGCTTCTTGTGGCTCTTCTTCTTCTTCTTCTTGTCCTTCTTGCTCTTCTTCTTTTTATCCTTCTTCTTCTTCTTCTTGTCCTTCTTGCTCTTCTTCCCATCGCCATTCCCATCGTCATCGTCGTCGTCATGATCATCGTCATCATCGGGATTTCCGGCAGGTGGTTCCCCACCGCCTCCGCTCTGGCCATTTCCTGCGCCTGATGGATCTCCACCACCGTCGTTGGGGTCCTGTGCCGGAGATGTTGGATCGTATCCATCGGCATCCCCATCAAGATCATCGGCGGCACCTGGCCCATCACGGCGGAGCTCGGTGGAAGCTGACCTGATACGTACCTTAGAACTAAGGTCCAAGCCGGGAGGAGGAAACGTCTGTACAGGAGAGGCCTTTGGCCTCAGACCGAAAATTGGAACATTTGAAGAACTACTCTGCTCACTGCGAGATTTCAGTTCATGACGTAGTGCCTCAATGTCCCTCGACTGCTTCATGATAATCTCCCTCATTTCAGCAGCGTTCCTGTCCGCTTCCTCCTTCTGCTTGTTGTGGGTGACTTCCCAAATCAATTTGAGCCGTTCATACTTCTGTTCAGCTTCTGAGCGTTGAGCAACCCACTGCTGCCTTGCCTCGTTGAACTCTCTTTCCTTCGCCATTGCCTCTTGTTGGCATACATTGATGTGGTTCACCGCGTCCTGATAGAGTCGGCCTTTTTCCTCAACGTGGCCTGCTTGGAGCTGATTGATGATGGCGTCGTGGCGTGCCGAAGCATAGGCAGCCACTTCCTCCGTACTCGGACCTGTGTTGACCACATTTACCGTCTGGCTATGTCGATATATGTTCGGGGCGCTCACATGATGTTGATGAAGGTGAGTCTCATTCTTCGTCATGTGCGCGTGCATCTCTTGCCCAGGTTGATGTCCGGCGAGAGGTTCCCCTCCGCTTCCCATTGAATCTTCCGGAAGGACGACCGAAGTGATGGGCACAAGCGCATCGCCTTGGTCGGACTCAGGAAAACTGCTTCGGGAGCGCTGTGACGGATTGCATGGCGGTTTCCCTTCCGGATGCCCACCCTTGATCAATTCGTTGGCCACTGCTTCGTTCATCCTTGCTATGGCAGGGTGGCATCCGTCGCCGCTTGACGCCATTGCGGCGCGGGTGAGAGCTGACTGTACAAGGTACCAGCGATACGGCTGATAACCTGTTGAAAGGTGGGATCTACCTAAAAGTCAGCACGGGCGGCAGCTTATTTTTACTTGAGCCAGTATCATGTCGGTACGCCATTACCTATCAACAAGTTGGATACTGATGCAGTGGCCCATGTGCAAGAAAAAACAAGGCGTTGTCCACATGCATTCTCCCCCTTGGGGCATAGTCACGGACCCGTCCTGGAAGCTTCAACCGCTAAAGAGGATCTTGAGAGAGTCATGCTGGCCACAAAAGGAGCTCATGACACGCTTATTGCCCTCAAGTGTGGGGTAGGGGCTTATTGCATGCCCATGGCGCACAGCATCAAGGGCTTCTGCGCTGACCCGTTGACTTGACCCTTCGAAGCTGGGCATCGAGCAGCCCCATGGCCAATGACCAAGTCATAGCCCTGCCATGAAAAGTCACCTAACCCTCTCGTCGGGTTTGAAAGGGTCCCATCCCCCTGTTTGTGCGAATTGTTGGGGGTCCGTCCCCTTCTGCTGCCCAAACCGACCTATGGATTTCGATTTCCAAGTCGCAAGGCGCGGGTCTTCTGGTACAGCGAGGGCTCGCTGTAGGACAGCATGCGTGCGGACCAAGAGAACAAGGCGATGGCGAAGGGCAGGCCGTCGTTCTCCGGGCTCCCAGGGCCCGACTCGAAGATGCACATGCCTCACGGCGCGGCTCGTTTCAGCGCCGCATCTTCCTCTGGAAAAGCAGCAAAACGACGGCTCCAAGGATACATATATATATATATATTTTATACATATATATATATATATACACACACATAAGGTGATCGATGTTCTTGTGATTTTGCTGTTGTGCTGTTTCTTTTCAAAACGACACAAGGCTCAAAGCAAAAGAAAGGGACTGAAGGGCCCCGTGTTTGTTGTTTGGTGTATATATTTGTTTCCTTCAACAGTTGATTCGAGGGAGGTTGCGGGATGGGTCAAGTCCCCTCTAAGCCAAAACTCGATACCCATAGCTCCTGGGCTCCCGAGCTCCTATTTCCTCGGCACCAAGAGTTCCTGGGTCATGTCCCCGAAAAAATTATGGGGGATCCCCGAAACGAAGGGGAACCCCAAGCCTAAAAAAAAAACAAGCAAACCGGGGGGAGGCCGGGGGGTTGGATTCAGCCACGCCTGCTCAGACGGTACCTACCATTCCCAAAGCTCCACTTGTAAGCTTGTCTCGTCAAAGCCTGGTTATTCGGCTCAAAACTGCCTGGTGTATTGAAAAGGGAATCCACAAGTAACCAATGACTCGTGAAGCTTCTTGCATGGGACGAGAGAAGCTCTGGCCATCAAACCTTCTTACCCACCCGCAAACAGCCGGTACATGTCGCTCGTCCCTTCCGGAAAAATACCACACAGAAACAGCTGCGCTTCCGAACTGGAGCTCGGGTCCATTTGGTGGATCCATTTCCTGAAGGTCTCTGGTTTTAAGAGATGTCAACAAAAATACCCCAGTGAGAGGTCACAATACCCACGCGAAAAGCATCTTTGAGAACCCTAGCATTAACTTGGGGTCCATTCGAAGGGCACTTTGGGTGTGAATTTTAGGGCAACCTTTGGTGGACATATCAATTAGAGAATCACGTAACCAACTTAGAATGCTCCTGATTGAAACTCTGTGCCAACTACTGAAAAAGACAGGAAAACCACTTCAGGTAAGCGAGGAAACAAACGGTGCAACGAGCCCAACCCTCCTCTTGTCCAGGCGAGTCACAATACCGAAGCCGCGACACGATCTGAAAGAGGAACTTTGCCTCGGCTCTTCTCTCAGTTCAGATTGTTTTCTATGCGCTAAGCAATCGGTCGGGCTAGCTCATTGTTTGACTCATGCAAGTGGATGGGTCGGAACAAGATGGTGGCAGTCTTCCGAAACCTGCCATGGTGCACTTCCATGATTGTTGCAACGAGGCTTTCAAGTGGTTGCATTTTGAAGGAGCATTTGAGCCACGCCCAAAACTCGATTACTTTTGGTTCTAGCAAGATCATTCTCGAGCTTCTGGCCCCAACATCTTCTCTGGCAAACAACTACTCGCAATCCGGCAAGGAGAACCACCATCAGGTTGCATTGCCCAGTTCTTCCTTGCCTCAGAAAGCCGGGTTTCGTGGGGTTAAGCTAACCTCCAGACAATCTAAGACATGGTGGCGAATGAGCGACAGCCCATGGGCAATGAGCGAAAGCTCTTTTAAGTAATTGTAATAAACAAAAAAAATGTGCGGCCAACAACAAATGAAACGAACCACTTAGATGGCCCAGGGGTCAGCTTAGGTTAGGAGTTGGTGGGTAGGAAGGGACCGCTTCCGGGAGCGTCCCAGTCCTGGGACGACCCGTGATGGACTAGGGAGCGGCAGACAGGACCTCCCGAGCATCCTTGAATTTTCCCCAGCCCGAAGGACCCCCCAGCACCATTGGGCTTTTCCCAGCCCAGTGACCCTTGTCGAAGGCTTGACCCTTGTTTGGCGCCGTTCCCCAACATCGATCTCTTGCGGCAACCACTAAGCCAGCAAAGCCACCTTTCGGTCCAGCAACATCTTACTCACCTATCCGATTCAGGGGCCAAGCCCAAAAAAGCACAAAAGGAGCCTACCTAACTAAACGCTATTGGCCCTCTTGGAATTGACGGAGCCTATTCCCTTGACACGCTTTGAATGGATTGGGACGGATGAAACCCGGTTGCCTGTGGAAACTGGCATAAACCACCTACCAACTGACTCAGGGCTTGAATGGGATATACAGCCACCATCTGGCCACTACATATACATATATATATATATAGGTAACCCACATGTATTTGTTGGTGGGGGTAGCTTCGGTTTGGGGGTAGTGGACACCGTCTTAGACACCATCTTGCGGAAGTGTCCATCTTGTCGTTCTCGGCGTCGTTCAGAAAGGCCACGGGAAGGTCGGTGGTGGCATCCGGGGTGGTGCTCAGAATCTGGCCCAGCACCTGCAGATGCTTCTCCTCAGCGGCGTCCTGAGGCCACTTTGGCACGAGGCTTTCGGGATATGGCTGTGGTTGTCAAAACCGTTTTGGGATCCCATTTTGGGGCATCCGGGGTACGGGACTTTGACCCATGGTCATATTCTCCTGCAGATGGCGAGCTCAGCTTGGTGCATGCACCAAAAGGGCCTGTCGGATCTGGCTGCTGCTTGGATGAATTCACACTGGTTGATTTGGGGCAAAGGTCACCTTTGGGCATTCTTTACTTGTGACCCATGCAAAACTACAACAAACAATTCGCATGGTGAGGTCTGATTGCTTTGGTTTGTCTTGGTTTGCTTTTTGGTTTGGCGTGCTTAGGGCTTGCTTCTTGGTTCATCAGGGTTCCCTATAGATGGGGCTTATCCTTGCCTTATCATTGGCTTCTCTTGGCCTGGTTGTTCCAGCGGTACTCTTAATGCGGATTTCAGCTGTGTTTTGGTTCGCGAATAGACAAGGAACCCAAACCACCCGCATGTCTAGAGGAACCTCACTTCTTGGGCCGCCCTTTTTCGAGCTGCAGGTTGAATTAGGCGAGTACCCTCTTTCCAACGCAGGTGAGGAATTCCCACAATTCACCTGGAACAAGAACCCCGGTGGCTTGCGAGTTTTTGGTTGCCGTCCTGGAGGTACATAAAGACGCAGGCGGACAAGAATTTGCTGAGATCCATGAGCACGTGCTGGCCGTCCTCCGACTCGCAACGAAAACCCGAGACCTTGAAGACCAAGATGTGTTTCTACAGGCCATGAAGCCAGGCAGAACTTACTGAAAAGCTTTGGGTTTTGCGCCCTCTGCCCAAGGACGCAGAAATAAAAACGGTCAGCGGTTTGGGGCCTTGACAAAAAATAGGCCAAAAAGGGAAAAACTCTTCGTAGAACTCGGTGAAACATGTTTAACCCACGATTGAAGCAACCTCCTTGGGGTCGCTGCAACCAGCAGGTAGTTTCCCCAGGTTACCCTCAAAGACAGGCCCTGAACCCTCCTTCACCGTGGCAAAGTCGATGAGCCACACCAAGCCTCAGCAATTCGATCCGGTGGCGGGCGCAGCAAGCCTAAGGGAAAATTGTCTGATATATCCGCTTCCTAACCTTCTTGGTGGGTTCACTACTAAAAAAGGTACCCTTTCCGCTTAGGAAACCACAAGGGATGGTCCAGTTCGGGGTCGTTCCCTTGCTTATCGAGAACCAGCAAAAGGTGAGACTCAAGAAAACACAAATTAGTGGGGCTATGCACTCTTGCCCTAAAATGGAAGCTGACTGCTGGGTTCAGGAAGGCAATTTCCCTCAAGGATCCTCTGGTGGGCTGCTCACTCTTTAAGAAAGATGTCATTTGAAGGAAACTGTCTTGGGGCTGCTGTTTGGTATCCTGGAAACATCACACCACCAAGAAATCTAAGCCACACCACCCCATTCTGAAGAGCTAGCCCAATTATCCCCCAAAATGGATGCAACGACAATTGCCATCAAAGCAGTCCACCCAAGCAAGGCTAAAACTCAACAATTCCAATTCTCTCCCTTTGCCGACTCCCAGCAGCCCACCAGGCCTCTCCCAAGCAGGGGCGGTCAGCCTTGCCCTTCTTGTTTTGCCCACATCCATGTCATGAATCATTGCCAAGGCGACACTGACAAACATACAGCCCGTGGCTTCACGGCAAGCATTGAAGCATCCTCCTGATAGCACCGCGGGCCCCTCATCAGCCAACCCACCAAAGTGGTGCCCGCGATCCAATTTTCCACAAGCTTCCAATTCACTTCCTCATTCTTTCAATGGGGGCCCACGCAGCAGCCCACGCAGCAGTTGTCATCACTTTCGGGAGGAAAGACCGGAAATCCTAGAAAATTGGATGCTTGGAAAGAATGGGTTTTAACCGAAAATATGGCCTCATACAATACTTCCCCATTCTTTCTGGTTTTCCAATTTTCACCCAAAACAGATGCAAAAGCGAAAAAAAATAACAACAGGGACACACTGATCTTTGATCGAAAGAACGATGCTGGGGGACAGAATGATGGGGTGGGGAAAGAAGGGAAATGATCATGGTTGTTGGGAAAGAACGATGGTTGGGGAAAGAACGATGGTTGGGGAAAGAACGATGGCCCTGGGGAAAGAACGATGGTTGTAGGGAAAGAACGATGCCCCTGAAAACAGAACGCTGCCAGTAAGATCGATGGCCTGCAGTGGCATGACTTTGGTAGGTCAGGGGAAGGGGTTGTTTAGTCTACTGGCCCTACCCCTAGCCCGCAGGACAACTTTCTGCATGCGTCAGTGCTCGCTACAGAAAAAATCAAAAACTGAGCCGAAACCGGCTGGAAAGACCGATCGTTGCACTGAGTGCTCGTGTGACGAAAGAATGGGGAATCAACCCTTAGAAGAAAGGACAAATGCAATCTTAAAAAGGCAGCAAACAAAAGGCGATGTAGAAATCAACAAGAATCGAACCCTGTTGGCTGATCAACCTAGTCAACCCCTCCAAAACCTTTCTCTCTTTCTCTTGGGGAACCACTGAGAGGATTTGCCAAAAAGAGTCCGAACTGTTTGCCACTAAAATGGTCCAACCAAAAAAGGTGCAAAGTCCATGAACTCAGGAAGTGAGTTGATCTCAATTTCAACTTACTGGTGCTCAGCGAATGAGGAATAGAAAAAACCGTCCAACTGGCGGTTTCCCTTATTCGGGAATCCCAAAACCGTTCATTCCATTTCTCATTCCCAACCCATCGGAAGAATGAGGAGAAGTCTTCTTTTTCTCTTTTTCTCTCTCTCTCTCTCTCTCTCTCTTTCTCTCTCTCTCTCTCTCTCTCTCTCTCTCTCTTGGAGAAAAAAGAAAGAAGAAAAAAGAAAGAAAAAAGAAGAAAGAAAAAAGAAGAAAGAAGAAGAAAAACCCTCCAAACAGATGGCTTCCCTCTCCAACCGTTTCACCCAGCCCACACCTCGCCGCGACTCCGTCTCTCTCTTCCCGCCTTGGGAGTCCACCAGCAGATTGCCCCCGTGGAGGTCGTTGTGGCACAGCCCGCAGACCACCCGCCGCTGCAGGGACTCCGACAGCTTCCTCGAAGCAAAAACCGCGGGACGCGGGAGACTTGGCGGCTCCGACTGGTGACATGGGACACTCGCAACCGCTGATGCTTCTGCTTCTTTTTTTATATTTTTGCTGCTTTTCGCGGCTTCTCCAGTAACTGCTCCGGAAATGGGTGTAGGGTCGAGGGTTTAGGGTTTGTGTTGTTTTGAGCTCTCTTGTTTTTTCCAGAGATTGGTTTTCGGCGCAAGAGTCGAAAGGACCAAAGAGTTGTCTCTTCCGAAAGATGGGGTTGGCTCAGGAAAGTGTTGTATGTTAGCCCGTTGAAAACACTAACCGAAAGAAAATGCCCAGGTTCCCTCAAAAAAAACCACATCCAAACAAGGACTAGAAGTGATCAGCGATAACCCAGTTGTGGAGACTTGGGTTTTGGGCAATCGGCCCTCCGTGCATAAACCACAACCTCTTTGGGAAGACTGATTTCATTTCGGAAAGAACCAAGCCATGAAAAGCTTCGTTTGGGTGGGTGGGACACTTTTGGGTTGAGACTTTGGATGAACATCCTTCCACAGAAACCGTCGAATGAACAAGGACCCTGGGCCGTTGCCACCTTCGCCTTTGGAAGTCGCTTTGCGAGCCCCATTTCTCATGACTCACCAACCGAAAATCAGGGGCCCCAAGAAAAACACCTCGTCGCAGTCTCCAAAACAAAGGCAAGATGGTAGTCGAGCCAACCAAATAAAGCCGTGTGCGTCGACTCCCCAGATTCTGGATCCCCCCCGCCCTTCTTTCGCAATGGGTCCCACCTTCCAAGGATGCTAGCTGGATCTTCAAGTTCCACATGGTTCAACTTGCACGCATGAACTCGTTTTCATGGCTCGCAACGTCAGGCAGGAATATGCTGAAGCCTCTCAAAGCGAAACTGCTTGGTGCCAATCAAAACAAAACAACCAGTCTATGTGAAAGTGGCCAAATGATCTCACCACGTCCAAAGTCAATGCTTGAAGGCGGTGTCTGACTTTAACCCTAAGAAACTGCCAAAATCGATCTTTCCTGCTGGAGGTCTCTTGTCCTTTGCTTCGGTTTCTTAACCCTTCACTTCGCTTTGGCTTGTGTATGACTCAACTCCGAGCTGCTGTTCCATGCCCGCGAATTTCTGGAAGAGCTCCCGCACAGTCTGCTTCTTCCCTTCGGATCCGAAAACGATTCATCCCGGCAGAACGCCAGAAGCGACGGTCGGCGGGTTGAAGCCGTGGCTTTTTCGGGACTAAACGGGTGACCCCTATGGGAAACCTAAGAAATAGGTTCCTAACGGGATGCCAGAGACATGATTGTGCCAAGAATTCTGAACCTGCTAAAAGCCCGTTGAATGGGTCTCCTCACAGTGTCACACCTAAGCCGCCAACAGGTTGCTCCTCAAAAACGAAGGAGACCCGCAAATGTTGGGATGCAACGCTTGGTTGGTGCGTCAAACAACGGAGCCTGGCTGAGACTGCTTCCCGCTGAGATTGCCGCATCGGCTTCTTGACGCCCACAACTAAAACATGTGCCATGGTTGTGTGGTGTACGGTTACCATACTTGCAATTACCGTGTGCTTTGTTTCCCCCGGTATGGTTTTGTGGTCAAGTATGGTCCTCTTCTACGTGCTGTTTGCGTTTTTGGAAACCCTTGCGTCCACCAATTGCCTTTCGAGTTGTTGGAGTTCCCGGAGCTTGATAAAAATGCGATGGTCACTGGACTTCTTTTGGAAACGAAAAAACGATTTCGGCGCAGCAAACGCCGCGACTGGTTTGTAAAGCCAAGCCGACGCACCACTTTTGACGCTTTGAGCAAACTGAAGTCAGCGGCAAAAGGGGCTGGGGGCTTTCTAACAGGCCTTCCGAACTATTCTTCCAGCCATAACGGAGGTTCCCTCGTCAGCGGACCCAACCTCCACCTGCTCACTGGTTCTCTATTTCGAAACGCCAAGAATGGCCCCTAGGAGTCGTTCAAACATTTGCCTACAACAGCGCGCCTGAATCACCGGAGGGGGCTGGCATCCTTTGTTGGGTTGTGTTCCAGGCACATGTTCACTGGGGATAACACAAAAAGAAAGCACATGGAAGTTGCAAGGGCTGTTTTCAAGCAAAAGGCAACCGAATCTTTTGCAGGTCCATATCCTGTTGAACACGCACCTAAAATTGAAGGCACCCACGCAACAATGTCACAATAGTTCAAATACTGTACATTATAGACTTATAACTTATATCCAACACCAATCCCCGGACGTCGATTGCTACGCGCGCCGCGACTCAGCTCGCGTGCGACTCGCCTGTGAGCTCCATGACCATCTTCCCCTCGGGGTCCAGGTCGTCGATCTCCTGAACCAAACAAGTGCTACCAAGCAAAACAACCAAGTCAGCCAAACAACTAAAAATCACATCAGAACCAACCAACCAACCAACCAACCAACCAACCAACCAACCAACCAACCAACCAACCAACCAACCAACCAAATACCAAACACATCCGGGCAAACTAGTGCCAGGGTAAGTTAAAACGAACTACAAAGGGGTTGCGAGGGTACTATTCATCCAACATGCCTCATGATAATGGGAGAATGGTGACAATAATCATTTGTATAACCCGTCTTATCTGGGCTCCCTAAGGAACGCTGAGTCTAATCAATTCAGCAACTGGCATGAGAACAGCAAGTCAGAAGATTGCGCACTCAACTTTGTTTTTCATCAAGGATGAGCTTGTTTACCCTATGAATCGGTGAGATGTCAAAAGTTTGCTCGGAAACTGATTCAAAATCCGGGTTGTCCATGTCAACACACTTCGACATGTCAAAACATCCCCTTCCACCATGTGCAGTTTTCCTCGTCAACAATCAGAAATGTCACAATGGATGTCGGAAGTCCATTGTCAGTCCCAAAGTGTTAGGTCAAAGTGAACAAACATGTCCAGCGTGGAACTTCGATCGTCACTGGACACAAAAATGTGCACGAAGTGATGGTATTTCGCCAATCTGAATTCATCAATGATGCGAGTTGGAGCTCTGGATTCATAAGTCATAAAAGAGAGGTGGCACCCACCGCAGTGAAAAAGTCCCACTAAAACGGGGACAGCCCCTATGAACTCTTGGGTTGCTATAAATCGGAAGTGAAGGGCAACATGCTTTTTGGAAGGACTTCCTGAGAAATGTCTTCTCGCCCTCCCCAGGCCAACGGCAGACTACCACTCAGAATCTGGAAGAAGTGACCAGCGAGCCTTTTTTGCCCCTGCGGATACGCAACTTGCCGGTCAAGAGGGAGAACGAAGGACAACAAGGTTCTTCTTTAATGGGAATCCTTCTAGTTGCCTACATTCCCATCCGAAGGGGTTGATGACCTCCGAAGCCAACACTACTTTTTTCTGACCCGGTGTGGGCCTCTATAGCCAGGGATCCTTCTCTTAGGATGTCCAAACCTGCAGCTATTTCAATCAGAACCATCTCCAGGATGAACCATGAACCCGACTCAAACGAGCCAAATGGATTAAAAGTGCCTCGCGCCATGCTCTTTTCCCCCAAGCCGAGCGGATGAGACGCCCAAACCCCCAACCCCCCCCCAAGCCACCCCCCCCCCGCTTCCAGCGCCCGTGCAACGGCGAGCCAGTCAGCGCGCCTTGGGGTTCTCGAAGCCGGCGGCCAGGGCCGGGTTCTTGGCCCCTCGCTTGGCGCCCTCCTCGGTCGGCGGCGAGCGAGACACGAAGTGATGAAAAAACGAAGCGGTGGGTGAGCTGGGGGAGCTGATGGTGGGTTTGAATTGGTGTGTCCTGCAAGTTTGAGGTGGTACCCCTGTTTC
This sequence comes from Effrenium voratum, assembly GCA_963377175.1. Classification (NCBI taxonomy): domain Eukaryota; class Dinophyceae; order Suessiales; family Symbiodiniaceae; genus Effrenium; species Effrenium voratum. Next base: position 141,453 of record CAUJNA010002957.1, on the reverse strand, counting down.
GTGGTAAAGGAGGAAGAAAAATAATGAAGCCATCTTCAAGGTCCAACCTAAAGAGCAACGCCCAAATGGAGGTCACCCCATAGGGACAGTGAGAACTGAGGCCCCTTCGAGGAAACTCGCAGAAAAAGCCGCGGTTGCTTGCCACAAGCCTAAACCAAGTCACCCGGATTTCTCGGGCAGCGCGAAAATCGGTTAGGGAAAAAAAGTGACAAAGAAAACTTTTAGGCCCCAAGAAAGGAACGAAATAAGCAACAACAAAAAGAACAGAAACACACTCGTTCCATCTAATGGGGCCGGCGGTAAAGGGATTCGTGTCCACTTGTTTGGCGTCATCTTCCTTGGGCTACAACGAGAGCCAGGTTGAAACATAAATGTCCAGCTGATGATAACCCCCCAACCAATTCACAGGGAACCTGACAGACTCTGCAAGTTCTAGCAGATTGACAAGGAACCGCCAACATCCCTATGCACACTGTGCTTTAAACCACCTACCAACTGGTGCGAAGTCGACTTTGTCCATCCACAGAGTGAAATCAAGCAGAAAGTCGTCGATCCCAAAGACAATCACGAAGGAAACGTGAGAACCCCAAGAGGATCTGGAGGTTCGCGGGAATTCTGAAGGGGAAGGGGCAACTGAAAAACACCGGAAAATGGATCTCCCTTGAGGGAATCATCACAAGCTTCTGGAAGATCTCGACCCCTTCCCCAAAAACTCCTCTGCTCCTCTCACCCGGATTCCAACGCCCCTTTTCTCGCAACCTCCGGGCCCATCCGATCCGGACGCCTTGGCGCGGTTCAGGATGCCGTGGCCCACGAACCTCACCAGCTTGTAGGTGTCCGCCAGCTTCAGCTCCTTCACCGTTCGTGCAGACCTCGGCCAGAGAAAACTGGCCGCCCGGACCAGAACAGTCCCCCACAAAAACAAAAAACAAAAAACGGCAAGAGCTCCTTTGGCAAGCAGAAGGCGAAGCTTGAAAAGGACCAAGAGGCCTTGTTTTGATGAGGGGAACCTGTATGAAGAAAATGACCAGCCAAAAAAGGTACCCAGGCCCAAAAGGAACTCAAGAGGCTGGTTTGGAGTTTCTACACTTGTGTAGGGCTTTCTATCCTTCAACCCGGCCGATTCAAACCCCCTTGGCTGTTGGCCCGGGCATCCCTGGCCATGAGGCTTCAAGTCCCATCAGAGTCACCCCCCGTGAAATTGTTCACTGAACCTGCGGATGGTCAGGCCCACTCGCATCGCCAGGCGGCATGGTGAAGTGGAACATCCTTCTCTCCTTAGGTTGAAATGAGCCTTCCTGGGATGCCACAGCGGGCTTCGGCCGCTGCTTTTGTTCATGTTTGCTCCGTGGATCCCTTAATGAAACAGCAAATGGCATACCGAAAACCCGGCGTTCCACAACCGTGGCACGGTGTTTTGACATCACAAAAGAGAAACTAAAATACATATATGTCCCCGGTGTGGCGGTTTGCATCAGTGGCTTGGCTGAGTGAGTGCGATGAGTGGTGTGTCATCTTGCCTCAATGAGGCCAAGTCTTTAAATACCCAAAATACCCAAACCACAGATCCACCGAGCCCGCCCCCCCTCCCTTCCCACCAAAAAAAAGAAAAGAAAATGAGGAGTCTCTGGCTAGCTGAGCATATTCGGGGTCAATGTGGGGGCTCAAGCGAAGTATTGCACCCACAGCAGGGCTAAGTAGCGACAGAAGCAGTAGCGAGGGTTATGCGCAAGTTGGGTTGCGCCGTTTTGAGCTTAGCTAGGATTTTTTGAGCTAAGAAAATGGCCTTAACTTTTCGGGGGGTAGTCTTCGACCTCTCACATGTTTGGACTCTCCACCAAAAAGAAAAAGAACAAAACACCTCCAATCTGAACTCTAAACGTGAAATGATTGAATCCCCCTCCTTCACCCGCTTGGTGTGACTCCTCAAGCCCCCTGCAAACCAGCCCATGCACGGCTGGGCTGGGCAGGCTCAACAAAGCCTAAATAAGCTTAATTAGGCCTAAGCAAGCCTAATTAAGCAAATGTCAAGCTTGCTCAATTAAACTTAATCAAAGCTTGATGAGGCTTTATTAGGCAAAATTTGCTTATTTAAGCCCTCCTAGTTTTGCCAGCATATCAAGGCCGCAGGGAGTGTTGTGGGGGGGGGGGGGGGTCCGACCAAGCAAGGATACCAATTCGGGGAAGGGCTGCACAAACAAGAGACTCCGAGACTCCCACCAAAATAAGAACTCGCACGGCGGGAGACCTCAAAAGCGATTGCCAATTGCTTCAAGCATTTAATCGGCGGAGAAGCTTGAAACCAGCCCCCAGAGAGCTCGCAAAGCTTGGCAATGTTCAGGCGAAAAAGAACCCACCCCCATTCAGCTTCCACTTGTTTGGCAGGGATTCGACATAACCCACCTTAAAACCCTTGCCCACAAGAAAGACGTGCCCCTTGAGCCTGCTGGCCAAGGTATTGTTCTCTTTCGAGGAGCTCCGAGTGGCTCGCCAAACGTATTTTTCCCCTTCTGCAGGGGCGTTGGGATTCCGAAGATCTGGTGAGCCAGGGACAAAGGGCAAATTGGGTCTGTCCATAAAGGCGAGGAACAAAAAAAGCCCGCACACTCTTGAAGCATCTTGGGATTCTTGGGTCGGCATGCCGGCTGCTTCTGAGCTTCAAGGATACCCCACAAGGAAGACATTTTGTCTTTCCTTTTGGAGGGAGGGGAAGTGTTAGGTTGCGAAAACAAGAGGAAATCCACCATCTTACAAAACCCCAGATTTTCACACATACCTAGAGGGCGGTTGGTGCACCAGCGCAGGGAACTTACACATCCAGGGATCTCCTTGGTAGTTCAGTGAATCTAAATTGGCTCTACCAAATGGGTTCCTTTCAGATCCTACACACATCACTTTTGTGCAAGCGATCGCACCCCGTTCAAGGTTCCCCAAACAAAGCTTTCTGACCTTTTGGGGGTATGGGCTTGGGCTTGCCACCTTCCATCATCTAGATTCAAGAGAGTCAAACTGTGTCACTACTTCAAACAAAAAATAATGGCAGCGCCTCATTTCGCAAACCCCCCACGTCCCGTAGATCCCGGAGGCAACGAGGCCGGGGCCTCGCTTCTTTTTTGATACGGTTTGGCAGCTGGGGAGTTCCGAGCGTCCAGGGCCTCGTTGAGGATGGGGATGATGTCCACGGTGTGCGACAGCTGGGAGAACTCCTCCTTCGCGGCTTCGGGAAAGGACTTGGGGCCATTGAGCTGGTCGTTCAACGCGCGGTGAAACGCAACATTGGCGAGTCTTTCTAGAATTGCTGTTGGCCTCCTTTTAATACCGTCCAAAAAGGCGCCCCCTATTTGGAGACACTCCCATGTGTTCTTCAACCTTTTGGCTTCCCTTGAAACCCATCAACTAGGGAGCACAGCCATCCCGCCCCTCAAAAAGAAAAGGGAAAGAAGCCCGGACAGTGTCCCCAACAGCCCCTTTTGAACTCTTGTTTTGAATGCTCCTGAAAGCTGCCCCAAACCACGAGCCTATCTGGGCCATAGCCTTTCAGCTGGGGGAAGTGATTCACCGTCAACCAGCAAATGTCGAAGCACCTCTTGAAACATGATCCGATGTTGCTCAACGCATTCAGAAGCCTTGTGGATTGTTCCCCTACAACCTAATGGTTTCCTCTAAAATGGGAAACCGCCATTTTGAACAAGGAGGAGAAAACTGGAATTCGGCGAAGAGGAAAGCTCGAGTTTGTTCCAAAGAGTTCAAGAGAATAGCAATTGAGGCCCCCTCTAGGCTTGGACCACGCCTTGGGGGGGGGGGGGGGGAAAAAAGACATGTGCTACCCCTACTAAGAAAACAAGAACAGAAACTCCTTTCGGAGCCCTTTCAAAAGGTCCGATGGCTTCCAACTTTCAGCCCTTTGCAATCTGGAGAACCAGGCAAAACAGCAACCCCCTAGTTAACCCCCGGATAGATTCCCTTTCAATGTACCAGTTCATGTTGAGCCAAATCACGCGCCAAATACCAACCCGACTTAGGAGGCTCCACCTCCCATCCGCCTCCAGGATGGATGCGAAGGTCTGCACGGGTGGCGCCTTTGCAAACTCTGGCAGTCCGAAGACGCCCCCGCAGAGGTCGATCTGCATGACGCTGCAGGGCCCTTCCCCCTCCACCAGGTAGAAGTCGTTCACCTCAGCTTCCCCACTTAAAGGGGCGATCGATTCGGTACGTCAGGTAAGCGGTTGTGATATGGTGCGAAAACCTGCAAAAGCCATGGTTATAAGTCTCGGGTCATAACCAGGCTTACAACCACTTACTAAGTACCCTGCACGTTTAAGTACAAGGTGCTTTCGAATGTTTCCCAGTGTCCCAAGCGCTCAACGCTTATGCCTCATCCACCCATCACGGATGGCCTTGGGGGTGGTCGACCCGAATAGCGATCGGAACTTCTCCGTCTTCGCCATCTCGTCCTCGACGCCTTGGTCTCCGATCCCCTTGTGCCGTCGCCTTCCCACCCCTGAACCCAAACCAAAAGCACCTCCAAAAGGGTCGGAACAAAAAGCGGAGGGCTGCAATAGTTCCAGGCAGCATTTAGGCTTGCCTCCAAATAGGGGAAGCCTCAAAACATGGTGGTTGCCTTGATTTTCCTTCAAGCTGACCCCAAAGGATACCCTCAAAACAAAACACCAGCCAGGCGTGCCAAACTCCAAACTTGGGTTCATCCAAGGCACACTCCTTGGAATCAAACTTCATGACAGAGGCAGGCATGGGAACTCCATCTGCCCTGTAAGGAGTGAAAAAGAAGACGGAGGCTCCAGAGAAGCTCAAAGACACACGCTTCAGCTTCATCTTGGCGTACTTGGCAGGCTCCTTCAGCTTGTAGAGGCTGTTCAACTGGTCCTTGGAGAAACACACGGTAAAAAAACCGCCAAAAGAGGGATGCAGGGATGTGCCAAAAAACGGAAGCAAAGAGGGTAAGCGGTCCTAACCCTAAAAATTGCAGAGGGGGGTAGTGGTTTGGAGATATTCCGCGCTGGTGTCCCACTCAGGTCCAAATCCAACTCAACTACCAATCCAAACGCTTCGGGCTACCTGACGGTGGGAATGTGCCACAAATGGTTGGAAACAAACAAACAAACAAACAAGCATGAAGTGGGACATTTGGCAAAATGGGTCAGAGGCTAGTGTAGGGGAAAGCGAAAGGGCCCCCAGACCAAAAAAGCCGTTGGCGGCTTGGAAGTGTCGCATTTTGTGATGGAGGGAGGTGTACAGTGCAGGGGAAAGGGGCCCAAACAAATGGAAGTGGGGTTAAGAAGTGTCGCAAAAGCGAGGGTCCCCCAAAGGTTGAAACCCTGTTAAGGGGTCAGTTGGACCAAGAAACCACCCGGCGGGGGGGGGGGGGGGGGTGACGGAGGGAAGGGGCCATGCCCCGAAAACGTCCCTTGCACATGGAGTATGTTCGTGTCCACACGTTGGCGAAACGCCAAACTCGGGTGCTCATTTTGTTACGTGGAACAACAGGCGAACCCCCAAAGTGTTCAATGGCTGTTTGGCTTCCCGCGGTCTCGTTTCTGGAGATGAAGGGAAGGCGAACCCTGTTCCCAAAAGGATGATCACAACGACTTGAATTTGAAATATTGCTGCAAATGGCATAGAATTACTTAAAACGGTCATGAATAGCTTAATATTGCCAATCATGGTTCTAACATCGTCTCAAAACAGCTTAAAGTTGCTAAAACTGCTTGACAACAAGTTGAGCTGGCTCAACTTTGCTTACAACAGCAAAACGACGCAGAAACCGCCGTCATATTTGGCTAAAAAACACTGCGTTTCAATCTTCAAACAGCGGCCATGCTACAGCTTCCCCTCCTTCCCCCTGCACCGCTCCCATCGACCAATGTTTTCGAGCAGCCTTAGTGAGCAGCGCGGCGTCCCCCAGGAGCTCACGCTGCGCCGTGACATCCACGGCCTCCATCGCAGGCGCTCAGGGGACACATGGGTGGCTCGTCTTTTGTGGGAATACCCCTGTTTAGTTTTTGTTTGGGAAACCCAAACAGAAAATAGAAGCCATATTGATTTTGGGGTCCCCTAAACAAGAACAAATTGTGTCTTAACATAGGGGACCCAAAAATATAGTTTCCTGTTCGCTTCCCTTTACACCATCCAACAAGGGTACCGTCAAAAGAGAGGCACCCCCAAATACCTTGCGAGAAAGTAACAGGCAAGGAAATTGCACCATGTACTTTCACTCGGCCGAAAAAGAAAAAAAAACACTCCCATGTCAAATGGTCCCTGATCAACAAGAATCCTCAAACAAATTTGGCAACCACAAGTATTGACCTGGTCGTGGAAAATGGCCCCCGTTCAAGCTACACCATTTAGTGAGGTTTGGTGGCTCAACTCGGTTCACAAAAACAAAAATGGAATTGTGTGTTTCCTGTTGGCCTCCTTTTTGGAAAACCAGTACCTGGAGTCTCCATTACTCTTTAAAATGGGTCAATAATCCCATGATTTTGGGTAATGACCCCCCATTTTTTGAGGGTCACGGAGCTCCAGGTACCCTCAAAAAGAGATACACCCCTGGTCTTTGGCTAGTAGCACCCCCCCATCGCCGGCCTCTTGGCTCTTCGCAGCTGCGGCATACTCGTCGGGGATGCAGAAACCCTCGTCCGCCGCGAGGGCAACCTGAAGATCAGCCCTCGAAGTGGTTGACTCATGCGTTTCGGTTGCCTACGGGTGGCTCCTCTTGAGGCGACCGACAAAAACATGGTCACCCATTTTCAAACCAAGATCTCCCCTTGAAGCAGCGAAGCGAAGCAAGTCCCTGGCCTCTTGTGAGGAAATATCCGGACCAGCCATTGCAAAGGGGAACCCGGGCACAAGCCTTTCTCTCGCAAGGCCGTGAAAACATGCAATATTCACTTGTGCCGAAAAGCAGCGGCAGTCGGCTGAATATATATATATATATATATGTGTATGTGTAGCCGGCCCACACATGGGGCGGAAAATTGTCGAAACTCGGGCTGTGGGTGTTGGAAGTCAATATGCCCAGGACTACATCGGCAAACAGTTGCCTTTCTCAAAATACGGCGAATTCTGGCTTCGTTTTTCAGGGTGCAACGAAGCAAAAGCACATGCGTGCGTTGTTTCTGGAGCTTCAAAGCACACATTGAATTCCTCAATGTCCCAAAACAAGACCAGCTAGAGTCAACTGCAAAAGGTTCTGAAGAAGCAAATGTCCAGTTGTTTTCTCTTCTGGTAAAAAGGATGGCAACTCCAGAAAGCATGACAGCAGGGTTCCAAATCGGTTTTTCCCGCCGCAAGGGCGGTTTCTAGCAACTTGTTTCTCAAAATGTTTGCGTGTCCAAAAACAGACCACTTTGAGGAGGCTCAAACATTTGGTTTGAAAACATCATCTTATTAAAGGAACCCTGATAACACTGTCCCATACCAAGCTCAACAATCAGACTTCGAAAAATACAGCCATGACCCCCCGCCAGAATCGGGTTTCGGCGCTTCTGAACGGCTACTTGGCAGCCCTTCTCTTCGCAGGTTGCCAGGAAAACGAAAAAAATCGAAATGGAACCTTTAAACAACCAATGGAGGTTGTAGGCCCGCGTGCAAAATGAGACTGCAATTGTGACTGCTGTAACGATGGGCTCGTCGCTGCCTCCTTTTCCCTGGGTGGGGTCTGTGTGGGTGCATCTTTGCGCTGACTTTGCTGCGTTCTTCATTCTTGGGTGACTTTCAGCTTGGGGGGCCGGCTCTCGGTCAATTACGATATTGTCTGGGATCTATTGTCTCAGTCTTGCTGTGCGCTCTGTGCGGCATGCATTCTCGGTTGCCTGAGAGAAAGGAGGCTAGTGGGCTGTCCCATTGGGGGACTCACAGGCGTAGGGCTTCCGGCTCAGCGCTGTCGGGCTTCGGCGGTGATATGGTTTTTGTAGGTATGAAGTTTGTCCTCGTGGCACGTTGGAAGTTTCGGCACCCTGCGGGGAACTGAATCGCCTGCGCAGCCGATTGCAGCGGTTCACTTCTGACACGGTGGTGATGGTACACTGAGTACTGCTGCCACGAAGCGATGTAGAGCACGCTGCGGGGATGAACGTCAGCTGCGATTGATCTATGCATGTCCACTTTCACTGCTGGGGACTTCCTTTGCCATACAGGGTTTTTGGGTGGTTTGGTCGCTTTCCTTAGCCATCTTAATGGAGCATGGCGTTGAGCCAATGCAGCAGATACAAACAGAGGACGCATGGGTACCGCTCCGTGCAGCTTGCGTTCTCGATGGCCTGGGAGAAATGAGGCCTGGTGTGCGGTCCCTCTTGGGGACTCACAGGCGTAGGGCCTAGTGTTTCACTTCCCACCTTTGCCGTTACCCTTAGGGTGATGGCCATTCTGTTGGTGATTGATGCTTGCATTCCTTGTTTGGCATGTGGGAAAACGCAGCCTAAGTGCTGTGCTGTGTACCTGGCCTTCTGCCCCGTGTTTTCGGACATGGGCTAATTAGGGAATTTATTTGCTTGGCGCTTTTCTGAAGCTTCTTTTGTGCCGCAAACGTTCTGCTTGTCGACCGGCGATTATGCTTCAGGCGGCATGGGGGAAGAAAAAGAGAGAGAGAGAGAGAGAGAGAGAGAGAGAGAGAGAGAGAGAGAGAGAGAGAGAGAGAGAGAGAGAGAGAGAGAGAGAGAGAGAGAGAGAGAAAGAGAGAAAGCGAGAGAGAGAGAGAGAGAGAGAGAGAAGAAAAAAAATGGAACGCTTTGTGGAAGTCGGTATGTTGAGCACGCAGCGCGTTTTGACTGGCAAATTGAGGCGGAACCTGTTGGGTCACTGTAACGCTACTCATGAATGGTTGTGGTGGTGTGGTAACGATGATGATGATGATGATGATGATGATGATGATGATGATGATGATGCTGATGCTGATGCTGATGCTGATGCTGATGCGATGTTGATACTGACGGGGGCGCTGCGCGATGGTGAATTTGAAGGAAAAAGAAAGCCAATATTGACCCACATAGATTCATCGCAGCTCTTCGTGGCGGTAGTACTTAGCCATGTACCATCACCACAGTGCCAGAAGTGAACCTCGCTGGAATCGGCTGCACAGGCGATTCAGTTCGTCGAGGGGTGCCGAAACTTCCAACGTGCCACGAGGACAAACTTCGTAACTGCAAATAACCATTCCACCACCAAAGCCCCGCAGCACTGAGCCGGAATCCCTACGCCTGTGAGTCCACCGAGGGGACAGCACACCAGGCCGCCTGTCTCGCAGGTCACCGAAAGCATGCCGCACAGAGAGCACAGCAAAACTGAGACAGAAGATCCCAGCCAATATCATGATCATAAGAAAAACGGATCCCGTATATAACATCACCAAGGAAATGAAGCATCCAGCAATGCCAGTTTCAAGAAGTCCCACATAGATCACCCTTAGGGAATAGAATGCAGCAAACGGACCGCTGCGAATCCGCCGCCATGGCACGTCATGATTTATGCCATGGCACGTTATGATTTATGGGCGGGGCCCTGTTACAGATGTTTTTCAGATGCTTGCCATGGATGCTACGAGCCAGATCCCCAGGACTGCCTCAGCCTTCTCAATTCTGAAAGAGCAAGGACAACGAAACGAAATAAAAATAGCCGGCGAGGAGCTAAACACCAAGCCACCCCGGGCCAAGAGAGCGCCTAGAGGCACATGTGAAAGGCTTGGTGACCCTTACGGCTAACAACCTTTATTGAGCCAAAAGGGGTTGGCATAAATAAAGCCAAAGGGCTTGCGACAACGATCCGTGTCTTGTTCTCAAAGAATGGGGAGACAAAATGATAGGAAATAACTCGTGATATGGGAATTAACGTGGAGTCGCAAACCTGTTTATAGCACTCACAGTGATATACAAATACGTAAAAGCATCAAGCCAAAAAAAAGGATCACCAATGCAAAACAGGTCAAACTCCACTCTTTTTATTTTTGTTTCATTCTTCGCTCTTTGAGTATTGGCTGGAGTCACACAGGGCTCTGATATCGTGAAACCTGTACGCCTGTGAGCCAAGGGACAGCAAAACTGAAATAGAAGATCCCAGCCAAAATCGCAATTGTACGAAAACCAACTCGCAAAAACAAGGCCCACACACATAGCCAAAGACGCAAAAAAGTGCGCGAAGACTTTCCAATGTCGATGGCATCGATGGCGTCTCGCACTCCAGGGTCGCCGGCGATGGCTGTTGGAGCAAGGTTGGAATTCCGACCTCGGGCAAAAACGTGTCCGTTAAGGCATGTTGCTAGCTTGAACCCAAACATGAACCCCCAAAAGAACAAAGCAAGTCCGAAGCGGCCGCAGTTCTTTTTACCGGGATTGCTGAAAGTAGCACTGCTTCCAGGGCACTGGTGCGCCTGGAACAGGAGGTGCGTTGACCCCCCCTTCAGTGTTTCAGGCAACCCCGGTATAAGCGAGCCAGCTGGGCCGCCGGCCTCATCACCCGCCCTTCAGAGTGGGGTTGTACCTGGCAGGGCAAATGTCCGCGTGACAATGCACGCTTGCGGCTGTGAGCAGCCTGTTGCTCAGGGTCTGCACTTTTTTCGGTCAGAGCGGCTTGATGTAAGCGGCTGGCTGACGCAGCCAGTTGTTCTGGCTGACAGGGCGAAGACGGCCATTTGGTCGCAATGCATGTTGGGATGCAAATAAGGCTGGCTAAGCAGTGTGTTCCGGGCGCCAGGGCGCATCCATCGGACACAGCTGAATGCCTCGGCCTGACATTGCTAGGCCCGCAGGGCTGAAGCGTATGCGACTTTCAGGGCGATGGCTGAATCGGGCCAACCGACCTCTGCTGAGATCGTCTGCCCAATCATTGCACCTTCCTGGAACGTGCGTCGGCTGCAGCAGCACATTGTGAGCGTGAGCCCAGAAGGCTGTTAACTGCACGAAAAGTTGCAACGGCCAGGAGGTCGTGAACAACTTGTTAAGGCTTGCTTCCGTTGCGGAATTGTCCGTGCCTGAAGGCATGCTGAACGAGTAGTGCCCACCACCAATGTGGCTGTGGGTTGCTTGCAGTAGTGCTAACTGTGCCAGCGTCTCGAAACATGCGATGTACCGCTGTCCAGGCTTGACAAGGCAAGGCCATACGGCCCGTGTGTCCCGCATGTTCCAGGTTTCGGCAAACCAAACCACTTGGAAGGATGTGATTGCCCAGCCCCCTATCCCTACCAAGTCGTCTTCGGCACACGCATCCGCGGCAGCCAGTGCTTGCAGCTGGTGTGGCCGCGCCAAGGGCTGAACGGGCGAGTGCTGAAAGCACAACGCCAGCCATGCAAGGCATTGCTGGCTTGACTTGGAAAGGCTAGTATATGGGTTATTGGGGTCCGCGATGCGCACCCACGTGGGTTTGCTAGTGCCGGGCACCCGCGGGATGTCCTGAGGGCAGTGCATGGTGCGACCTGAAATTTCCAAGATTTTGGAGCCCACTCACTGTGATCCACAAGCCGGGAAGGCTATGGCTGGTTTTGAGATCCTTGTTCAAGGATGCTCTGAAGGCTGACCACATTTGAGGCGGTATCGAGCGCATCGAGCCTGGTGGGCTGTTGAGGTCCGAGTATAGTGGCGCTAGCCAGGATCTCAGATGCAGTGCAGTGCTGGTGGCCCAAATGAGCAGGCCTATGCGCTGCTCAAGTGTTTTGCGGAGCACCCGGCTTTTTTTCAGCAGTGCTTTGATCAAGGCGTCCAGCTTGGTCAGCTTAGCGGACACGAGCTGAATGGTGTCGTGGGAGAAGTTGATCTCCCAGCCGCACCAAACAAGGCTGTCCTGGAATTGCGCCTTTTTCCATGAAATTGGCGCCGCAATGGCGCAAAAGAAAAGCACCACCAAGGCAAACATATCTGGCGCGCTATCTCGGAAGAGTGCACACAGAAGGTCGTCCACAGAAAGGAAGGCTTTGTGGGGCTTCCAAGCCAGCAACCCATGCACCTGGCGAAGCAAAAACGCGCCAGTGCGCTGCTACCAGAATGCCGAGAAACGGCCCCCAAAATGGCACACTCTATAGTGATAGAGTTTTTCCTTGAAAGGCGAATAGTAGAAGGCCATGCTCTTCAGGGCGGACCTGCACCTGTTTGTGTGCGGCTTTGAAGTCAATGCTGGCGCCCACGAAGGCGCCTGGAGTGTCCTCCGGCTGCGTGGACAGCGCCAGGTCCGATGCCATTGGCAGGCTCAGGCGCTCTGGTAGATGGCATCTGGTATTCACTTGGCACACGGTGCTGTCCAGGACAAGGCGCGGCTCTTTCCCTTCTGCAAAAACGACATTTAATTTGCCTACGGCAATGCCTAAGGGCCATTTTTCCCGAGCCTCGGCGACGCTAAGGCCGGTTTCTACAATCCAGTTGTTGGCAATTTCATTGCGCAGCAAGCTTTGCACGGTTTCTGGTTCGTCCTCGGCCATCTTCCAGTTGCCCTCACAGATTTCCAGATCCGGCGGCAGGGCGGAGTCTGGCTTCTTTGCCGGCCATTGAAGGCTGGGCGGCAAGGCTGACACGGCTCCTGTCGGTACCCCGTGTTGCAGAAATGGCAGCAGGGCCATGTCTGGGTCACCCCAAGAGTTGGCCATGCAGCAGGTGGAGTCTGTACGGCTGCCCTGCCTCGGGGCTCATGTCTGGAGGGCAGGGCAATTTTAGAGCCGTGTAAGCTAAATTTGCCAGAGAGCTGCTCTTGATGTGCGCCAGGATTCGTGGCACCAATTTGCGCTCATGCATCCAATGCAGCCAGGGCCTGGCGACTGCTTGCAGTGGGTGTTCTGGCTTGGGACAGCACCAGTCTGCGGAAGAGTGCATTCTTGCTCCGTCGCAGGTCGGGAGCCTGCAAGGCGCCAGTGTGATGGTCCTGGAGATTTCGGAGTGCAATGGCAGTGTTTGTCGGAAGGAACCTGTTTCGCTGACCTTCCTATGCCTACCTGGGCAAGTTGCAGGGCCAGGGAAGGAGGGTATTCAGCGGTCAGAGTGCTGAGGTACCCCTTGTTCTTTCACGCCTGCAATGCTTCGGTGCTTGTATGAGTGATTGCAACGGGCCTCCAGGGCCTGTATTTTCGAACTGTTGCAGCCGAACGCCCACGATTTGGAGAAGGCTTTATTGTGCCTGCAGGGCACATTGGTGATCGCGTAGCATTTGGAAGTTAGCCTCTTCCAGCCAGGACATGGCTGATGGCGGTTGTTCCCAAATGCCTACGCCTCCTTTGGAGACCACTGCTCTGAACAGGGCTCTGCCGCGGTCGTGAATGGTCTTGCTATCCAGCAGTTTCTTACGCTGCGAAGGCCGGGGACCCCGTTCATGTACTGCGGCGTTCTCAAGGCTTTGTGCCCGCCAGGGCGTAGTTTGAGTCTGGAATATTCCTTGCAAGGCGGGGCAAGCATTATCAGGGCCACGATTCCTGACCAGCAGAGTCTGAGAAGGGCCTCGAAGACTACGTTATCCAGGATGTCGTGCGCAGTGTCTCCATGGGCTCAAAGCAGTCAAGGCCAAGGCTAATGGCTGCCGATGTCACGGGTGCAGCCTACCTGCAAACACGTCCAAAAAGAGCCTCTTTGAGGCTGAATCGGTGATTCCGATGAGCTTGCCTGGGTGTGTGGCCTTGGCGACGCGCCTGGCTCGTTACGGCGCGCGTAGGGCAAGGCTGGAGTCAGGGCAGCTTCCACCGCCACACGCAATGGTGAAAACGGCGCATGAGGCCCGCTGTGGGGCAAGGCCGGCCGCGGTTTGGCTGCCCGATCCTGCGCCGGTCCAAGATCCGGGCATGGCGGGGTGCTTTTGCTGGCAGCCCACTATGGCGCACACGTGGGCGAAATGGCACTGGTCGTTAGTGCAAATGCCCGTCTAGTAGCGCCGGCAGACCTCGCGCCCTTTATAGGTAGTGCACCACTCTGCTTTGGGCTTTGGCGATGGCGTGGCTCCTTTGGATTTCCCCTGCCTTTCTTGGTGGGGCGTGAAGGCACGCGGGCTGGCTTAAGGTCGCGCTTGGATCCCCTCTGCCGTGGTGTTGCGGGGCGTGGCGGTGCTGGCACGGATGGCTTGGATATTTTCGGGCGCAGCTGTAAGAGGCTGCGCACATCGTTTCTCATGTGCGTCAGCTCGTACAAGGCATCATCCAGGGACCATTGCTGCCCTACTAAGACCAGCCGCGGCGATTGCCGACAAGTTATAGCAGTTAGCAAGTAGGCGGCAACTGGGCGGTAAGCGCTCGGCAAGTGCTCGGCAACTAGGTCAACTCGGGCATAGTCATTTCCAACACTTGCGGGGACATATAATCGTTTATTGAACTTGCTATTTTTTTTAAGTTATGGTAAGTTTTTATTAAGTTTTCGCATCTAGATATAAGTCTAGATAGTGGATTTTTAAGTCATGTTAAGTGTGTGTAACTCTTGATAAGTTTTGCTAACTTTTTGTATCTTTTTCGTGTTTTTTTCAAGTCGGTTTTTGTTGATAGCCACGTATACTGTGCTTTGCATGTCGCATTTTTTCGTAGCAACCTGATGAGAGTTGTGTGCAAAGTAGGCGCAGCCGGCGTTGGCCTCGGCTGTGATTTTGTGAGCGAATTGTCGAGAGTTTAAGGCATCATGGTGCTATAGCGGGCTTACGTCGTTGTTTGGCGACAGTGCGAAAAAGCGGCTCAAATGAAAGGATCCTTTGTCTCATCACGCGGGTTTTGCTTGGAGAGTTTTGAGGGTTTGAGAGCTCATGAGAGTTTTGCAGGCTTGAGAGTTTATGAGAGTTTTCAGGGTTTGAGAGTTTGATAAGAACCTGGAACTTACGATCAGAACCTTGAACGCATTGAGAGCTTCAGAATTCAGAGGGGTGAGAGTTCATGCGAGAGTTTTCGTGGTCTTGAGAGTTTAAGAGCTTTGAGAGTTCTGAGGGGGTTCGGGTTCTGAGAGTTTTCAAGGTTTGAGAGTTTGTCAGAATTTGGAATGTCTTGAGAGTTGAAAAGTTTTGAGAGTTCTGAGAGAACATTGAAAGACTTGAGAGTTTATGAAAGGTTTCAGGTTTTGAGAACCGTCATGGTTTTGAGAGCTGAGAGTCTTGTTCTGGTAGCCGAGCAAGCCCAAGAAGAAAGGCCACTGCCAGCATGTCGTGCCTCCGCGAGCTGTGGGCAGAAACTGCCGAGTACTTGCTGCAAGCGCAGCAGGCGCTAGGGCCAGAAGATTTCACAAAGGCCAGGATGCAGCAGTTTCAGCGCGTGTCCTACGCAGTGAAGGCTTCAAATTTGTCTTTGAAAGATGCCACAGAGCTGATGAAGGCTTTGAAAGCGACAGCCGTGTTCTCAGAGACAGAGACGCTCTCATTGCTGGAGCAGTGCAGTCGCAGCTCCCTTGCATAAGCGGCGCGTCTTGCAGGATTACGTGCACTTCCCCATGTACATCCCGGCTGACTTGTGGTCCACGCTTGGAAAAAAAGAAGTCAGTGGCTCGGAGAAGGCGCTCCAGCTTGCAGACTGCTTGGCACGTCTTGGCTTGTGCTCGCCCAGTGAGCCAACCAGCAGATCCTTCACAGCCGTTTGCCTCCTAGCTTCCAAGAAGGAGCCTCTCCTCATGAGTGTCCAGGAAAAATTTGACGCGTTCTTGACGCACAAGGAGATCCTGCGCAGCGTGTGCACGGCAAAGTACTCGGAGATGTCCAGTGAGAACTCGAAATTTCCAACCTTGTTGCCCTCTGATCCTGCCCGCCTTGACCCTGCTCTTTTGGACAGGGCCGGAAGCTCTTCTCGTGTCTTGGAACATGACCAACTGTGGAGCTACGTGCAGATTTCTTCGTTTGCTGCGAGCATTCCTATGAGGACAGCTCTCGAATGCTTCGGGTTGTGATTTGGTTTTACACAAGATGCATTTGCATTTTTTGTTCGCACGCAGGAACACTAAGAAGGAGATTGCCGTCACCAAGATCAAAGCGGAGCAGAAGACGTCGAACGAGGATCTCTTGCATGCTTTGGTTGCGCACCTACGACCGCAGCCTTTGGAGATCCGGTACAACAAGCTGAGATCGCTGCCGGCGATCATGGATCGTTATCACGAGCACGAGGACGAGCCGGAGCCAAAAAAACTACGCGCAGCGGCGTCCATGCTAAGCCTGACAAGCTCGCGCGAGCAGGAGGACCCTATCTCGGCATCTTCCACATCCCCGGAAACTACCCAGAGCACTGATGAGAAGCTTCTGCCCTTCAGTCGGGAGGCCAGCAGCTCGAGCCGCAACGAGACGCCCAACGCTAACCCAATCCTGGCAGCAGCTGCCGCGCTGAAGGAAGAAAAGTCCTCTGCCGCGCCAACGCCCAAGGCGAAGGCAAAGGCAAAGGCACAGCCTGCCCCGAAAGCACAGCCTACCCCGAAAGCGAAGCCTACCCCGAAAGCAAAGAATGCTCCCAAGGCCAAAGCCAAAGCGAAAGCAAAGCAGCTCGCCCGCTGCAGGAGAAATGCTCTGCCCCGGGAACTGCAAGCCCGCTACGCAGGAGGATGTGGCAAATGCCGTGGACGGCCGGGATGTACAGCAAGCTGTTGGAAGACCCGTGGATTTTTGTTGGAGAATTAAATTTCTTACTTTTCCAGACTGTGTTCTATAAACACTTTCTGCAGTGAAGTGCTCAGGGCACTGCTTTGTCGTTCAATTCGTGGAAGCTGTATCTGGGGCGCATGAAACAAGTTGAAAAGAATCGTTTTGAGAGCTTGGAGCGTCTTGCATCATGGTTCGTCTTAATAGAAGCCTTTGCGTGTCATATGGATTTCTTACTGCGTGTCTCAAGAGCCTGCGCTTAGCACTTGGCCTTGCACCGGATAGCCTTCCGATGCCAAGAAAGTCGAATAAGCCTTCTCCTTCTCCCAAGGAGGTGAAGTCGCAGCCGAAACCCAAAGCCAAGAAGAAGTCGGCCGCCAAGAGCGTTGCTTCGCCCTTGAGGAAGGCAGGCGAAGACTTGGAGGAGAAGAAAGCTGCTGCACTTGACCTTGAGCCGCCCGCGACGGCGCCGAGCCCAAGCGCTGCAGGAGGCGAGCCCGAGGAGAAGATGCATGCGCCGCTCGCTAAGCGCAGGGCGCGCAACGAGCAGGCCATGGACGCTGCGGTGCTGAAAAAATTTCGAGCAGCTATCCAGTACAGGAAAAGCCAGGGCGACACGGATGTCGCAAAGCTGGACAGCCACTGGAAGAGCGCCAACCCGGACGAGAAGAGGGCGTGCCTGGCGAAGTTCCTGAAGGATCCAAAGCTTCGGTGGAGTGGAGAAGTCACAAAGCAGAGCGTTGTCTCCGAAAAGGAAACTGACCTGAGCACCAAGGAGTGGCTGACTAAGAAGCAGATCGCCAACGAGCAGAGCCTGAGCTTGGAGAAGCCGGAGGAGAAAGAGTTGGTGGACGCCCTGCTGAAGACGCTGGAAGAGCGCGACCACGAGAACTCGGCATGGGCCCGTCGTGGGATAAAGCAGTACAAGTACGTTCGTGGGCGTGAGGACTGTTGAGAGTTTTCTTTTGAGGCAGAACTTTGATGAATATTTTTGTGTGGGAGAGAGCTTTTGAAGGTTTGAGAGTTTTGTGAGCTTCACAGATTTGAGACGCTGCTTGCATTTTTTTTTGTAGGAGCTGGCCACTGAGCGCACAGATGCGATCACGGTGACCGAGAGGTCCGGCGTTGGAAGCTCGTCGGATCAAGTTGACGTGAGCTGGACCGCTGCTTCTAAAAAGATCGAGAAGGAAGGCGCAAGCCTGGTGAAGCAGATGTCGAAGGCGATGGCTGCAGGCCAAAAGCTCCGGCAGCTCCTGCCGATCCCCGACCGCGCGGAGATTACGGATGCGCTGACGAACGCCCAAGCGGGCTTGCAGAGCCTTGAATGCGCAGTGATCTCAATCCAGCAGACGGAAGAGTATGTCGCGACCACCAGCAAGCTGATCCATGAGGGAGAGACATCCCTGCAGGCATTGGACGATGTCTTGGCGAAGGTCAAGGCTGCCCGCGCGCTGAACCAGAAGAAGGCGAAGTCGAAGTCCAGGCTGGCGCCGAAGGATTTCGCCGACGACGTGATTCCGGAGACAGTTCCTGAGGAGCTCAACGATGGTGCCGCTGGCATTGGTGAGAGGGCTGAAGCCTCGATCGGATAGGTAGCTGTTTGTTTCGGCTTGAGGGATTGGGCCTCTTGTTGTCATGCCGTGTTGCAAGTTTTGAGATTTGAGAGTTCACTTTTGACATTGGCCACAGGTCTCTCTGACGCAAAGCCGAGTGATATCATATATTGACCGAAGATTTGAAAACAAACTGCATGGGTATGACGGCTTCCTTGAGAGTTTGCTTGAGAGCTGCAAGGATGTTTGTGGAGAGCTTCCTTGAGAGTTGCAGGGATGTCTGTGCAGAGTTTCCTGGAGAGTTGCATGGATGTTTGTGGAGAGTTTCCTTGACTGGAGAGTTGCATGGATGTTTTTGGAGAGTTTCCTTGAGAGTTGCAGGGATGTTTTTGGAGAGTTTCCTTGAGAGTTGCAGGGATGTCTGTGCAGAGTTTCCTGGAGAGTTGCATGGATGTTTGTGGAGAGTTTCCTTGAGAGTTGCATGGATGTTTTTGGAGAGTTTCCTTGAGAGTTGCATGGATGTTTTTGGAGAGTTTCCTTGAGAGTTGCAGGGATGTTTTTGGAAAGTTTCCTTGAGAGTTGCAAGGATGTTTTGGAGACTTCCCTTGAGAGTTGCAAGGATGTTTTTGGAGAGTTTCCTTGAGAGTTGCACGGATGTTTTTGGAGAGTTTCCTTGAGAGTTGCAGGGATGTTTTTGGAGAGTTTCCTTGAGAGTTCCTTGAGAGTTGCAGGGATGTTTTTGGAGAGTTTCCTTGAGAGTTGCAGGGATGTTTTTGGAGAGTTTCCTTGAGAGTTCCTTGAGAGTTGCAGGGATGTTTTTGGAGAGTTTCCTTGAGAGTTGCAGGGATGTTTTTGGAGAGTTTCCTTGAGAGTTGCAGGGATGTTTGTGGAGAGCTTCCTTGACAGTATTTGCTGAGAGTTTGAGACTTGGGATCTGGCTCAGACAGATGTTGATCGCAGGAGCGTATTGATTGTTCTGGAGGCCGGATATTTGGTGGATCGGGGCCTTGGAGTAGGTGCGCCTGTGTTTTGAGACGCCTTGAGTATTGATTGTTCTGCAGGCCGCATATGTGGTGAATTGGAGCCTGGCCGGCTATGTGGTGAAGTGGCCTTGGAGAAGGTGCACTTTTGTTTTGGAATACTTTGAGCATTGATATTGCTGGAGGCTGGATATATGGTGGCTGAGCGCCTTGGTGAAGGCGCATTTTTTCAGAAACACGTTGGGCATTGATGTTTCTGGAGGCTGGCTATATGGTGATTTGTGGCCTTGGATAAGGTGCACTTTTGCGTTGAAGCCATTTGATTGTTGATGATTCTGCAGGCCAGCTATGTGGTGAATTGGGGCCGTCAGGAGAAGGTGCATTTGTTGTCATACAACACTTTGAGTGTTGATGAGCTTGGAGGCCAGCTGTGGTGATTTCTGGCCTTGGAGGCGCCTTTTTTTTGGTTTTGAAGCACTTTGAGCATTGATGATCCACGAGGCCAGCTCTGTTCCTGGCCTTGGAGAAGGTGCCCTTTGGTTTTGATACACTTTGAGTGTTGATGAGCTTGGAGGCCAGCTGTGGTGACTTCTGGCCTTGGAGAAGGCGCTCCTTTGTTTTGGAACCCGTCGAGTGTCGAGTCGATGATTCTGGAGGCCAGCCGGGCGCTGTTTGGTGAAAGCAGCCAGGTGAGCAGCGTGATTTCCGGACGAATTGGAACGTTGAAAGAAGTGGTTGGGTTTTCCTTGAGAATATTGAGAGTTTTTTTTTTGAGAGTCGGTTTGAGAGTTTGATTGAGAGCTTGTTTGAGTGAGTCAATGCCACAAAACTTGAGAGGTTCACAAACTCTCTATAAACTCTCAAGTCAGCAACAAAACTCTCAAATCAACAACGAAACTCTCAAGTAAGCAAAGCAATTAAACTCTCAAATCAGCAATGAAACTCTCAAGTAAGCGCATGCAATATTTTTGGATCGAAGCTGGCTCATACTAGCGCAAGCCTAGCACCTCTCAAACGCCTCTTCTTCTTTTTCAGCTTGTAGACCAACACCTTCACCTTTTTCTCCAACTTCTTGATTTTGCAATCAGCTGATCGAAGGGCATTCTCCATCTCGATGATCTTGATCCATATCAGCCTCTGCCACTGAGGGCTATACCCATCCACTGTCCCATCAGACAACGGAATTGTACGATCCATAGCCTTGCCAGGAAGGGATACCCCAAGAGCGAAATTCAAATCTGAGCCGCGCGCATCGTCGATGAATCTGCAAGTCAATAAGCTGGTCAGTCAAGTTCGTTAATTCTTAAAACTCTCCAAACTCTCAAGAAACATTTGCATGGTGTGTGACTCGAGTTTCAGTGAATCTGCAAGCAAGAAAGTTGTTCAATATTCAAATTCATCAGAAACAGTTGCATGACATCGAGAGTGGTGCGAGCTTGATTTACTAATAAATTCAGAAAATTCTGAATTTATTCAGAAAATTCTGAATAAATTCAGAAAAATTCTGAATTTGAGGCTTGTCCAGTACTTGTTTCCTTTACTGAGTTCAGAAAAATTCTGAATAAATTCAGAAATTCTGAATAAATTCAGAAAAATTCTGAACTTGAGGCTTGCCCAGTACTGGTTTCCTTTTACTGAGTTCAGAAAAATTCTGAATTTATTCAGAAAATTCTGAATAAATTCAGAAAAATTCTGAATTTGAGGCTTGCCCAGTACTTGTTTCCTTTTACTGAGTTCAGAAAAATTCTGAATAAATTCAGAAAATTCTGAATAAATTCAGAAAAATTCTGAACTTGAGGCTTGCCCAGTACTTGTTTCCTTTACTGAGTTCAGAAAAATTCTGAATAAATTCAGAAAATTCTGAATAAATTCAGAAAAATTCTGAATTTGAGGCTTTCCCAGTACTTGTTTCCTTTTACTGAGTTCAGGAAAATTCTGAATAAATTCAGAAACTTCGAAAATGTTGAATACATTCAGAAAAAAAAATTGATAAACTCTCGCAATCAACTGAACCAAAACTCTCAAGTGGCTTGTTTCTTGCAAACATGTGGTTGGCCGGAGTATCATGTTTGGAGTCGTTGTTTTATCATATCAGCCGCGCCCGCTTCGTACCAGCCGGGTAGTTCGCAGTGACTAGGGAGCATGCTATGCACTAGCTTCAGCAGAACACGTAGAAGTAGCAGTAGCAGCAGCATGCGGCAGCAGGAGCATGCGGCAGCAGGAGCATGCGGCAGCAGGAGCATGCATTAGCAGCAGCAGCAGCAGTAGCAACAGTAGCAGCAGTAGCAGCAGCACAAGCAGCACAAGCAGGAGCACGCCTCGGCATCGCGTTGCAGCGATGTCGCTGACGCCACACGCTGTGTGGATGGGCAAGCGTGGATCCCCGCAAACCTGGCCAGAGGTGGAAGCCTTTGCGGGTGGCTGGCCAGGTTTTGTGGGGATCCAGGAGCAGAACTGGGAGGGCGGCGGGTGGGCCAGGGCCTACTTTCGGGCCGCGCCAGATGCTGCAGCCTTTCGGGTAGCAGCATGTGGTGCGGGCCTGAATGTGGGTCGCGACAAGCCCCTGGTCCACGCCGCTGCCTCCCAGGGAGACCAGGCCGCCTTGGCCCAGGAGCGTGGTTCGTCAATTGCATAGAAGGGGCTTGCTTTGTATATTGTCAGGAGAGCCTGGTCGTGGAGCTGCAGGCTGCGCTCCAGGAGATGGGGGTTCGTGAGCGAGCACTTCAGGCCAAGGCCATCCGCGTTGAAATCATATTGTTCGAATTTTGCTTGAACCGCAGGTGGAGCAGCAATCCTCAGAGCTTCGGGCCGAGGCAAGGTTTTCAGAGTTTTAAGAGTTTTGAGACAAGAGTTTTGAGAGTTTCAAGCAATATTGAGAGGTTTGAGAGTTTTGAGAGTTTCAATCAATATTGAGAGGTTTGAGAGTTTTGAGAGTTTCAAGCAATATTGAGAGGTTTGAGAGTTTTGAGAGTTTCAAGCAATATTGAGAGGTTTGAGAGTTTTGAGAGTTTCAAGCAATATTGAGAGGTTTGAGAGTTTTGAGAGTTTTAAGCAATATTGAGAGGTTTGAGAGTTTTGAGAGTTTCAAGCAATATTGAGAGGTTTGAGAGTTTTGAGTGTTTTAAGCAATATTGAGAGGTTTGAGAGTTTTGAGAGTTTCAAGCAATACGCATCGCTTATCACAGCGTGTTTCTTTTGTGAGGTGGCGACTGTGGAGCGCCTCCAGCTGGAGGCGAACACGATTTGGTCTCACGGTGCGTGATGCTGGTTTTGTTCACTAGGCGAAGAATATGGCTTGGTTGATGGGCGAGGCAAACAATGGTAGGTAATAGATTGCATTGGCAGCGTTTGCTCGGCAGGCCTCGTCTGAGAAGCGCTTGCAGGAAGAAATGGAGGACTTCCATGCGCAGGCGCTTCTTCAACAATTTACAATGATTAGACTCCAAGTTTGGACAGGCGCAGCTGGAGGAGATCAAGGCCAGTCAGGATCGCCTGTGTTTCGAGTCCTACAAATGTTTTTTTTCAAGGCCAAGCAGATGGAGCTCTTGGTGTTGGATGCTGCCCGCTTGGACGAGTACAAGGCGATTATTGCGCACTCACTCTTGTCTGGAGTCTGCTTCTGTGTTGCAGGAGCAGCAACTGCAAGCCAAGGCGTGGTGCAGAGGACAGTACTTTCCAAGATTGAGAGTTTTTTTCTTCAGAGTTTGAGAGTCCCCGTGTTGCAAGCTTGAGGGTTTTTTTTGATTGAGAGATTGAGAGTTTCCACATCACAACCTGAGAGTTGTTTGCTTCAGAGTTTGTGAGTTTCCCCTTTGCAAACTTGAGAGTTTGTTTGATTGAGAGTTTGGGTGCTTCCAAATTGCAAACTAGGAAACTCCACCTTGCAGACATGAGAGTTGTTTGCTTCAGAGTTTGGGAGCACGTTGCAATCGTTTTGCTTCACTTTCCACATTGAGAGTTGTTTGCCTCATAGTCTGGGAGTTTCCACACTGCAAACTTGAGAGTTGTTAGCTTCTGTCATTGCAAGCTGGAGACTTCTTTGCTTCACAGTTTGTGAGAGTCGTGTGTCGCCTGGAGGCCTCTGAGATCGTCGATCAGATGAAAGAGGCAAGTCAACATGTTTCAGAGCATAGAAGGAGTTTGAATGATTGGCTTGCGCAACGCCAGAAACACCGCATTGCGGATGAGCTGCGCGAGAAGGCATGCCCTTGGGTAGGTCTGTGCCGTGCACTCATGCTTTGACTTTGGCTGTCAGACCTTTGAGCTCACCGAAGTGGCCTCACGGCTCGCGCCTTGGGTAGGTCTGCGCCGTGCACTGATGCTTTGACTTTGGCTGTCAGGCCTTTCAGCTCGCCGAAGTCGCCGCGCAGCAGGCTCGCGCCAGCGAGGCCGGGTCTTCTGAAGGTGGCCTCGCCGCGCTCGTCTCAGAGCTTGTCTGCTTCCAGCTTGACCATGTTGCTCATGCTTTTCTCAGGACAGAGACGTGCATGGCCTCACGGTGCTGCACTCCTTGCAGCTTGCAGGCAGTGAGGCCATGCGTGCATGTAGCATCTGTACTCTATTTATTGTGGATCTTTAGAGCCCGCGTCGTTGTCCCAGAAGGTTACGAACGCTCCCATGAGTTTCGTGAAGGCGCGCGCGACGGTGACGTTGTGCTCCGCCACGCCCGGAGGCACCGTGGACTGCTGCGTGTGCACCGTGGGGTAGCTGAACACGAGCGACCTTCCTGAGAGGAGCACGCGGTTGAAGGACTCTACCAGCGCAGAGTCCAGGACGACCTGGGAGGCCAGAACTCGGACGTTCTGGATCTCGAAGTCGGTGCTCAGCGTGGCTCCCGCCGGGTGCGCCCCGGCGTTCTCAGACCACAGCGCAGTCGTCGCGTCCGCGAACTCGATCTCTATCACCAGGTTCAGCTGCGGTGGCAGCATCTTGCCGCAGCGCAGGATGCCCACCATGGTGGGGCGCAGCAGCACGTCCGCGTAGCCGCTCTGGTGCACTGCGCGGGGTGTCCGAGAGTTGTTCACCTCGTCGAAGCCCTCCACGGCCTTGTTCTTCAGCAGGTCATGCGCGGCCACGGTGCGCTGCGTGCCGGAGAAGGCCTCCGCCGAGAAGCAGAAGGCCGCTGCCGAGCGGCGCAAGCGCAAAGCGGTGGAGGACTGATTACTAAATCAAACGATGAGAGTTTAAGCATTTGACAGGCATTGAAAGCTTCACCCTTTGAGCGTACTTGAGAGTTTAAACATTTGACAGGCATTGAGAGCTTCACCTTTTCAGCGTACTTGAGAGTTTAAAACATTTGAGAGTTTTTGAGCGTACTTCAGACTTTAAACATTTGACAGGCATTGAGAGCTTCATCCTTTGAGCTTTGTGGAGAGTTTAAGCCTTTGACAGTTTTGGAGAGCTTCACCTTTGAGCGTACTTGAGAGTTTAAACATTTGACAGGCATTGGAGCTTCACCCTTTGAGTAGATGCATCTGAGCGGGCATGATTGTTGTTTGACATTCATTTGCGAGCTCAAGAAAGCGTACGTAAATACATATCAGCGATGTCGAAACGAAAACATGAAGCTGAAGCAGACGACTGGACTCGGCTTTTGGAAAGCCGTAGCGCAGGCCCGTCGGAGTCCCGACGAATTGCGGGAGAAGGCTGCTCGGATTCTACTTTGCGTCGGCGCAAGTCGTCCTTTCGCGAGACTACCATGGAAGACATTCACGTGCCTGGTGTCGACGGGACAACCCTCTCATTTCCTGTGATCAATTTACTTGCTCTTTGGCAGCACTTGATCAGCACTTGCGCAGCCTTCGGCCGTCACGTTTTGTCTATTGGCAAGGGACAGCAATCCCTTTACCTTTATTTGGATGAAGTGACGCCTGGAAACCCGCTTCAGCCATGTAATCAGAAAAAAGCTTATGCTTTTTACGCGTCTACAAGCGGCATGTGGCAGCAGTCTTCCTCGGAGTCTGCGTGGCGGGCGCTGGCACTACTTCGCACCGTTGACAAGGATCTGATACAAGGCGGCCTCACTACTTTTTTTTGCGCTTTGGTCAAGACGGTGCACAAGTGGCGCCTTGGGCAACTGCTCAAAGTAGGATCTGAGTCGCTCTTTGTTTCTTTACGGCTGACCATGGTTTTCGCGGACGAGCCTGCGCTGAAAGCGGCGCTGGCTTGCAAGGGTTCCGCCGGGCGCAAAGTTTGCTTTCGCTGCGCGAATGTTCACGGACGCGCTGCCGGCGATCTCAACGCAGTCCACGCAGCGGGCTTACAATCTTTATCAGCGCAGCTGCACGAATGTCAGTTTGTAACAGACGAAGATGTATTTGAAGTCGTTGACCTATTGCAAGAACAGTCACTACGTGTGTCTCGCTCGCGACTATCCGAAATGGAGACGAGCTTGGGCTGGAGCGCGGTTCCAGATGGCTTGCTGTGTGACAAGGTGCATAGATCAATTGCGCCACCAAGCATATTCTGCTACGATCCGATGCATGTGTTTTGGGTTCACGGACTTTTCAGCTTGCACACAATGTGGCTTTTGAGTTCTTTGCGCAGGCTAGGTTGGGAAAGGAACGCGGTGATTGACAGTCTCCTAGATTTGAATGGAAAAATTCAGGGGCGGCAGAAGCTGACATCTTCCCAGATACGTCGCTCGCTTCAGCCAGAGTTCTTCAACGATGGCGGCTGGAAAGCCAACGCGAGCACGCAAGTCGCTATAGTACCTTTGTTGCACTTTTGGGCGATGTTCATGGTCCCGCCCCCGGCAGGCCACGCTGAGGCCGTGGAGTTTCGATGCTTCTCACTTCTTTGCAACTGCGCCAGCATCGCCAGGCGGCTGAAGTTGCTTGGCTGCCTTTTATATTTTATATAGTTTCCTTGATGGAGCGCTGTCAGCCACTAGGTTGTCTTTGAGCAATGTTAGAGTTTTTGCGATGTTAAGTTGTTGAAGATCATATTGCTGAGAGTTTTGAGAGCTTGTGAGGTTCATTGTGGGGCCCGATCAAGTCGGAGAAAGCCTCGTTGCGGAATACAACCGTGTTGTCGGCGAATTCCTTCGCGAATGCAAAGATCTTCATGAGCCCGAATTGCGGCCGAAGCATCATTATGCACTTCATCTCGGCTTGCAATGGCTACAGCACAGCCAACTGGCCGATGCATTTGTGCATGAGCGGAAGCATCGATTGATCAAAGCAAAGATTGAGTTACAGGCGGGGCCCGCCGAAAATGTGTCAGCCCAGATATTGACTGCCTTGACTTGTGTCCAAGCCAAAGAGACGCGCGCCCTTGGGCCTGGGAGCCGCACTTTGCTTCTGATTCAGAGCTGAAGCTTCCGCGCATGAGTTTGCACACGGGGCAGCCGCTGCTGCTGGCGTCTGAATGCATCCTGCTTGAAGCATTTCGTCGCCGAGGCGAAGTGATTGAATGTCTAGGAGCGGTTTTTAGACGCGTGGCTCAAGAGATGCCCGGCGTGCTTTCTTTTGAGCCCGCACGCTGTAAGGCGTGGCGTCAGCTTAACTCCTGTAAATGGCTTTGCCCTGCCTATTGGAGAGAGGTGGATGGCAACTTGCTCGTGTTGGTTTGACGGACTCGATGGCTGTCTTGAAAAAATGTGCGGCTTGAGAGTTTTGGAGAGTTTCGAGAGCGTGGAGAGTCTTGAGAGTTTTGACAGCGTTCATTGACGGATCCTTGAAAGATTTCAATCTTTTTCGACCGCTTTCGTATCTACGCACTGCTTGTTTTCTGCAATTCTGTGCTGACCACAACGTGTGATTTTTGCTCTCCGATAACTTTTCCTAACTTTTTGTAACTTTTTATAAGTTTTTATAAGTTTTTATAAGTTTTTCTAACTTTTTCTATCTTTTTTTGCGAACTTACTACCTGCGGATAATTGTTTGTATCTGTTGCGAAGTTAGTTGTAAGTAGATGCAAGTTCCGCTAAATCTGTGTAACCTCTATATCTTGTCTGTAACTCCTGCGGCTGGTCTTAGTAGAAGGTCGGATATGGCTGCCCAGAAGATGCGATCAGCCGACAAAAGCTCTTGGGTATTCACCGTACGAAGGCCTAGGTTAGGATCTGGCTGTGTAAGACACAGGTCGGCTATCTTCTTGTCGAAGGCCTTGAGGTTCGACAGGCGCGCTGCCTGGCACAGGGCCAGGGCATTGCGAAACACGGTCTGGATGTGGGTGAGCCACCCCGCTGACAGCGAGCGGTGCTCCACGGACACCTCTGGTGTGTCGTCAAAGAAGGCCTGACTCAGGAGTTGCAGTTCTGAGCGCACGGCTCGGGCCGACTTTGCTTCCATGCGCGCCTGGTATTGCCGTGATGAAAGGCGATATTGCCAGGGCACCCGCTTCAGGGACTGCCCGGGCTTCAGGCCCTCGTGCACTAGGCTCAGAAGGCGGATGGATGGCGTGGTGTCAGCGTCCAGCAGCTCACCTGGGTAATTGGATTTGAAGGTTTCCACCAGGCTGGACACGCGTTCGGATGTGAGCTTGGGTGGCAAGTGCTCTGCCCAAGATGCTATTTGATTGGGCTGAATGCATGGCGACCTGGAATTGGCGGCCGGTTCGGGAGGCTCCGAGCGCAGGCTTAGCCTATGGCACTCGGCTGGGGCTTTCCTAAGGCGCGCTGCTGCCGCACTGGGTTCTGCATCCTCAATGTTGTTGGCTGTCCAGAAGTCCTTGGCAGAGACTATGAAAGGCTGCAATTCTGCAATGGTGGGGAAGGCAAAGGCGAACTGCAGGCCTTCAGGGACCCGGGCTTCTGTCAGGACATCTTGGAGCCGATCGCGATCCATGTGCTTCAGTAAGGCATGTTTGGAAGGCTGGTTTGATAGGAAAAAGATAGCTGCGGAACGTGTACAGTCAGTGCGGATGGCAGGTACTGGACTGGCGCATGAGCACTGCTGAGTCGCTGACTTCTCCCAGCGCATACCTGAGGTGTCTGATTGTGTCGAGTTTGGCTGAGCTGTGGGTGTCAAGGTTTCGCATGTTTTGCTTATTTTAGCACAGCACGGCCACGCACGCCTTGCGTTTGCAGAGCTGCATATCTGGATGAATCTGACGCACAGGGTACGAGCACTGCTTTAAATACAAACCGCAAGCCGTCTGTACCGAGTTGCCGTGAGTGCACAGCACGGCATGTACGGATCCCCAGGGCACAAGACGGCCAATTGAATCGACTGCGCCAGCGGGCAAGGCGAGGGATCTGGTGAGCATGCTTGCTCGTCTGGCGGTTCTTCTTCGGATTCGGCTTCCGAAGATTCCAAGGCGGCTCTTTCCACTGCGAGATCTTCCTCGTCTGCATTGCGGTACAAGAATCTTGTCAGGCTGGTTGGGAGGCTCTGAAGCTCCAATTGGCTCGGAGGGCTTCCCTGTGGAACTTGAAAGGCTGGTTCCACGGTTGGGCGCTGGCCCCCCCGAGCCATTGGCCGAGGGGGTCTCCAGCCCCGTCTGCTGGCGGAGGCCAGCTCGGACTGCACCCACAAGGCTTCTATGGTGTCGTCCCTGCTGTACAGCAGTGCGGACGAAAGGCGATGGTGTCCCTGAAGCCTTCTGCTGTCTTCAGGAAGGCGTAGCTGCGCTGCTGCACTGAGTAACGCGCATTTAAGGCTGTGAAGGGTAAACGAGGACGCCTCGTGCTGGGTAACCAGCTGGCCGCCTTCCGACTTCCACGGCCAGCGAAGGCATACCAGTGCTTGCAAGTAAGACATTGGACGCGAAAGGCTGGGGCATGCGTGAGAATCCAGGTTTGGAATGCAGGGCAAAATGAAATCGGGTACAAATGAATCTCCCCATTCGGCCTGAGTGGCGTCTAAAGCTTGGCTGAGCAGGGCAAGCCACTTCACCAGCCAGGATGTGCTGATGTCTTCACCTCGGAAACCGAACGGCAAGCATGCGAAGGGCTGTCCCTGGCTAGTTGTCTTGGTGGCCCAACACAGGCCCCGAAGTGCTTGCGCAGACAGCGAGAGAGCGGAAGGCTTGATTCTCTGAATGTCCCCAAACCTAAGGCTGCAACGGGCGCACAAAAGCAGGGCGCCTAGTAACAGGCCCACGGCGGGCGTGCAAGCGGGGGAAACTATGTGTTCTTCCCATGCTGCAAGTATAGCAAGTGGCAAAGGCAGGGCTTCACGTCGATCGTGCGGTTTGGGGTTGTAGGCGAAGGACTTGATTAAGGGGCTACCCGTCAAGTCTAACAGGCTTGATATCTGCCCAATGCGCGCAAACCAAGACAGGGCTTTACTCATCATGATTGCGCCGCACTTGAGTGCAGTGCGGTCCTCTGCTTGAGACACATGGCAGCCTGCGATGAAATCTGAAAGATGAGTGAAGTCACGACTGAAGGCATTGCGCCTTGTGGAGGTCCCGGAGGAGCCTCAATTGCCAAGGCACGCTGCGCCAAGGCAGCAACCCCGAAAGGTTGCGATTCAAGAGCGGACTCAAGAATGCATGACTGCGGTCATGACTGAAGGCATTGCGCCTTGTGGAGGTCCCGGAGGAGCCGCAGTTGCCGCAGGGCTGCGATTCAAGAGGACTCAAGAATGCATGACTGAGGTCATGACTGAAGGCGTTGCACCTTGAGAAGGTTCCGGAGGAGCCTCACTTGCCAAGGCGCCAAGGCAGCAGTCCTGGAGGGATGCGCTCAAGGGCGGACTCAAGAATGCATGACTGGGGTCATGACTGAAGGCATTGCGCCTTGCGAAGGTCCCGGAGGAGCTTTAATATACCTGGACACTGGTGTCATGGCAGCAACCCCGGAGGGATGCGATTCTGGAGCGGACTCGAGAATCAATGACTAAGGCCGTAGCGGAGGGACAGGCGCACAGTGCAACACAGGCTTGAAAAGGCTCACGAATGCTGCAGGCGAGGTTGCCAATCAAGTGCACTGAGGTAAGGTGCAAAACGGGCTCAAGGTCCAAGTGCATTGTCACAACTTTTGTTCATTAGCAGGCGGCGTTGAAGGCAAGGCTGTCACGGGGCAGGGCGTCTGCCGGCTGCATGTGCTTCACCACAGGCTGAGACAATTTTCACGCGGTTGAAACGCGAAGGCTGAGGCATCACGCTGCGCCAAGTGGTGGCAGCGCCGATGATGAAAAACCTTGCGTTTCGGCAGAATGTGGACAGGCCCGGGGCGTAGCGGCGGCTGAAAACCTATTGACCCCAGCAGTGCTTTGCGGTGCTGGCGCAACAGACACCAAATTGCAAGGCAAGTAAGGCCGGACACAAGAGCTGTGTAAACGGCAAGACACATTCCAAAGCACAGCAAGGCGTCCATGGCGGCGTTTGCGTTTCAAATGAAACCGCAGGTTTGGGTCAAGGCTTGAGCCAAAACGGCCACCGCGTAGTTCGATTCACAACATGCCTTAAACACAAGGGAAAAGAAACCCTAAGCTTTTATGCTATTTTCCTGGCGCGGGAGACTGGCCGCATGTTTCCCGCACGCGCATTTGGCACGCGTTTGGCGATGTTTTTTGCACGCATATGGCACGTCTATTGGCGCATATGGCACACATATGACACGCACGTCGCACGCATGTGGATTATTTGATGACTTTTTGGGCAAGATCGAAATCTTGAAGCGGGTCGGGTGGCAGAGCGAGGTCAGAATTCCGACCCGAAGCCGTACAGCCGGGCTTCCCACCGAAGCCGTACAGCCGGTCTCGCTTCCCACCAGCCGGCCTCGCTTCCCAGCAACTCTGGGAAGACCTGGTACAAGACAGGGTTGCTTCGAATTCGTTTCACCTTGTCAGCAATCAAAGCAGAAAGCTCGAGCCTCTCCTCCTCGTGGCAAACCTCATCCAGGTTGCGTTTTCGCCCCACAACTCCGCCTCGGGAACGGTACAAATACTCTTTGTAGATGTCGCTTGTCACCTTCCAAAGCTTTTCAGGCCAAGCCCCGTACACTTGGTGTTTGAACGGCTCTTGCGTCCAGCAGGCGGCGTAATTGCCAGCGACACACAAGGATCCTTCCTCGTCCACAACGGTGCCGATTTTGTTGGCCCTGGCGTAAAAGAAGCCGCGGTCAACAGACACTTGCAGCTTCTTCTTGCATAAACCATCGCCGCACAAATCCGTGGGCTGGATGTTCGGGCGGATGCCCTCGAAGATGAATGGGGCTGAAGTCTTATCCACAGCCTTCTGGAATTGGAGCATGATGTGCGCGTGGAAGGCAGCACGGTCCGCAGAGCTTTCCAGGGTGGAGCACCAATGCTTCGCAGACCAGGCCTGCAACAGCTTCTGCACAAACGTGTTGCAGCGCTGCCACATAGCGACGCCAATCAAGCCCTGGTAACTCAGAAGCACAGCAACTGCCTGACACTGGAAGACCTTGCAGTGACAGGAACGAGCGCGCCTTGGCTTCCTCCTGCTGTCTTCTTCCGCGCCGCTTCCCACTTCTCCCTGGCAGCGTTCAAACGCCTCTGGTCCTCTGCGCAGCCCCTTTTGTCCGGATGCGTTTTGAGCGCCGCCTTGACAATCCCGGCATCTGGCGAGTCCCGGGAGCAGCGCAGCCTCACGCTATAGGCCGCTGCCAAGGCGTTTAAGACCACGACCAAGGCTCGTTTGGCCAAGGTCACAGCTGAGCACGCCATTCAGAACGTGTTGAACGGCTTGGCTGGCGCAAACAGCTTCGGACAGAGATTTGTTTGGAGACAAGAGCAAACACAGCAGCGCAGCATCCACGGAGTAACTGTTCCGCCGCCCCTCCGTCATTGCAAAACGTAAAAAACCCATGTGAAACAAAGTTTTCAAACGAGGTGCGGAGTAAAACGATGGGCCGGAGTCGCTGGCAAGAATAGGACGGTGCACCAATCATCCACAATTAAAAATATAATGCTATATTGCACCGGGATGGACTTACTCCGCAGACCGTGGGCCTTCAGGTACTTTTCACACAAGTAATACTGCGGCTCAAGGCCCTTCATATTGCCATATCGAAAAGGAAGTTGCCAATATCAACCGTACACACAGTGTATAGACCACGGAGTACACTTGATCCGTCAGACATCAAGTTCATTCGCAGCACAAACGTCTAACTAGTTACTGCGGAAAAAACCTTGCCCAGCCTGAATGTCGTCTGACGCCTGGCGGGTCAGGCCTCAGCCGTCACGTAAACACAGCACAGCATCCTCGCGCAGGCGCACTTGTTTCGTACAAGGCCCCAGCAATTGCACGAACCAAGCCTTGTGAAGCTGCACCTCGCAGTTCAACACGCCGGTCACCCGTTGGCGAACCCTCTACGCTGCGCTGGATCCTACTGCCTGCCGTGGCACGGCAGGCGGTAACTCCAACCTGCTGGCAACACACCTACAAAGCGTGCAAGTCGCGCCCTCCATGTCTGCCTGCTCTGCCTCGCCAGCCTGCCCCTGTTCCTGGCGCCTCCGCTTCGCCTCCTCCTCGTTCTGCCAACGGCCAGCAGCTGCAAGTCGGCAGCAGTCAACTTGCGCGCTGCCTGCCACCGAAAACGCGCAGCGACAAAAAAAACGCTGGCGTGGTTCCGGCAGGGCCTCCTCTTTCCCTTGCGCAACGTGCTTCAATCCAAAGTGCAAGCGCAACTGGGCGCCAATGGGCTGCTACGTCAGTTGCAGAGCGACGTGGGAACATCGCTGCCGCGGCCCATTGAAAGCCTGTTAACGGGCGCCGGACTTGGGCGACCACCTGCGACGGAACGTCTGGCGCGCTTCCGAAAACGCCCTGCAGTCGCGCCGGGGCTGGCGCTGCATCGGGGCAATCCAGGCCACCAGGCCCGCACCAGGCCCGCGCCAGGGTTTTTCGGGCTGAAAACCAACTCTGTCAGTGTTGCCGTCCCCACAACATTGCTGA
Source organism: Effrenium voratum (assembly GCA_963377175.1). Lineage (NCBI taxonomy): Eukaryota > Dinophyceae > Suessiales > Symbiodiniaceae > Effrenium > Effrenium voratum. The sequence continues at coordinate 108,605 of CAUJNA010002957.1, read as the reverse complement.
CGGCTGTGTTTTTCGGGCAAAATCGACGGAGTCAAGACATTCTCGTTGTAGCGCATGGCTACAATGATTTGACCCAAGAGATGCATCACACAAGTTGGTTCGCCGGTGCGAGGTGCAAACACTGACTGGTGTTGTCAGCCTGTCTGGAGCTTCATGCACTTTGCAAATATTTTCGATAGCGTGCCCGGGATTGCATCAAATATTGCTCCCCACCGTGGTCGAGGGGATCCACGTCCAGGGTCTTGAGGGGAGGTCATATGACACACTTGTCCCAGGTCTACCACGTTGAGTTGCAAAGTACTGCTGCAAGAAAATTATCACCTTGGTTTGACACGGGAAAATGGGTCGAAGTCCGAAGCCTGACGCCTGCAACTTTGCTCCGAGCACCAACGCAGTGTTGCATTTCTTCTCTGCACGGTCCCAGGGCAGCAATTCCTGATTGACGATGGACGAGATGGTGTTCAAAGCGTTTTTTGAAACTCCAAATGTCTGTACCAAGCGTGCGCAGGCCCAGGGCATGAATCCGATGGATGCCCGGCGTCAAGTAAATGTGTCTGTTCCTGGGATGTGCAACGGGCAGTCGCATCCCTGAGTGCATGCGGAATGAGATCAGGAGTTCTGCCCACGTTATGGGTCGTTCGTCCGGGACGAGGGGCCATTTTAGTTCCCCGATCCAGCGCAGCACTTGCTTGGTGAAAGTGACACCCCAAGATGTCATGCTCTTCCACGTGTCATCTGGCGGCCATGCAAAATAGGGGTTTCCCGCATGACACTCCGCTGCATTGTCAACCGGGGTCGGCATGCTATCTGCAGGCACGAGTGTGCCTTGTCCTCTGGTGGACAAAGCACTGCAATATTCCCTCAAGGTGTCTGCAATGGCGCTCAGAAGTCTGGGCCACTTCTCGAAATGTTTTTGCAAATGGGCATGGTACGCGCGCCAATTTCGGAGATCCTGCGAGGCAATGCCCGACGCAGCTTGTTTGGCAAAATAATCTGCCCTGTCGTTTCCAAGTGCAAAGTACCCGGATTGGTCAATCTCGATTTTAGTAAGGTGGCTTTTGACCTTTACTAGAATGAGGGTCCTGTCGGTCCGGGGCCACAAATGAATGGCCTGGTGGATCATGCAAACAAGGTCAAAATTGGGCTTATTATGCCACCCTACGAGAGGTTCTCCACGGATGAGTGCGTCAACAAGGTTAAGAGCATACTGACTGTCAGCAACAATTCTCACATGTTTAGCAATGGTTAATGCGTGGGCAATTGCGCAAAGCTCACCCCTCGAAACCGTCTGCCTACCTGGGACTGGACCAGAAGGACCTGGGAGGAAGCTGGCGCGAATTTCGTCATGCATGTGAACTGGCGCAGTTCGCACCTCCAGGTCGAAAATGGGATCAATCGCGACTGCATATCCCGCACGGGAAGATACGTGGGTCGGCCCATAGCAACTGCCATCTGTGAAAACTGTCGCAACTGCACGTTCTGGCTGAGCTTTACTAAGGACCCCTTGGCCGGGGCGTTGGGCTACTGAGGTAATCCATCGCATGCCTTCGGTGGTAGTCGGTATCCAAGCTGATTCCCCTGTCTGGGTTGGGAGGGCACCTAGCTCAGGGTGCAATTCACGGATGCGTGTAGTGCCCGAGCAAATGATAACACGATGCGCGATGGTGTCTCTGCGTCCACAAAGGGGGCATGTGTCGTCGGTCTCTGCCCAGTGTTTGGCACGGATCTGGGTTGGAACTCCACCACATAGGTAGGTTCGTATTAGTTTAGCGTCTTTGGAATCCAAGCGCGAGATAGCCTTAGCAGTGGTGTCGAAGCATACCGGAGGAAGGTTCTGAAGTTCTTTGCGTCCCCTCAGCTCGGAGTGGACATGATTTCTCCATTGTCTTTTCAAAATGTCAAACAACGCAACTGGGCATGAGTTATAAAAGTGAAGTGTGGTTCCATCCGGTATGGAGATCTGTTGGTCCACACTTGTCTGTACACCTAAGAGCGAAAAGTACGCAGCTAGGACACTAGCCGGGCCGAATGCTTTCTTAGGGTTGCCATCACTGCCGTGTACGATGCTCCAGAAATCGGAGAACTGGTCGGGGTAGCGGGCGAAAGCCCTCCTAGCCGTTGCACACGCCCTACGGACAGCAACAAGCGTGGGTTCAAAATGTCCATCCTCGTAGGTTTGAATTGCAACCTTGTGGTTGACCCCTTGCACAGGCTTAATGATGGCTTTGGTGACCGCGGTGCGCATCATAGACAATTTACGCTTACCTATGTAACGCACTTCACTTGCGTAGAAACCCGCTGCGAAGGCCCCAGCCTCTATGGCTTGCATTCTGCCGTCCAAGTCGTAGGGTAGAGCTGCGATGGCAGCCGCCCGTTTTGTGGCTGTCGCAAGGCGATCTCCAAATTCCCCGTGGATGGTGGATTTACGGTATTTGGAGAAACATCCCAAGTTGGTTTTGGCCCTCGAGTATTGAAAACGATTTTTCTCACCAATTTTACGGGTGGGAACGTTGCTCCACGCCCATGATTTGGCAAGGTCGATCTTCAACCCCCATTGTGCGAAAAAATCGAGAGTGAGGTCAGTGGCCTGGCAAATTTGTGCCTCATCGCGCGATATCAGTTCGACATTGTCTATGTACACAAGGAGTAGGGCCTGGGTCCGTTGCTGGATCACGTGTAGAAGCTGCGCGCCCACCACGACCGCGGCAGCGACCGATAGGGGATCGCCTTCCGGCACTCCGCACACAGAGCGTTGAGGGAAGCTGTAATCCCCTTGCACAATGACCGAGCGTTTGAGCTGGCTAAGGAGAATGAACCATTGCCTAACCAAAGGTTCCGGAAAACCGAAGTCCAACATAAGTGTGGCAAGTTGTGCGCGGGGGAGTCCGTTGAAAAATTTTTGGATGTCAGTGACAGCTCCGTGGAGCGGAGAGTTGTTGAGATTACATTTTTCAACTGTGAATTGTGTACTGTACCATAAGGTATGCGGTAACCCTCCTGCTACCTGCGGTGGTAACTTGGAAGAGAGGTGTAACAGGATGCTATGGGTAACCGCCTTCATACTGATGCGATATAGGGCAGGGAGAATTGTGATGGGGCGTCCATCTTTGATTTGATTGGGTTCAGCGGTTTTGCCTGGGAGGACAACCCTGGCCCAACACATGGCTTCAGGCCAAGGCTGCACTCCAATCAGGATGTGATTGAAGTATTGGGTCCAACAGCCAAGGGCGACTTGGCCGAGGGCCTGTATTTCTGGGATTCTCCAAGAATCTGCTCCGGCAGCACTGTTGTTGCGCGTGCCTTTGAGCGCGTCTGCAAAAGTATCTGGAGTGAGGAGGTGGCATCCATCAATCTTCCATTCATCTGGGATTCGGCATCGGGAGAGAGCGCCCCCATCGGGGTCCCCTTGCCCCCAGAATTGAGCCCAGTATTGGAAGAATTGATCCTGGACATCCTCCGGGCGGTAATGCCACTCCTTTCGGATGATGATGAGAGTGTGTTCTTTGGACTGAGAAAAGAGGGTCCCGGATGCCTTGCAATCCCACTCTATAGGCTCTCCACTGGCCAGGGTGAGTTCATGATACTGGCGTCTCTGATGGGCCGGCAACACGAATCGTGCACGGTGTTTACCCCGTGCGCGGAGTCTGTGGCACTCTACCTGGTGTATTTGTGAAGCCATGGTGAGAAAAGGGTTGGATCCTTTAGCGGTCACCTTATGTGCCAATTTATTACCTTGTGTTTTCCAGGATTTATTTAGCGCATCCGACCATCTCTGTCGAGAGGCTTTAGAGTTCTCTGCCTCAAGAGTTCGAATGGATGTGCGGACCTGTTCAGCCAATTGCTGGACTATCCCCAAGGTTGGATATGTGGGGAGGGCTTCTCCACACCATGTGGGGAAGTCTGGCAAAAAACCTTTGGCACGGCATACCGCCTTCCAGTCCTGGTGGACTGTGGGTTGCTGATAGTCACCATGTTTGACGAGCATTCTGGTGATCGAATCAAGTCGACGGACTTGTCGAACTTGTTGTTTTGCCCGAACGGACGTGCACTTTTCGGTTGGCTGGAAGTCACCTGGGCGTGCAATTTTTGGTCCTGCCCGAAAAGGTGTCCATTTATAAACCGGAGGTCTACCCTGCCCACGCTGTCGTTGCGCAATGGGTTCAGCACCAACTTTTACCAGACATCGGTGCATGGCATTTTCAGCTGCAACTGACCATTGCTGCATATCAATGCCGCCGGGGATTTGACTGTCGAGGTCCAGGCGATTAAGCTCCTCGACAAAAAACTCATCATGGACATCTGGATCAATGGCTCCCAGTTGGGAGGGAGACAAGGGGCGGCAGAGTTTCCAGGTCTTCTTAGTCTGGACCGTAAGAGGGTGGTGTAGTGGGAATGAGAAGTCACGGGTCACCTTTACCAGACTAGGTGATAAGAAAAACGTGTCGTTGCGGGTGTCCTCCTTGTAGGTGAAATCCGTTGGCGTGCCTAAGTGGTGTGATGCAAAGTGATGGGCTTCAACCCATCCTCTGTCCGAGAGTGCAGTCCACAAAAGCGATTGGTCAGGCAATTGGTTTGGCACGTTGCTGCAGGGCATCTGAGGCGTCTTTGCGGTACAGCTCCCAGGATGTATCCTGGGTGTGCAGGTACAGGGTGATGCCGAGTACCTGCAGCCCAGCAAAATTTACAATCGCTTCAGTGTACCTGGTACTGTCCCACTCGGCCTTCGATCGAATGACCGGGCACATCCTAGAAGAGTGTGGGCAAAGCATTCCGACTCCTCCAATGTATGGTACATTCGTATTCTGGCTTGCGATCTTACTCGGCGCACACGGGGCGCCGGGGTGATATTGCAAGTTGCGCTGTCTGGCTTGCTTCTGGAACAGGCAATGCATTGTGGTGTCGGAGGAAGTCTCAGCACAACAAATGATGCCAGGCTTACTCGAATAGATTTTAAGGACTTCGTCCTGGCGCTTACGCAATTTAGTGATGTTGACGATAGTGAGGTGGCAGAGATCAGACTGATCCTCCGGGGTCGACACTCCGACAGGCCCCGGATTGTCAGCCTCCCCCAACCGGGGTTCCGAGCTGCCACATGGACCTGATTGGCATCATGATGGGTTGCAGCACGGGTATGGTGTCCGGTTCCCTGGACTGCCTGGACCAAGGCGTGCCCGTCGGGTGTCTGCTTCCCCGAACGCTGGGATGAGTGATTCCAAATGGGATCACATGCCTCTTGGTTCCGGCAAACTCGGCGGCAAGAACCGCATGCGAACAGGGCCGAAGTCGGCTTGGGGCTATTGCGTTGGAAGGGGAAAGTGAGGAGTATAATGGATGTAACCCAAAGTCTAGTGACACATATGGGAAGTCGAGAAGGGGTCCGAGTGTCGAATTGGTTATTGAAGTTTGGAGTGCCGGAATGGGAGACCTGATGCGAAATAAAATGGTCGGCTACCACACACTTTGGCACTTGACGTGGCAAAATGATGGCACTGATGGGAATGGTTGCCTGTGATGGCTGGTCGACATGCCGGGTGGCAGGATTTTGCCGCTGACCTCCAACGGGTGTTGGGGTCTGCTGCATCACAAGTGTGAGATTATGGGTTATCTGAGTCGTACCTGAAAGGGACAAAATTGGCCTGAAGGGAATCGTCCGTGACCGGGGTTGGAATATGTGTGGTGTGCATGATGAACCGAGCTGTGGGGGCGTATCTCCGTTGGGCAGAGAGTCCACAGCCCTGGATATATGGTCTGTGTGCGTGCAGTAACATATTGCATCAGCACAACAAGTCGGATTGTGCTCGTGGCGCCCAACAGCGCCATGATCATGACCGCTGCGCATGACCTGGCACGTATGCAATCGAACAGGGTGCCAGGAAACAATGCGAATGGATGTGATCTTCTCGAATGGAGTCCCGAAGGGTTCATTCTGAGGTTTCTGGATCTGTCGGTATCGCAACCCAATGTTGCTCCCCAGAGCACTTGAGTCAACTTCCCCTCGAAGGTGGTTGGTGATCAAAGGGGAGGTACCCCACACAGTGTAGACGTACCAGGCTGGCACGTGATCTCTCCTCTTTGCTGACAGCAGAGTAAAAGCACGACCTGCATGGTCAGAATGCACTGTGAAATTTTCCCCTTTGTAGCGACATCCTTGGCAAAAGAATTTATCGCGTAAGTTATGCGATTTTTATGGTTTTGGAGTTTTTTCTTTCCGAGGGCATCTGCAGCATCCCCTGCATGGTCTATTGGGAGACCATGCCCCTTACTGCGTGACACCGTCGCATCACTGGATCTACCGCTGGTCGCAAGTGGCCCCCTTGCGGCCGCACTACTGGATTCAATCCTGCATGTCCTCGTCCTCATCAAGCTGACGCTTGGATGAGGGCTGGGATCGAGACTTTGGCGTGGCTCGCAACATCTTCCCGATCGAGTCCATGAGGGTCTTGGATTGTTCAGCGAGGGATGTGCGGAGCGTCTGCTCGAAGCTCGTGCGCGTGGCTCGCAAGTCCTTTTGCAGTTGCTGGGAGATCTGATCTTGGACTTGCTGCTGTTGCTGGACCTTCTGCATGGTGCCCTGCATGCTCTTAACTTCTGACTGCAAGGCTGCAAAGTCACTCTGCTGTTTCTGCATCTGCTTGGATTGATTTTGGATAGTCCGATCAAGGTCCGGAGGGATTGTGGTCTGCACTGCTTGGCTTCCTTTGGCTCGGGCCCACGGGTCGTGCAGCTGGAGGACGTCTTGGCTGCGTTCCTTATCTTGGGCAACAGGGGAAACCCGAGCGCCGGCGATGATCGGGCGTGAAGCTGATGGCTTGCTCGCGACAGTCTGGAAAATGACATCATGTTCATTGAATCGGAAATGGGTCCTCGGGAGTGGGTCCGCGGTAACAACAATCCAGACTTGCCCCTGTTTCCGAAGGGTCCTGCCTTTGATCGAGAGCTTACCAAGGAACTCATTGATGCGCTCACTTTTTGCACCCGGAGGTGCGCCATGCAACTGCCAGCGGTGATTGGCCTCGACCTGAACTGGCTGTGGTTTGTTGGGGTGGAAAACTTGCCACGCTTTGTCGAATGCCGCATCTGGAATCCGAATGCCTCTTCCTGTCCGAAGCATGCATGCCGAGGAAACACGGGAAAGAAGGTTTTGCACAACAACTTGTTTAACATGTCCGATTCCCTTCTTATATAAGGACCCGAAGCTCATGTTTACCAACGCACAGCATCAACGATTAGCGAAGTGTTGCCTTTTAGTTTTCTCTTGCCGGGGTTGTTCCGGGGAGAAAACATTTCGTAAACGCGTTCGGACCAAGTCTCCCCCTCCCAAACCAAAAAAGGGCAAGAGCGGGTGTTCTTTTTTTGAAATTTAGTATCGGCCCCGTGGGAAACCAACCCCTTAACCCGTAAATATATATGTTTCCATACGCTAATAACATACAGGATTTGGCAGTCGCAGCTGCTGGCCAGCTGCGGTGGCACGCAGGCCAGCTTGGGCGGCGGCGACGGGCGGGCGAAGTGTCCAAGCAACTTCATAGGGGGTGTAGAATTGGTGTATATAGTTTCTGGGCTTAGATTACAGTATTATGTTTGGCTTAGTTGGCCATCATTTGGCTTTCCCAAGCAAAGAGTCAGGGCTTTTCGTTGACAGGAATTGGTCATTAAAACATTTCCACACCAATCTCAAAACTCAAAGCCAACGAGTCATGTTTGTAAAATGAACATGTCTGGCAGAGATGCAAAACAGTTATTGTTTTTTACCCTCCCTCCCCCCCAAAAAAACGAACATGGATTTTCTTCTGGGATGACATCTTGTTCAACAAGCAGACCGCACGCAGCGTGCCTGGACTTGGGCACCTACCTCTGCGTGAGTTTGCCACTTGCTGGATGCTTTTTTTGGTCAGGCAACGTACATATAGATGCTTGGCCAAACTGGCACCAACGGCTGAAATCGCTGGAGAAAATTGGATCGTTTTCGCAGCTTGAGTCTGTTTGAGCCAAAGGTGAAACCCCACGCTTGTGAAACGCGAGCTGTCGGTGAAACTGGAAGGCTGCGGCTGAGACATTTGCAGCTGTAGACTGATGCATGGCATGCCACCTTGCAGCGGCGCACACTCATAAATCGTTTCGCAGTCATATATGAACTGCATCAGACAGGGCATTGTTGCTCGTCAAACCACGGCAGGGCACGCAAACGTGCTCGCCGTGCATTTGCAGGGCATTTTGCTCGCAGTTTCTAGGCTTCTGCAAGGCATCATGGCGTTGACTGCCGACGCGCTCGAGGCCATTTCCTCCATGGTGGAGCAGGCCAGTGAGGGCCGCATGGTTCAGACGATGGGGGCCTTGTTCACTTACCTCGAGGACAAGCAGCTGATGCGGCGTCAGCGAGTGAGCCCTAGATTCGTGCATTGCCATCCCGCAAATCGCGACGGCTACGGCCTGAACGCTATGGATTGTCACTCTCTGCTGCGTGATATCTCCGCCTGCGGGTGGAATTGGGCGCAAGTAGACGCCGTGGCGTGCGAGGTGCCGGGGTCAGGCCCCGCGCACGACTCCGTGCTGGAGTTCAACGTAGCGCAGCAGCTCGGCTCGGGCGGCCTCCTGCCGACAGTCGAGCCACACACCATCAAACTGGCCTCGCTGAGTTGCAGCCACACCAACATGGCCCTGCGGTTGATCCTCGCTGAGATGGCCCACGAGTCTGACTCGCTCTGTCTGAACGGGCGCCTCAACCTGGAGAGGGTGCGCCAACACGACGCGCAGCTGTACGAGGCCTCGCAGAGTGGCCTGCAGTGGAGAGTGATTTGTGCAGACGTCATGCAAGCGGTGCCTAAGTTGGCCAGCCTTGTCCAAGCGGCGCGAGCACGAGCTCCAGCTGGCCCGCCGCATTTTGAACACGTGGCGGGAAGCGTCGGCTGGTAGGAAGGAGCCGGTGGCCTTCGCGAAAGGTTCTCCGGAGCAAACCGCCATGCGCCCCGTGTTTGCCACACATGTACGGGTTCCTGATGAGATGGGGTGGTGGCCCATCGGGCTCGGCAATGGTCGAGACGGAGTCCGTGATCAAGCAGTTTGGCTCCTCCACCGAAAGATCGCTCGGCCCAGAGTTTTGGGACGCCATCGGGGCAAACCTCAAGAAGGGGGAGGATGGCCTCCGCTTCAGGCACGCGCTTCTGAGGCTTGCGTACCTGTCCCCTGAGAAGTTCATTGTTCCAGCTGACTGCAAACGCATGTGCAGTGCCAACATGCTGCAGCCAGTCCTTCACGTGGAGGGCATCATGCAAGAGATGCGAGCGCTGGCATCCACAGCTGCCAACAAAGATGCCATCATGCAGGAAGTCTTCAAGTTTGAGATGGCTGCTGTGGCCGTGACGCTTGACAAGCGGTTCAAGGGCATGCAGAGGCCTGCCACTGTGGAGGCTTGTGCGCAAGAGACCATTGACTTGATCGCCAAGGAGCATGGCGTTGCGCTAACCAAGAAATGGGAGTCTCACAGGGAGACCGGCGTGGTCTCTACGGCTGCCAGCTCCAGCGGACAGAACTCCGGACTTGCGCTACTGGACTGCTGTAAGATATCATTTCGTTCAAAATTTGTCACCTTGTCAATTTTTTCTGCGGGTTTTTCTATATAGGGAGCTGTTTGACACCACTGCGCGACACACCCAGGATGAGGCACTACGATGCGTCGGGCAAGCCTGCCCATCCGGACGAGCTTTTACTGGAATATGGTTTCAAAGTGGGGGAATGGGCCTGCCGCAAAGCAGACAAGGTTGTTGCCGTCATCACAGGAGCTAAGCCGGATGGATCCATCCTCATCTCAATCAACGACGGCCTCATCCATGGCTCTGCAAGGGTTTCGATAAAGTCCTTTGCTGCAGAAGCATACACCCAAGGCCCAGCCCCAGGAGCTTGCCAACCACTGGGAGCACGCGTGCCTCAATCACCCGGACTTTCAGGCCGCCATTTTGCGGGGGAAGGTGATGCTGGGCTTGAACGCCTGAGCAGGGACCACAAGGAAGTTCCAGAAAGCCTCAAGATGGTATTGAAGCCCAGCAAGGCCATTATCTCCAACCGTCACTTCCCAAAGGGGCAGCTGGTGTTGGTGCCAGCCACCACTAGGGTGGAAGTGAAAGAAGAGTCTCGTGGTCACAGCGCAGCCAACATCCCACTAGGGTGGGTGAGCCTTAGCGTCACTATGTATGTTCACACCTTAGGATGAGTTTTGATGGGACGAGTTCCGCAGCGTTTGTTTTATGAAAGTGTTCCTTCCAACTCCATCACCAAATACAAATGGGCAACTCGTTTGGCCATTGTTCGGCGCTCAGGAAGCGACTTGACGGTGAGAAGCTCATGTGGTCCCTTGCACCAGTCACATCGGTCCCAAAGGATTCCAAGCAGGGACTGTTGGACAGCTTCTGGTTCGTTCAGGTGACGAACGACAAACATGGCCATTTCCCCAGACCTCGACGGCGAAGAGCTGGCCATTTCGCAGGGCCAGGTCAACATTCCACTCATGAAGAATACGGTCAGCATCGTGCCGGGCACGGCTCTCATGGTCTTGCGTCCCAAGTCCGCGAAGCTGGTGGAGCTCGCGGAGATCTTGCCAGAAGCTCCTCCAAAAAAGCGCAAGGTGGGCAAGCAGAACGACGATCTTTGAGTCAGTGCTTTTGCACGACCCGCAGTAAGAGTGCATCGATGGTTTTTGTAGGATCTCCAGAAGAATCACCATCGATGTGTTTGTGCCAACCCTGAGTATTGGCAAAGACCCTTGTGATTGTGTTGCAAAACTGTGGTCTGCGAGTCACGCGTGGGGTTTGGCCTCACCATTGCATTGCAGTTTCGTTTTCCCAACAAGCCTGTCACATTTGTTCTATTTTCCGCTGGCATGAGCCATCTTGCGTTTAGCAATTTGTGGGTCAAGCTGGCAAGACTGCCGTATCTGGCGCAGGGCTCCAAGCTTGCCCCATACCGCTTGTGGCAGGGCCCGTGGCTCGCCCGCGGCGATGGTTTCTCGCGTGTCAGTGAAACAGATCTACTCTGTAACCAACGAGTTCACCGAGAAATCTCCATGGCTGCCTCGCACGCAGACCGTGGAGGGTGTGGCATTCGTGGCAATCAACAAGTGGGACACCTGCTTTTGCAAGATGGTGACCGGCCGCTCTCAAGACTTGAGGGCAGGGAAGGGCCACCACGTGAACTGCACCTTTTTGGATGAACTGATCGCCCAACGGAACAGCAAGTCCAAGGCTGCCGTGCAGGACGCAATGGCGGTGGTCATGGAGGGTGAGGAGAACTCCAAGCCGCCCAACAAGAAAAGGCGAGTCACCCCAGCTGACCGCCACTTGGCGCCGGCCACTGTCACCGTGACGCTGCCTGCTGTCACGCATGGAGGCGTCTCCTTCACCGAAACCAATGTCCGTGCGCTGTGGACAGTGCGGAACCAACAGGAAATATTCCTGGAGCTCGACGAACAAGTCCTTGAACATCTGAGAATTGGAGTGTTGGAGAGCCGTGACGCGGGGCAGGTAAAGCGGCATCAGGCAAGAGTGCCTGCAACAAAGTAGCTCGACCTGTGACTTTGGTGCATCATGTTTCTTTTCTTTACATGCATGACTAGCCTCATCCAGACTTCCAATCATAGAGTCACCAGTCGCAGCGCGGGACTTGACCACGTTTCATTCAATTAAGATGGATCTGGCAACGCGTGGGGGTGAGCGCAGGTTGGCCACAATGTGGGTTTTGGCAGATTCAGTGAGAGAGCATGCGACAGGCGACAGGTATAGGCAACAGGTCAGGGAGAGGCAGCAGGCAAGCACATGGCGGTTGGTTGGGTGTCAGGATTGTTTTTTTTGTTTTGCAGACATGTCTTTTGTTGAGGTCAAGATGTCTTATCAAGGGACTTGCTTCGTTGAAGAACCTTGCTACATGCATCATTGGAATGTATAGTTGAGAAGTTATGCATGGCGTGCGCCGCTGGCATTTCGGGGTTACTGTAGTGGACTGCACGCCGCCATGGCAAAGCCTGAGGAGCAGGACTACGAGGACGCAAAGGCGGCGCTGAGGCGAGCCCGCGGCAAGGGCACGGCGGTGGTGGAGGTGGAGCTGGGCGTGCAGGAGTGCGCGTGGCTGGAGGCAGCGCCTTCAGGAAGTGGAGGAGCCGTTATTGTTTTTGTTGTGTTTTTCGCCTGTTGCCTGAACGGCTTCTTTGTTTTGCATGTTTTGCATACATGCATACATGCATACATGCATACATACATACATACATACACACACATACACACACACATACATACATACATACATACATACATACATAGATACATAGATGCATACATTCATACATTCATACATTCATACATTCATACATTCATACATACATACTTCGAGAGAGAGAGAGAGAGAGAGAGAGAGAGAGAGAGAGAGAGAGAGAGAGAGAGAGAGAGAGAGAGAGAGAGAACGACACACAGACGCAGATACACACACAACATTACACTGCATCAGTCCCTGACACATACATGCAAGCATACAAATCACATGTCCATTACATGGCGCACACACACACACTCATTCATTCATTCATTCATTCATTCATTCATTCATTCATTCATTCATTCATTCATTCATTCATTCCTTCCTTCCTTCCTTCCTTCCTTCCTTCCCTTCCTTCCTTCCTTCCTTCCTTCCTTCCTTCCTTCCTTCCTTCCTTCCTTCCTTCCTTCCTTCCTTCCTTCCTTCCTTCCTTCCTTCCTTCCTTTTTTCCTTCCTTCCTTCTCCTACCTTCCTTCCTTCCTTCCTCCTTCTCCTTCATTCATTCATTCATTATTCATTCATTCATTCATTCATTCATTCATTCATTCATTCATTCATTCATTCTTTCATTCATTCATTCATTCATTCATTCATTCATTCATTCATTCATTCATTCATTCATTCATTCATTCATTCATTCATTCATTCATTCATTCATTCATTCATTCATTCATTTCATTCATTCAGTCAGTCAGTCAGTCAGTCAGCGTCCTTCGCAGCTTGGGCCGGTGTCTTGGGCTTGACTGCTCCCAAATATTTATTCAAGTGGCCTGGATGATCCCACGGCATCCTTTTGCATGCATCAACCATAGTCGCATTCCAACGATCTGGGATTCGCCGAATCGAACGAGATAAAATCAACTCGCCACCATGCGTAACCAACAAATGCATGTCATTGGCAGAAACACGTGTCAACCAAATGCATTTGATCCAGCGAGGATTGCCCTTGTTGACCACCTTCACATGCGCCATGACCGACTCTCCGAATTGAACCAGCCGACTGCCGTATGGGGCGCCTGTGATCTTTTCCCATGCTGTGGTGCCGTGAATCACATGGTACCTACAATGAAGGAAACTTGCATGCACAAATGCCCAGCCATGCAACGGGTGTCCAGTGGGGATCTTCATCTTGCACCCTTCCTCCAGCTGTGATAGCAAAATGCATGCCTGGTACCGAATGGCCTGTCCTGCTTGCTCCACTTGCCCATTCGCCTGAGACTCACCAGTGGGGATTGTCTGCAACTGAGTTCTGCACCCAATCTGCAGCCTGATTTTCTGAATGCGTTTCTGAAGACTCGTCAGCGAAACCTCATTGTCACACTTCAAGATGCAATTGCTGTAACCCAAAAAGGCCATGAACCGAACCACTGCTGCTGCAAGCATCTCTGTGGCCAGTCCACCTTTGGCCGGAGTGGGAACCGCCTGCACCAGTTTCGTATCGCGATCCGTGATGATCAAGCAAATGAGTGCCTTGTCCTCAGTTGCCTCTTTCGGCAAATCACCACGTGCTGTGAAATTGAAATTCATGCTTACCACCGGCAACCCATGCTCTGAGTCGCGCTTCACCAAATGCTTGTCCTCCCGAGCCTTGAACGAAATGCAATGACTGCACCATGGCTGGTAAGGATAGTGCGTGAGAGCGTGTGCGTCCTGCTCCGTTTTGCTCGGCGCCACAACTGGCGCCACCTCTTTGGCCTCATGTCTGGCCAACTTCTCCTCGTTGATGACCACCTTGTGATCCTCCACCAGTTTGTGGCTCTGCTGATGCTGCCACAACCTCTTCAGAATCACCTGCTTTCCACCCGATTTCGGCAAACGCCACTTCTCACACGCCGTCCGTAGTGCCCTCAAAGAGCATGCTGCATTCAGGAGTTCGCCATCCTGATCTATCTCAATCTCATCTGGATCTCGCGGAACTGCGGGCACATCAGCACCTGCTTTCGCGTGTTCCTCCACCACTTTGTCATCCAGAGGGGGCTCCTCCATCTCAAGCTCAATCTGCTTTTCTGCGGATTCCACCACTGTCGCTTTGTCTCGGCTTCCTGACGAGCGTTGCCGAAGCCCTTCAGACGCCTTTGCCATCTCTTCCTCCGACGATCTCCGAGGTTGGTCCTGCTTCCGCATCTCCTCTATCTCAAATCCAAGAACACCAGCATGCTGATATCCCTTGTGAGCAATTGTAATCACATCTGTAGGAAAATCCAAGTATTCAATCGGCTCATCCATGGTTTCTTTCTCCTGCAACTTCTCTGTAAATTCAACCAGCCACCATTTGTCACTCACATAAATCAGTGTTGTGCGCCGATCTACCATCTCTCTCGGGAGATTGCTCGGCACATCCATGTAATTTGATCCAAAAACCTTCACTGCCCAAACGCCATCTGAGAGCTGCGCCCATCCTGCTCCAAGTCCAGAAAGAACTTCACCTAGCTTCACCGGAATGCACTCGCTCCCAACTGCTTTGACTGCACGAATCTCAGCCTGCACACATAGTGAATTGCGCACAAAATCTGTTGGTATGACAGTCCTGTCATTCCACAAGCTCATCTGTCCATTCACACTGCCGATGTTCCAACCATGTTTCAACAGTTTCCCAACTGAAAGCAATGGGGCTGAAACCGGGGCCACCAGAAATTCCTCTCTGATGATAGTGCTTCCAAAAGCCAAGTCCACAAGTCGCCGGCCTTGCACCTTCATCGGATGCCCCTGAGCATCGTGAAAACGCTGGTTCGCGGCTGAGCTCCGAGCGGGCACACCCACCTGGGCCATATGCACAGGCAGAATACTGGCGTCCGCACCGCTGTCCAATATCACATTTGCCAAAGTTGGCATAGCCGTGTTCACCCTCTTCACCGCACGAATACATGGAAAGTCTTCGGAATAATCAGAAACAGAATCTGATAAATCATCCATGTAACCATCAAGAATATGGCTGCGTGGCAAATGCGAATCCGGCTCTGTCCAATGCAAGTCGCTGTCGCTGTATGTCATGTCAAAACACATGCAAGGCTGGTGGAGTTGCTCATGTTGCTCTTGCTCACTGACCATGAACAGATTTCCATGCTGAAACCATGCATCATCTGAACCATATGCACCAAATTGAGTCAAATCAAACACCTCATACTCCTCATCAAGAAATTCAACACGTCGCACCGTGTTCCCTGTTGCATTTGCTGCTGCACCTGCCGCAGGGACCTGTTCGGCTGTCTGATCTTCCGCGCGTCTCACACCATGATTGTTGGTCTCACGCTGAAGCTGCCAACAATCGCGTTTCCAATGTCCTGGTTTTCCGCAATGTAAGCAAACATTTGAAGAAGGTCCAGGTCCGTTACCTTTGCCTTTCTGGTTACCGTAACCTTTGCCCTTCTCCGATTTGCTCTGCTGCTTGTCCTTTCCTTTGCCTCCTTTGTCCTTGCCAAATTTGTTCTTCCCTTTTCCTTTGTCCTGCTTTCCTTTTCCCTTTCCTTTGCCCTTGACGCGGTCGATCTCCATGGGGGTCGGCTCGTCCTGATCTTGATAGCTGGCTGCTATGGGGTTCGCCCATTTTGTCTGTGAAAGTTCCCAACGTTGCACCAGTTGTCGAAGTTCACCGTATGTTGAACTATCTGCAATCATCAAATTGGTATACTGTTTGAGTTGACCAGTCAAACACTTCAACAAAATCGCCATCTTGTGATCGTCAGTGAGTGTTGTGTTGGAAGCCAACTCGTATTCACGCTGCGCCTGTTCCAGCTTACTCAACTGAAGCATCATGCCTTGCTGAGGAGAAAAACTCGGCCATGAATTGATTGCCTGCAGCAAAGCCAATGCGCGCGTCCGGGCTGTGGGAAGAAGGTCCCGAGAAATCACCCTGTAACTCTCAAAACCATTACCACTCTCAATACCCTTCAAAATCTGTCTGCATCTGTCATTGAGAAGCGAGGCCAAAACTGCAAATAGCACCTGACTCCGATGTCTGGCCTCCTCTGTCATGGAACTCAACTCAACAGGGGTCTCTCTTGCTTTGATTGCAATAAGGTCCTCCACATAACCAGGGTCAACCGCCTCCAACCATCTTTCCAGTTTCCAACTCCAAGACCTCCACATGGAAAGTTCTTCATCACGCGTCTTTGCCGGGAAAGGGTCTGGCTTAGGCAAAATTCTAAGCAGCTCACGTGAATCTATCCTTGCTCTGTCTGCTGGCGCACCACCACCTGTCTGTAGCATCGCCATTCTCTGCACTGCTTCACTACTTGCTTGTGCCGCCTGCATGGCACTTCGCAACATTGTACGTAACGCATCTATCTCGGTCGGTGGCTCGAGGTCAAGGTCATCCCCTAAAGGGATATCCACCCCAGCACCGTCCATGGCCCTAGCCGGTTAGAGCGTATTGCCCGTCACCGGCTCCGCTACCATGCTAAACTTTCTTTTCCATGCAACTGAACGCCTTGATCCAAGGTCATGCATCTCAATCTATAAGACATGCTCCAAGCGTCTCATGCTGTACACAAGTGTAAACAAAGGGAATGCAATTATTAGCACATTTGCTGATGGGTTGCTCCTACCACTTGCAGAGGGGCAGGGTCGAAAGCTGATACACGCAAAAATTGGAATCATTACTGGCGATGAGATGGCCTTGAAACAGATGCTCTCTTTCAAGGGGGCCTCAGGCCTGATGTTTTGCATCTGTTGCCAAAACGTTTGCTCTGCGGCTTCGAATTTGCACAACCACGACTCCTCAGGCACATTAGTTCCTGGCACAGAATGGAACACCAACAAGTTCGTTTTGGCGAACGATGTGTCAATCATGCAGTCAGTCCGGCTCTTGCGAGAATCGAAGCCCAACTTGACCAAGGCGGCGTTCGAGCGGCTAGAGAAGAGTATTGGTCTTGTGTTTTCCCCTGAGGGCTTCCTCTTCAATGAAAACGCAGTGTCAAACCAGCTCCTGAATGGCCCGATTAGCTGCACCATGTTTGACTGGGTTCACACCTTCTTGGTGTCAGGCACCTGGGGGCTTGAGGTGGGCCTGCTGATGGAAATTCTGGAAAAGCAAGGGATCTTGACGAACGAGAGGGCGCACCAATATTTTGCAGAGTTCACGTGGCCTAAAAGACACGATACCTCTGTCAACAGCCGGGGGATCTTTGAAAAGCGCAAAGGGGCTTCTTGTGGAGAGATGAAATGCTCTGGAAGTGAAGGCCTTGGGGCCTATCCTGTCATCAGGCGCATGCTCATGGAGCTAGTGGTTCAGCCTGCTCACACTATTGTACAGCGATGCCTGGATTCCTATTACCAACTTTGTGTTGTTCTCGACCTCTTGCAAAACATGAAGCGTGGAAACACCACTGGACAAGACTTAGATCAAGCAGCGCGTCACCATTTTTTCTTGTTCCAGGTTGCCTATGGGCCTGAGCCAGTGATCCCCAAGCATCACTACGCCCTACACTTGGGAACTATGCTTGAGGCTCACAAGAACCTAGTGGGCACGTTCGTTTTAGAACGAAAGCACAAAGAAGTCAAGCGCTTTGGAAATCATCATGCCAATGCATCTTCCGCACCCAGCTTTGAGAAATCGCTTTTGGAATCCGTGACATTGACCGGGCTCCGCTACCTAGACGAATTCGTTCCTCCAGGGAGTGTGGCCCTGATCGCCCCAAGACAGGCGTCCAACAGTTTGGCTGCCCATGTGCGAAGCTTTTTGAATGCGGGTGCATTGGTGGACATCTATGCTTCTGAGAAAGCTTTTTTCAGAGCGCAGGAAACTGTGGCACGAGGGGATGTGGTGCTTTCAACAGTCGAGGGCGCAAACATGGTGGGAGAGGTGTGGATCCACGTGCAATGCGGAAGCTCTTGCTACACATGCCTTTCTCCCTGGATGGCAAAGGGCCGCAACACTTTCGAGGTCACTTCGTGTCCCATGTTTATCCCTCTTAGCTGCGTTCAGAAAGTCTGCGCACACAGGAGACGTGGGAATGATGCACTTGTGGTACCGTGAAAAAGCGCCTCTATGGGCTGGACAAAGAAGGGTTGCTAGGATGTTGAAAATAGGGGCTACTTCTGCTCTGGGGTCTTGATTCCCAAAATCTTTATAAGGGAACATCTACTTGGCGAGCGACACAGTCCGTAACAACCAGTAAACTATACAACTTTTGAAGGGGATCCCTGAAGTCTTTTGGCCCTTCCGGTGAGGCAGTCACCCTGGTTGTAGTTACAAAAGCGTTTGAATAGTACCCCTGTAAGACTACGAAGGCATTCCAAAACCCGACCCTAAACGATGTGTGGCATGCCCACATTTGATGCTCCAAACTCACCCCAAACAAAAAAGAGAAAGAGCCGATTTCTTCATTTTCTATAGCGGTTGCTCCTCGACCTCTTTGTTGCCGGTGTCATACACAGCATATATGTATACATAAAGACTATACATGTACGATAGACATACACAAGCATGTCTAGACATATATGTGTACATTGCATGCGGTCTTCGCCCAGAACCCCCTTTTCCGCGGGCGCTCGCCCGCCAGGCTGCCGCGGCTGGCCAGCGGGCACGGGCGCCATGGGTGGCCAGGGCAGGGTGCTGTTGGTGTTGCTGTTGGTGTTGCTGTTGGTGGTGTTTATGTTGGTTGGTGCCATGGCGGTGGTGGGGGAGTTGCTGTTGGTTCGTGTTGGTGGTGGTGGCGGTGCGTGCGGTGGCGGTCAGCTGTTCAATGTTGCCAGGTATAGCCTGCGTGCTGTTTGCTACGGGGTTTTGCGGCCCCCATATAGGACCAAAACCCAGAACACAAATATGGGGGGGGGTGAATCTTTTGTTGAGGGGGTCGGTTTTGGTTCTATTTACAACGGGGTTTCCTTTCAGGGGCCCAACCTGTATATAGCTATTTCACGACAACCCATATACCTATAGTGTGAGACATGACATTTGGGAACCAGCCGCGCGTGGCCAAATCAACCTTAAGCCCTCCAGCCCACTTAGATTTAAAAACAAAAAGAAGAAAAAAGAACGGCGGTGGCAATTTACCGCTTAGTTTTAGAACAATGTCAAGACTATCGTTTGAAACAAGTTTCGCGAACCGTGTGTGTGTGCGTGCGCACGTGTGTGTGTGTGTGGCGGTCGCACCTCGGAAACAGCACGAGGGTTCCACCACGGGTCCACCATAAATCCTTCACGAGGGTTCCACGAGGTTCAGCGAGGGCTTCGGGGTGGTGCGAGCACTAAAAAAAAGCTCCGCGTGCATGCTGTTAACAGGATATCACTTGAGCTTGTGTTAGTTTGTGTTTTCTGTTTTTTGTTCTGTTTTTCTCCAGCGATTGCTCCAGGAAAGGCTCGCAAAGTCAACACTGCAGGGATCCTGTCCGAACAGCAACTAACCGACGGAACGCGAACTTCTGCTCATGACGCGAGCGGGTTTACATCTTCCCTTTCACATGCTTGTTTGGCTCAGATGCTTGGGCACAGGAAAGTCAAAAGCCAATGCCAAGCATTGGCGGCAGACGCTTAGCGCATGTGGACACATGAGCTATGTCTGACATAGCAGTGGAGCTAAGTTCGACTTAGCAAAGCGCGATAAGTCCAACTTACCACATTTAGAACAAGTGCTCTAAGTTGCACATACAAGTGGTGCAACTACTTAGTATGTGCCGCAACTACTTGCAACCACACCCGCCCATCCAAGAAGTCCCGGCGCACGTCGCAGCTGGGCTCGTAGGCCTTGTGCTGCTCCTCGTCAACCTCCAGCAGGGCGTAGGTTCACGGGGTCGGCAGGGCAAAGTCCGCGAAGGCGCGCGCTCAAACCCGCAGCCGCGGAAGGGCAGGTAGTGCTGGTACTCAAAGACGATCTGAGCGTCGCGGAGCGCCTGGCGCACCTCAAGCTCCTTGCTCTTGGCGACTGCCCTCGGGTTGTGTTGTCTCAAAAGGTAGGCCGCCCCAAACCGCTGCCCTTGCTTTGGACCCTCGAATTCGCATACGAAATCTTGGCAAAGCGGGCAATGACTTCTTTGTCGGTTATGCTTGCAGAAGGCTTCGCCGCGGCATGTTTCGCACAAAGACTTTCTGATGTTGCGCGCGCAGAACGCGCTGCCCTTGCACTCTCGGCACTGGTTCTTGCACTTATCATGCGCGCAGAAAGCGCCTCCTCCGCACTCGCGGCAGTGATACTGCAGCAGGCAAGGCTGCGGCGGAGGAGCGTGGTGCGAGCACGACGTCCGTCGCGCGGGGTGTCGTGTGTGCAACGCAAAAGACTACTGCCATCACAACAGGCGAGTCAGATCCTGTAAGGAGTGCTCGGGCTGCCCGCACGGCTTTCTCAGTTTGTAGGAGTAACGCCGCGCGGGCACTTCTTCACAGGTTGGCGCACAGGCGTCATCGCTGAACACTCTTGGTGTATTTTCTTACACGCCCCGGCAAGCGACGACGCAAATGAACGCGCCAACAGGGAGTCGGAAGTTGCGTAAGGCAAAAGGAAGAATGGGGAAGATCAAGGTATTCCCCACGCCAGAACACAGCAGCAAACAGCCCTCGGACCCCGTGGTGCCCCTGGTGCCATGCACGGGCATTTTCCTCGGCCCCAGCAAGTCCGGCAAAACCGTGGCGCTGATCAGCCTCATCCTGGAGCAGTGTCGAGGCGCATTCGAGAAAATCTACATCTTCAGCCCCAACATTGACGATGGCTGGGTCCCCGTCAAGAAGTACATAGAGCAGGACCTGGGGGTGAACACGGAGAAAGAGCAAGCTTACTGGGAGGACTGGGGCGAGGCGGCGCTGCGGGGCATCATCCAAGAGGCAGCGCAAGATCACCGAGACGTCCAAGAAGTGGGAGATGAAGAAACTGTACCAGGTGCTGATCATCCTGGACGACCTAGCGGATATGCCGCAGCTCCACAAGCCCAACGGCGCCCTTGACACGCTCTTCATCCGAGGCCGGCACATGCAAATCAGCACCTGGGTGAGCTCCCAGAAGCTGAGACTCATCAGCGCAGCCGTGCGGGTCAATCAGCAGTTCCTCTGCTGCTGGAGGCTGCGCAACCAGCACGAGCTGGACGCTGTCGTCGAAGAGCTGAGCGCCCTGCTGCCAAAGGACAAGCTGCACAGAATCTACAAGCAGGCGACCCGGGAGCCCTACAGTTTCCTCTTCGTGTACTACCTAAAACCGAAGAACGAAATGTTCTACATACGCTTCGAAGAGCGATTCGTAATTCAAAACGCCGATGGGAGCGGCGCTCAGCTTCCTGGTCCAGAAGCTGTTCGCCAGCTCCACTCTGATCAACGCAAGTGTGAGGCACTTCCGTCGCAGCCGTCCAGTCCCCCATCATCCGTCGAACGGGTGGCTTCCTAAAGAAAAGAATGACGACGATCTACGTGGACAGCCGACTTCGAAGTCGACCTGGCAAAGTCTCTCCCAACACGCGGCTGGCGTTGGCCAGCTGGGCGCAGCGCAGGTAGACCTCGCTGTGTGCCATCATCCTGACAAACTCGAAGACCTGCTGCTGGCCTGAGACGAAGCTTGGGCCGAGCGTGTGGTCCACGCTGAAGCTCTTGGTCGGAGAGGCGGCCGGCGAGGTGGGGTAGTCCGCCGCGTCTGGGAACTGCTGCTGCAGCTCCAGGTCATTCAGGATGAGGCGGTTGGCTACGCTCAGGCTGTTCGTGGTCTCGCTGTAGGTGGCAGTAGAAGTTGGAGCTGATCCAGCGGCCAGCCGGGCACCCGTGTAGGCGCCTTCCGGCAGGAGAGCCCAGTTCAGAGCCCCAAGCGGTGTCGACCCAGTAGAGGTAGCGGCCTCGGTCTGTCGAGAGGAAGCTGTCCGCGATTCTGCAGCCGGGCGTCGCTCTGCAGCATCCTGTCCAAGAAACGCTGAAGAGCGGCGTGGGCACCGTTGTGGAGACCGGCTCCGATGACGGGCACTTCATGGCTGTTAGAGGCCCCATGCGACACATGCGCTTGGGCTGACCGATCTGGAAGGGTAAGTCGTCCGACTGAGCGGCTCGTCCTTGTCGTTCGTGCTGTTTTTGGAGCACGTCTAATCCCCCGAATTTCGTTTAAAAAAATATTTCCTATCAAAAACCCAATGAAGCAAGCGCAACCGGCGCCAAGGCCAAGAGGCAGGCCCCCGGCCTGCAAGAACAAGCCCAAGCCGCCCATGCTGCCCCTGCCGAAGAGCAAAAAAATGATCCCCGACCTGCCCACAGAGCCAGCATACGAAATCGACTCCCCCTTCCGGCCCAAGAGGGTGAGATTTCCCAGAGCAGCGCCGCCCAAGGCAAAGCCCAAGGCAAGCGCACTCCCGCCGCCCAAGCCCAAGGCAGCAGCCAAGACAGCTGCCATGCCCCAGGCAGCACCCAAGGCAGCGCACCCTTGACCAAGGCAGCGCCCAGGCAGCACCCAAGGCAGCACCCAAGGCAGCACCCAAGCCCAAGGCAACACCCCCAAGCCTGCCCCCATGGCAGCGCCCGACGAGCCCGAGGTACGAGCAGAGGTACAGCCCAAGCCCGAGGTACGGCCCGAGGTTCACAGCAAGGTACGGCCCAAGCTCGAAAGCGCCTAGCGCGCCATGCGTATGCTGGAGAGGCAGTTGGCCTACGACCGGCTGACGCCAAGGAATGTGCTCACTCATGTGTCCATGGATGCCTCACTCCTAGGCCCCCATCTCGCCACTTGGTTTTTCATGTCTTGGACTGTGTACCGTGTGTGTTACGGCGCTACCTTGCATGTTCAGTTGCTGGTATATCTTACCCTCTTTGACGGTGGGCGCTAGCGTACTAGTATGAAAAGCGAGATGATGTCCATAGAGCCCCGCAACGAGCCGCAGATGCTCCGGTGGTTCCGCAAGACCTACCCGAGGCAGCCGCTGCCGCTGAAGCGCCAGCGGGAGCTGGAGGAGGCGCGGGCCTTCAACAACTGGCTGGGGGAGCGCAGACTGGCCCAGGAGGGGCAGCACCTGGACGACGTGAGCCGGCTGACGGAGGCAGTGCACCGTCAGGTGCCCCAGCTGCGCTACGCGCGCGCCGAGCGCCGGGGCGTTGAA
The DNA here is from genome assembly GCA_963377175.1 of Effrenium voratum. Lineage (NCBI taxonomy): Eukaryota > Dinophyceae > Suessiales > Symbiodiniaceae > Effrenium > Effrenium voratum. The sequence continues at coordinate 85,316 of CAUJNA010002957.1, read as the reverse complement.
CGCGCAGCGGACGAAGTTGCCGCGCAGTAACGGATAAAAGAGATGAAGGGGCTTAGGTCCCACGGCTTCAACCAGCGCCCGCGCTTCGAGCAGGTTGCGGGCTACATTGAGCGGGGACCAGCCGGACCGCAAGGCCACCACGTCACGAGTCACTTCTACCTGGACGACTTTGCGCAGTCCAGCGAGGACCCCAACCCGCAGCCTCTGCAGCACACGCCCCTGCGGGCAATTCCTGAGGAAGGCTTCCGCACTCCCGCAGAGGCCACGGACGAGGACTTGGCCCGGATGCGCCAAGGCCACGGAGGAAACCGCTTTGTTGAGGACGACCTTGCAGGAGACCCCGAGGCCGACGCCCTGGTAAACAACGGTCAGGGCCCGCCCTCCATCACGGGCCGTTTGCGCAGCGCGGCCGACGGAGCGCAGGCAGCAGCGGACCTCGTGGGCGCAGGAGCAGCAGGGCTTGCGGCGGCGCAGGCCTTCCGCTCCCAGCTCCCCCAGGACGCAGCCGAGTACGTGCGCCTAAATGCGATGCCCCGCCCAGGGCCGCAGCCACAACCACCTCCGCAGATCATCGGTCGACCCGACAACATAGAGCGCTGGACGAGGCGGGGCAGCGCGGTCGCCGTTGCCACCGAGGGCGTGCGCGGGGCCTTCGGGTACCTGGAAAAAATAGTAAAAGGAGAATTCAAAGAATTATTCTTTCTACTATTTTTTTCCAACAGCAACACAACAAACAGAAAACAAAATCCAGAACAACAAGCAAACAAAATAAATAATCACAACCAGCAACAAAAATATTTAATCACAGCATACAACATTAAATAATTCAAACAAGCATACCAACAAAACAGCAACACTCTAAATCATCAAAGAACCCAAACTCAAAAACACACATCAACAAAAAACAAAGCAACATACCAACAAAAAATATCACAAGAGTATCAAACAAAACAAAAACAAACAGCCAAAGCACGAAAAAATTGAAGAAGCATGCCAAGTCTAAACAACGCACTTTGAAAGAGATAAGCAAATTATAATAATTCAATCTTTACAAACGATAAATATATTACAATTATAACATATAATATTTTACATGTGATAATCATAGTATGATTAAACCTGTTTTTAGTGTTTCCAGTCTCCTATGTTGTTCCAAGAACTGCTCAAAATGTTTCTGATATTATACCAGATTAAGTTAACGTCATAATCTTTCATTGGTGCTCTTTGTTGTATTAAATAACGCAACACTGATACCAAAGTATAATAATTAAAATGCATTGTTGTCATTCCTCCTCTTTCATTAATACTATTACCATTATGTTTAACGAGTTCTTCTTTCATTATGTTTTCGTAAATCTCTTTTATCCATTGATGATTTTGTTCTCCATACTCAGCGAACATATCTGGATATATATCTTTCATTGTTTTATCGTTTTTAATTATTTCAATGACTTGTTTATACGATGGATAGGGATTATCCTTAATGAAGCTCAATATTATCTTTCTATCCTGTTCCAGCTCTTTTTCTGTCACTCCTATCATTGGCATTTTTCTCTTATTATATTAAGTCTGTATTCCTTTAAGTCATTTTACATTATAATTATAACATATAAGGGTATAAATGTTATAATCATTCCCCGATTTTATCAAAATCATTCCCCGATTTTATCAAAATCATTCCCCGATTTTATCAAAATCATTCCCCGATTTTATCAAAATCATTCCCCGATTTTATCAAAATCATTCCCCGATTTTATCAAAATCATTCCCCGATTTTATCAAAATCATTCCCCGATTTTATCAAAATAGGTGGTGGTTTGGTTCATTGCAATTGCATGTGCTCAAGTTGCAAGCCCAACCCCAAACTCAAAATCCTTAATCCGTCAAACTCACTAAGATTTCACAAATTAATTCGCTAGGTATTTTGTATAGGTCTTCCTGCTTATGTATTATTGGATTGTCACCCCATTTTTCCTTAGTGCCTGATGGTAGCCGTTGTGCTGTTTCAATATGTTTATTATTCCTGATGTTGCCACAATCCTTTTTACATAAATCTCTAGGTTTCCAAGTTGTAATGTTATTCCAGAGCCTAGTGCGTTTTCTGTAAGGCATTCCATATTTACAATAATCAACATCTTTAAAATCAAACTCATCCATAAACTCCTGATGTTTTAATAATCCAGTTTGTGGATTTTCGATTACAAAATATTTAGGATTGAAATATTTGATAATCTCAATAGTTTTTAAGACAATACTATTTGCATATTCGATATTCCTAATTCCCCTAGTTTTTGCTATGCTGTATTCAGTGCATGGGGGACTACTCCAAATAAAATCAAAATGGTTTCTGTCAAACTGTTTGTAATCCCACTCCAAAATATCAGTGTTGATATCAGCATTTTTCAAGTCTAATGAAATAACATTAAAACCTAAGTCACGAGCAACTTTACCAACAGAACCACTGCCTGAAAATAATTCTAATAAATTCATTTATTAGAATTATTTAGATATTAATTATTGTAATACATATACTCCATCATCATTTTTTGTAATTTTATAAAATTCTAAAGTGGTGCTTTTAGGTTGTTTGATTTTTCCTGTATTCAACATATCACAGTATTTCTTTTGTTTTGTAGGATAATCGCCCGATGGCCTTCCTATAGATTTTGCTTGAAATATCTTTTCGATTTTTTCTTTATCTTCATTGCGTTCAACTGGTTTCATTTTGTCATCAAAGGATTTAATCATATCATTTAAGGTTTTGATATTTTTACCAATTAATGTTATCTTCTTCATTAAATCATTAATAGTATAATCCTCGTTTTCAGACATTACTATATATTTATTTAGATAATTATTTATTTAATTATACGTTTTATTATATAATTTACCTGAATAATTTAATGTTATATATGTAAATAAATTATATTCTAAGAGTCTTTCATCAATTTTATTTTTCATTTGTATTAAACCTTCCTCGTCACCTGTAATTTCAAAAAATTTCAATATTTTACCAAAGTTATCTGGTTTAGTTATACCTTTCATAAAATATTTATTATTAAATTTATCATCTAACCAATAAAAATATTCTATACTCAATTGTCTAGCAAAGTTTTTATCACCATCGAATAGGTCTTTAATTTCTTCATTGTCAAAAGTTATAATTCTATGATCTTGCCCATTCATAGTTGGCATTATGATTATATAAATAATTAGATATTTATTTATTTATTTATTTATATTTATAAAGCGCAATTATGTTAAATCTACTCTTTAAATACGAATTTTTCATGATTTGTTTAACAGTTTCCTGAGTTTCGTTTTCATTATTATCGGTTGGTGTTGCTTGCCTACCAAATTTAAAAGTTATACTATGGACATCAGTTTCTAAGTTGATACTGTCTTTAGTTTTATCAATATTCATTTTCTTATCATTTTTACTTATTTTGAAACTTGTTGGAATACATGAACATTTACAACTTTTATTTTTTTTATTTGTAATTCATTCTTAAGTTCTAACATTCTTTTACATGTAGGACAAACAACCTCAATAACTGATGTTTCTTTAACAATTTCTTCATCAGTTGATGAAACACTTAAACCTGTCTTATTCTTTTTGTTTTTCTTTTTTCCCATTTATATTAATATTTATATTTTTAATATATTGTATCAAAAACTTAATTAATTCTAAAATAAAATAACATATTTTTTTACATCTATTATCAGTTATTAGTACTTGTTCTATATTCTCCATTTCATCTATTATATTAATATAATCTGTATAACTCCTTTTCATATTAAATAATAAGATAAATTATTTTTCATTTCTGTCTTTCTTTTCTTGTAAAGCTTTTTCATTGTATCGTCTTTATTCCATCTATATTCTACAAATTTCTGATGATGTTTTGAATTTAGATGTTTAAATAAATATTTGTCATCATAAGTTTTACAACAATTGCAATGGATAACAGTCATATAATAATAAGATAAAATAATTATTTAAGTTATTTAATCTTATTATTTTCATGCATAATAGAATATTCGGAGGGCACAGCACTTGGGGTTTTCATTGCACACGCGAGCAAGACACAAAACTAATTATCTTCAATACTTATTGACTGAAGTTGATGAAAGAGCCTGTTCTACTACGATAGACACCATTCATATCATAGCAATGCTTTCATACAATAAATAATATTAATTTATTTTCTAAATATTTTTAATATTATTATTTTATGCCTGAAGTTCCCATTATAAAACCAATAAACATAACTGATTATGAATTCAAACAATCCAAATATGAACATGTGCCAAAACTACCTTTTCGCTCAATTGTTGTTGCTTCATCAACGGGTGGCAAAACAGTTTTAATTCAAAACCTTATCCTAAATGTTTATAGGGACTGCTTCGCCCGTATATTCATTTTTAGCCCGTCGGTTCATAATGACCCTACCTTCGTTGAAGTCAAGAAATATCAAAAAGATAATATGAAGGTTGATGATGAAAAAGAAAAGTTATATTATGACACCTACCAACCTGAAGAACTAGAAGAAATAATTAACACACAAAGAAAGATAATTCATTATATGAAAGAACAGAAGATGAAGAAACTACATTCAATTTTAATCATAGTTGATGATTTTGCAGACGACCCTAAATTTGTTAGATACAGCAAGTTATTACATGGACTGGCAACGAGAGGCAGGCACGATGCCATTAGTTTTTGTTTAAGTGTTCAAAAATATCGTGTCCTTGCTCCAATCATTAGGTTGAATTCTAGTTCGTTGTATATCTTCAAGTTAAAGAATGTATCAGAGTTAATGTCATTCATTGAGGAAAACTCGGCCATCGTTGATAAAGAGCAACTGTTAAATATGTATCATAAAGCAGTAGACGATAAGCCCTACTCCTTCTTTTATGTCAATATGAATTCCAAAGATGTTAATAATATGTTTTATGTTAGATTTGAGAAAGCTTGTAAAATAAAATAAATCTATTATATATTATAGAATGTTAAAAATGTTTCAAGAAAGAATATATGAAGAACCAGTAAGGTTTTTCGGTGATGACGGACGTAGTCCCTCATCAGGGCGAAGCCGTGATGACATACCAAAACAGATTCAGGAATACCGAAAGCAAAGACTACAACAATTAGTAGAGTGTGAATGTGGTGAAACTTTTTTAATGAAGGATGCTGCTAACCATATTGAAAGTGATTGTCATATTACTTTTAAGGAAGCAGAAAGAATGAGGAAAGAATTAGAAGAACATATTCGTATAGAAAATGATACTGATAGTGATATTGATAATTATAGTGATGGTGATTCAACAAGAGTGCCAGATGATTAAAAAAATAACTAAATATGTTAGATTTGAAAAAGCATTTAAAATAAAATAAATATTCAAATATATTATGATATTTTATGATTTACCAATAGAAATTAAAAACCATGTATTATCTTATAATTTAGGTGATGTTAGATTATTAAAAATAAAGAATAGTAATATTGTTAAAAAATATATTAATAAATATAAACCAGTATATAAATCTTACACATTAAATAACATACATTATGTTGAAATTGATAATATCAATATTAATAATGGAATATCATATATTTTAAATTTAAGTGAGTTAGATAAATTACATCAAAAAAATAAACCATTAAAATTATTTATTGAATATGATATATTTGTTACATTTAGCTCGTTTACTCGTTGGTTTAATGTGTGTAATCGAACTTTAATATCAATTAATTGATTTGATACTTATTATTTTCTTAATAAAGACCTTCATAAAGTTAAATTAGTGTATGCGAGTGATATGGCTAATTTTATTTCATTACAAGTGAAAAAAATAACTATTAAAGTCATCAATGAAGATGACCAAATTATTATTGATGACTTTTTTTTTTATCTTTAAAATTAATAGCATTAAGATTATGACTTAATGTCATTAATTCAGAACAAACTATAAATACACAAATTTAACGCTGGTAATTTATATATTAATTTATCAGATTTTTCTTTTTCAATTTTACGCATTCTTTCACTCATTTGTTTAATTGCTTTTAACTGTAATTTATCAATATTACTTAAATCTAATTGTTCTATATCAATATCATTAATTTTATCAATAGATGAAGTTTCAATATTACTGTTTGAATTACCCATTATATATTATTATTTAGATTTTTCTTTTTTAAATTCCTTAATTTCTTTTTCAAGTTTATCTACTTTATCATTTAATTCTAATACTGCTTTATGAACTAACACGGGTAAAACTAAATAATTTAATCCTAAATAATCCCTAAATAATCTCTGTCTTTACTAACAACATTTTCAAATTCTTTCGGGATTGCTTTTAATACTTCATCTGCTATATATCCTATATGAGTTTTACCGCCATCATTTCTATCGTGTCTTTTAAACTTCTTCGGTTTAAATTTCTTAATAACATTCATACAATTAGATTTAATATTGTCTATATCATATTTCAATCTTGAATCAGATGAATCCACAAACGTTCCGTTGATGGTTACTGTTGTTGCTGTTAAATCTATATTAGTTCCTGTTGATGGTTCAATTAAATTACATAACATTTTTTTCGTTCCTGCAACTGTTGCATTTTCATTAAAAGTCGATAGAGCATTGTTTGTAAAACTTTCAGTATTTACTGTAGTTCCAAATGTCTTATCAATAGATAATAAAACTGAAGGTGTACTTGAAGCATCTGAAACTCTAAAAGCTGTGTTTGATGTTCTGAATATTACATCAATTGTAGATAAATTAGTTCCATCATGATAAGTTGATATTTCACTTGTTCCCATTTTAATATCAGTTCCAGTAGTCATTGAAATATTATTCAAAAATGAAACGTTGTTAAATCAAATGATTGAATGGTATTAGTTGCTAAATATGCATTTTGTATTGCCATATTAGTATCAACTGTTACTAACGATCCTCCATTAGGTGCTAAATGATTGCTTCTTAATGCTCCATTAGTTTTAACATAAACATCATCAGCAAATAAATTACCCATAAAATCAGCAGTAGCAGTATTAAAAGTCCATCCAGTAGTAATATTAACTGCTCCAACTATGTTAGATTGAACAGCAGGGTCTCCACAAATAAATCTAATTGAAGAATTAGCATCACTATTCCTCATATCAAAAGATGAAAAAGCACTAACATATCTATATAATTCACAATTTGTATCAATTGTTAATTTACCATCAGTATCAATATTAACATTATCACAATTAACAGCAGCATTTGTATAAATATTACCTAACACATCAACAGGTTTATTAAAAATAGTTTTATTAACTAATCCATCACACATCATATATTGATTAGAAGCATTACTAACATCGCCAACACTAATGGCAACAAAATCATCATGAGACATATATAAACCTTCTATAGCATCAGGAGTATATCTTCGTATTGAACCATTATTATTAAAATTCAAATATGAACCATTGTTAAAACTTATTGCTTTGTCAGTTCCTATAAACTGCACTGCATCAGTAAATCTTGCTTGTCCAGCACAATTTAAAACATAACCATTAACTCCAACAGCACCTAAACCGAATCTATCCTTAACCCAAACACGTCCAACATTAGCATCTCCTATTTGAGTTTCCCATTGACCTCCTGCGCTACTCATCCACATTCTACCATCTCTGTTAATATTAAATTCACGATTGAACATTTGAAATGTCATTTGCAATCCAACATTAGGCGACGATGTAGTACTAAACTTGTTACATATTATAGAACCAGTAGTCAACATATTTAAATTACTGTGTAAAGTTGTATTATCACTAAAATTAATAGCACCTGCTACTGATTGAGCGTTAGTATCTATTTTATCTAACTTTTGTCCTAATGATGTATCCTGTGAATTATTGATAGTAATTATTGAATTAATTGTATTTGTATTTCCTGTTATTAATCCACTTAATCCATCTGATTGTAAAACATATCTAGCATCAGAACCTGCTATATCTAAAATAGACGAACACGAAAATAAGCCTGATACTTGTAAATTAGATAGTATTGTAGTATTATGATTTAATAATATTTTATCATTTTGAAAAGTTGAAGAATTATTAATTTCTACATTTCCAAAACCTCTTTGATTTAAAAACATTGTTGAACCTGCCAAACTTCCATAAACATAACTATCAAAATAATTATTATACATTTCAAAGAAATTATTATAATTTCCAAAATTTGCTATTTTGAAAATTGAAGTAGTTGTTATATTATGAATTAATGTATTATTTAATACTGGTGTATTTAATTTATCTGTTAATAAATTATTAGTTGTTATTTTATTGTAATATAAATTACTATCAAATCAACCTGTTTGTAATTGAGATATTACATGAGAATTTGATGAAATATTATTAAAATTAGTTGATACAGTAGAATTTAAATTATTTATTAAATTTGTATTTGATGAAATATTATTAAAATTTGTATTAATTAAATTAGTATTAGAACTAATATTATTAAAATTAGTTGTCATAGTAGAATTCAAATTATTTATTAAACTTGTATTTAATGAAATATTATTAAAATTTGTATTAATTAAATTAGTATTTGAAGAAATATTATTAAAATTAGTTGTCATAGTAGAATTTAAATTATTTATTAAACTTGTATTTAATGAAATATTATTAAAATTTGTATTTGAAGTTATTGTCAGATTACCCATTAAAAAAGAATTTGAACTAATATTATTTGATAATACATTAATTTCTGTTTTGTCATATGTTTCAGTTATATCATAAAAATTAGCGTTTATCTGTTCCTTTGTATAGGTGTCTGCTTGGTCTGCTTTGTTGTTGAGTAAATCAATTATATCTGATTGATTAGCGTATATGTTTCTAATGTTTGTTACCCCGCTTGTAGAATTGATTTCGCTAATTGTGTGCGCTACAACATTTTCAAAGTTTGTGAAATTTATTGAAGGCATTATATATTAATAGTAGAAAATGATAATATTTATTTATTTTTAATATTATCATTTTTACTTATTTTTAATCGAGTATCTGCACTCCGGCGTCTCTAATGGATAATATTTGTTCTGATACTAATGTTATGTAAATCGTGTCAGGCATATTTGCTGTTGCCATATTTCCAATAGGTTTCACACGAATTAGAAGCTGTTGTCCGGCTTTAGTGTTAATTCCAGAATATGAAGAATCCGGCACCTTTTCGAAACTCATAGCAAAGATAAACTTATCAACACGATAAGCAGAATATTCAATTGATAAATGGTGTTGATGGAACAATGGTAAATTTAATGCTTTTCGTAAATAATAGAATGCTTGTGTTAATGAACGACAAGGATACTCAGGATATAGTTTTGAACCTAATTGAAGTTGAAATTCTAAATCAAGGTCGGGATTGTAGTATCCACTGTCTTGATAATTCAAATTATACATAGGATGATAGAAATTGTTGTATTCTTTCATAACGTGAGTATCGCCTACTCCACTTTTGTTGAAACTGATGAACGCGGCAACGAGTTTAGATACTGAACGAACAACAGTAGTGTTAATTGACGACGAACCATCGGGAACTTGATTAGATTGACAAATATAAGTATTATAAGTAATAGGTAATTCTTTTGAATCGAGGAGGTGAGCAACATATTTATTATGGAGGTCGTTGTCCAAGCTAACCAAATCAGTTTGAAGGAATGCGTTACTAATTGAGAACTGCTCATTTGTATGAAGGCTTGAGTCTGCGTTGCCACTTTCTGGAAACCTCGTACCACCAACTGTAACAACACAATCACTAAAATTTGAAACCAGTTCAAGTTCTAAAACAAGAGGACACGCTTTTAACGGGATATACTTAAATTGATTGAATAAACCAAGCATCGGTTTAAATCCGACAACCATTTTTCTTCTAAAACCGGGAATTGTGTAAGCGTCATATGCAGGACCAATATGACCCGATGCAGGAACTGCACGACGAGTGTTTAAATCATCATCATATCTATAACCAAAACTCTGGGCGTCTTCATTGTCTCTTGCTCCTTTTGACATCATGCAACTCATCATATGATGATTTCGGTTGTAGTAATCAATGTCTTCAACAAGTTGATTACCAGCAATTAGTCTTACTCTTCTAAAAAAGGAATAAGCAGGAGACAGAGGACGTAAGCGTTTATTGTCTGACGTGTCAGTGTTTTCAACAGTGAAATAAACCATTACACTCTGTGGGTCTAACCAACTATTATCTTCAGCATTTAACGCTATTTTCAACACACGCTGGCCTGATGAAGGAGTGTAGATATTACTCCCAGAAGGAAAAAACGAGACAGAACGACGGTCGTTGATATAACTTGCACCTTTATTTAATTTAAATGAGAGGTTGTCAATTAGAATATCTTCAGCACTAAAAGTTTCCATTACTATATATATATAATCTAATTTAGAAATAATTTAAACTAAATTGATAAATTTATACATTTATTAATTTCTAAAACATAATTAATAATTATGTTTTACAAATTGATGAAATTGTAATTTCATTAATTTCTAAAAAAATATTATTATTTTTTACAAATTGAATAATTTCGTATAATCCTTTTGATTAGAATTATTATTTTTGAATATTTTCATTTTCTTTTTCTTAATCTTATCTTCAACTGGAGTATTGCCTTTGTCGCGAATGCTCGCGAGGCTTCTTGCCGAAGCGTCTTTCTCCAAGACTAATTCTCTAATTTCTTCATATGAACTTTTCTTATACTTTTTATTTTCATTCTTAATCATATCATCTGTTGTTTCATTGTCATATTTCTTATGTTGTATCATAATAATAATATGAAAATAGTTTTGCGTTTTTTCTTTTTACTATTTCATCAAGGTCTGATTGAGTGTGATTACAATTGTTAGTGTTGTCATTGATGAGGACATAACCATTTATATATTTTGGTACAAACATATTATAAATTGAAGTAATCCAGTTATACTCAATATAGTCAGGTCTAACTCTGACACTCCTAATAATGAAACACCCACACTGACATTTTACATGTGTTCGTTTATTATCTCTATTTAAATCCCTTAATCTTTCTACAAGTGTTAATGGTTTAAAGTTTGTTTCACTTTCTGTCAAGTTTTCTTTTAACTGATTATACATATATAATACTATATAATTATTATTTAATTATTTATTTATTTAATTAGTTAAAAAATTATAATATCTCATTTACTGGATAAATACTTCTTGAAACATCTTTTCCTTGGTCTCCGTATCCAGTTATGTAATCGTGATTAGTAAATGGATTTAATGAACCAGTATAAACAGTTACAGCAGACCTATCTAAAATACTGACAGGGTCTAAGATACTTCTAAAATTAATGTAATCATCGGTAATGTTAGACCTTTGTGATATAAACGGCGCTCCATAAGTGGTTAAAGTTAATTCTCTTTCAGGATAATCTTTTGTTATCTGTGCCCCTACACTTGAACCGAGACTATGTGTTATAAGATGTTTAACTTCATTGTTTTCATCCAATGCTGTTGATGTGTCTTTATATCGTTGTGAATATTTAGTCATTTTAAAGGGAAGTCCTACATCTGCCAGAATGTCATTAACAGCACCTCCAAACGTTCCTTTCCCAAATGTTCCGCTTACATACACTTTATCACCATCAATATAAAAACCTTTACCATTGCCATATGCTCTACTCAACCCTTGTGCATCAGTTAAATTAGAATTAGGATAAAAATCGTTTAATATTTTGTCAGTTTGTTTCATAACATCAGTTATTTTAGTTGTTTTTTTATAAGGTTGATAATGTTTAATTTTCCCATGCTTCATTTCATATATTAACTTTTTATTATTAATCATATAAATAAAGATATAAATTAATTTCTCAATTAATTAATAATGCTCACATATAAAAAAGTTTATATTGACAGCGCTCATAGAATTAGTGGTACATCATCAAATTTCAAAGTTGAATTGCCAGAAACATTACAAACAGACAACGGAGTTCATTGCTACATTCACGAAGTGACATTGCCTAACTCTTGGTATTCAATTCAGTCAGGATTAAATAATATATTATATTTTTATTCTTCTCCACTAGTTCCAGATGAAGATAACACAAATGTCCATTATTTAGCGTTACAATTGGACGAAGGAGTATATACTGGCACAGAACTAGCGACAGAATTAAAGGCAAAAATAAATGGTGTTGTAGATAATACTAATTTCTCAAATACTTATGAAATCTTTTATAGTGTAAAAACTAATAAAATAACAATTTATTCAAACTATGCCGATAGAAAGTTCGCTGTATTAACTGATGAACAAATGGAACTAACATATGCAGATTATATATGGAATGGAAGTTTTGATGTTAATAATTTACATTCTGTTAATGAAGTTTTAGGAAATTATCAAGTTGCAGTTTATCAATATAATAATCCTTATGTTTCTGGGTTTATCAATCTTCAACCTATTAGAAATATTTATATTCATTCTTCTCAATTGTCTAATTATAATCAAGTAAATTTAAGGACGGGTGATAGCACAGTTGTTAAGAAAGTACCAGTCACAGCACCACACGCGGGAATTGTCTTTGATAATGAGTTGAACCCTCTTGATTACTTGGATGTATCAAATAGAAGCTTTAAACAATTAGATTTTTGGGTTAGTAATTCATTAGGAAATGAAATTAATTTAAATGGAGTGAATTGTTCATTTTCATTATTGTTTGTTAAAAGTGATATTATTTAAATATATTCTTTAATTTTTCCATATAGAAAATATATAGAATATATTATATGTCAAGTATTGAGGTAGTAGATGTTAATAATGAAACTAAAACAGAAGAAGCACCTATTAATAATGAAGTTGTTGAACAAAATGAAACAGTTGATGAACCAACGCCAGAAGAAGTTAAACCAGAAGAAGTCAAACCTGAACCAAAAGCAAAAGCATTACCAAAAGCGAAAGCATTACCAAGAACTAAAAAAGAAGTTGAATTAGTAGAATGTGAACATTGCTCTAAAAAGATGACATTGAAAAGTTTGAGACACTCACATCCTAAAAATTGTAAAGGGGCACCTACTGAATTATTACCAGTTAATCCACAAAAGAATATTAGAAAAATCCAACCAGAAGTAAAAGAAGAAATTAAGAATGAGATTAAACAAGAAGTTATTAAAGAAACCATTAAGAAACCCACGGCGACAGAACTATTAACCCAACATTATGAAGAACTGAAACACAAGAAAAAACAAGATAAATCAGATAAAATAAGTAAATTAACTTTATCAATGTTTTAAATAATAATCTAATTATTATATATAACAATTATGCTTATGAGAAGTCATAGAAATGTTGAATTTAAAAGGGCTCCACAAGTAGAACGTTCCTACGACTCAAATGATTTGTGGGGCGCTGCTTCAAGAAAGAATTATTTTAAACAATTAAAAGAAACAATGGATGCGAAACAATCACAAGGAGCATTAATAAAGTATAGAAATGATTTAGCTGAAAGCAACAGAACCGAAAGTTATAGAAAGGAGTTAGACAAGATAAGACGAGAGTTGGACAACACACGCTCACCAGATGGAATACAGACAACAGAACAACTCACAGCAAGAAAGAAACATTTAGAAGAAATGATTAAGAATATTTCGGATTAATTTATTTTCTAAATTAATTAATATAATATGATTAAATCAATAAATAGACTGAATACAACCAAACCACATGCCATAGGTTCATTAAAATCACAGCTACACTTAAGACCTTCTTATGATGAATTGTTAAAAGAAACATTAGTAGAAGATGAGAATAGACCATCGATTGAAGATGTAATAGATAGAAAGGCGACGAGATACAGATTAAACCAATATGGAAGTCAGTGGGACAACAAGGACAGCTTAGGATTGCTAAATCAGGAAACGATGAAAAGAAAGGAGGAATTAAGAAAAGCAGAGACAACAGCATCGTCTTCTAGAATAACCAGCCGGTCTTCTTCAAAGTCCGCTTTCTCCACACCAGACAGTCCACTGACAGAATATGAAGAGTATGAAAATGATATACAAGCATCATTTGAAGAACAAGATACACACGAAGATTTAAACAAGGCTTCATCAAGTTCAATACCTGAAGGGGTAGTAGTTCATTCAATGACATCAGATGACGAACTGCCAACTTTAGAACCCATAGAGGAAACAGCAACAGCGAAAAAGGGTAAAGACAATGATGATGATGATAAACAAACAACAATTTCTGATACTGAAATAATGGAAATGCACGAAAAAGCGAACGAGATGGAATTACAAAATGTAGAAAACGAAGAAGTGGATGATGAACAAATTTTCAAAAACTATTTAGAAACCATAAAGTGGATGTGGCCGGTGTATCTTTCGAAAAATCCAGGAACTATGATGGATAATATAATTTCAAAACTACATCAATTCAATGTAATAAATGCTGATAAATACGATGAGTTCAAAGAATTATTAGATGAATATAACAATGCAAGCACAACAGAAAGAAAAGGAATTCGTACTCGGTTAGAAACATATTACAAGGACAACGTTTATAACAAGTACTTCAAACAGAAACCAAGTTCATCAACTCAACAATAAAAAAAATCTATAATATTTAAATATGACTGATAAATATTATGGATTAAGAAGAAGGAAAACTTTTGATGAAATGCTGAAAGAAGCGATGACACACAGATTGAAAATTGAAATCATCCCCGAAAGACGGGCATTTGACACATCAATTAACGATATAGACTTTGACGATTTTGACCTTTCAAAATACGACAGGAGACTACGGTTGAATGCTAGGGTTCAAACTGATAAACAAGTTTTATTACATGAATTGACACCAGAAATGTTTGATGAAATACCGCCATCATCACAGTTGTATGAAAACAATGAGGCAGACACACAAACAACACGATATATAGCAAAGGAGTTAGATGATGAAAAATTCAGTGATGTAATTACAGACAAGAGTGAGGAAAATAGAAAGTCAGAAGATGAACCAGAAGACGAACCAAAAGACGAAAAGCAGGAAGATTTACAAAGTCTTCATTTAACATCATCATCGTCAGCATCAACCGAGAAAGAGGAAGAGAAGAAAGAGGAAAGTCGAGAAATAAGGTCATTAAGAAACTTATTCTTAGGCGGAGAAGATAAGAGTGTGTTCGAATTATTCCAACGAGGATAAGAAGTCATCCACTTCATCAGAACAATCGCGAGAACAAGAAGAAGAACAACCGAGGGCTTCTTTCTGGTCAAGACGACAGGTAGAAGCGAGAAGCAGAAGCCACTCACCAGAAGAAAGAGCAAGAGGTAATCAAATGAACAGAAGACAATTAGAAACAAGAAGCAGGAGCAACTCACCCCAAGAAATAGCTAGAGGTAGTGAATGGACGAGGGAACAAATGGAAACAAGAAGCAGGAGTAGAAGCCCGGAAAGCACAAATACAAAAAGTAGCCGAGGCAAGAAGAAAAATAATACAAGAATTTGTAAAAATGCCTTAAAGAAATAACGACTTTATTATATAAGTTAAATGCCATTCTATAGCAGACACTCAGATGATGGAAGAGATAGATTGTTAGGAGGAATACATGATGAAGATGATTATTATGACTTTATGAATATGTTATTTATGAATAGTAGTTTTGCTGATGACATTGAAAGACATTATAAAAGTTCGGATGCTGATGTGTTGCCAAGTCCTACTGATAGCGAAGAAACAAAAGAAAATAAAGAGAAACAATATCAAAAGGATTATCATAAAAAATACTTTCAAGAAAAACTTAATAAACCTTACACATGTAATATTTGTGGAAAATCAATGGCCAACAGTTCTAACAAATCAAGACATGAAAAAAGTAGAAAGTGCCAGAGTACTAAAAAAAGTCTAATTCCAATTTCAATATATGAGTAAACTATGTAATGAGGAGATAATGAGCAATATCTACTATGATTTAGAAACAGGTTATGGTTCTAAACAAAGCTTATACAATCAATCAAAAGAGAAAGGAGCAAGTGTAACATTAGAAGAAGTGGCAAAGTGGTTGAAGAAGCAACCTAACCAGCAAATAAAGCCGTATCAGAATTATAACAGTTTCTTAGTGCCTTATGCCAGAGCAGAATTTCAAATAGATATTATGGATATGAAAATATTTAAGAAAGAAGATGAAGAACGCTATGCATTGATTGTAATAGATGCTTTCAGTAAATTAGGTTTTGTGTATCCAATGTTTCAAAGAGACAGTCCAAATGTTTTGAAAGGTTTGAAAGAAGCATTTAATGTTATGGGTGAGCCTGTGGAAATCTTTTCTGATGATGATGGAGCATTTAAAGCAGAAGTAAAGAAATATTTAGATGATTTAGGTATAATACATAAAACAACGCTAACACATGCCAATATTGTGGAGAGATTGATTGGAACGATGAAAAAAGGAATAGGAGACAGAATACACTTTACTAAAGGTAGATGGACTGATATGTTGAAACCTACATTAAAGAAATATAATAGCGCTATTCACTCATCAACTGGAATGAAACCAAATGAAGCGCATGATGATAACAACAGAGCAAATGTAAAAGCAAACCTTACACTGAAGCAAAAGCATATGAGGAAATATCCTAAATTATCTGTTTCAGACACGGTGAAAATATACCAAAAAGGAAAAGGTAATTATACATCGAGGAAAGAAACCAACCCAAAGTGGACAGAAAGGACATATAAAATAGAAAAGATAGAAAAAGATATAACATTACAAACATACTATGTATTAGAAGGATTGAAAAAGCATTATTTGCGCCATGAATTATTATTAATTGAAAATTAAAATAATAATTTAGACTAATAATTAGTTATTTAGTTCTTAGAATTTTATGACTTTAAAAAGACTTAAAGAGAAAAAACCTAATTAAATTATATAGATAATAATATGAATAGAGATTTACCGCCAGATGAAAACACTAAAATAGTTAAGTATCTTCTTAAAGAAAATTTAGGAGAATACAAAGTAAATAATAAAGGTAAAAAACTTAAAACCATAATTATAGGAAACAACCAGTATAGATATAATCCAGAAAAACCAATAAGCAATAGATTGAGTAAGAGACTTGAAGCAGTAAAGAAAACTAATGACTACAAAGCAAATCAAATCAGAGAAAGAGTAGGAGCAAGAACGGTTTTAAAACATGCTATTAAGAAAAAAGCAGTAATAACAGAAGAAAGAAGCGCCTTTAGAGCATATGCTAACGCCTACACAATTTCAAACATTCATTTAAAAGAGTTGAACGGATTGACTTATTTTAATTATCAATTTGACAAACTTAATGAATACTTGAAAGAGAATAGAGGAATGAAACTTAATGCTACAATAAATATGAAAGTTATGAACTTATTTGATGAGGAGAGAAACGTAACAGTTAGGACAAGGTCGTACACTATTGTAAATGAAGAGGATTTAAGGAATGCTTTGAAAAGAATGAGACCTGATGTTGAAACAAGAATTTTAGATATGGCTTTGTATCAGTCAGGATTAATAATTAGCAATATTAATAATATTCATATCATGTATAATAAATATAATCCGACTAGAGCTGGCAAATATATTGAACTTCCAGAATGGATTAAAAAGAAAAAGGCATGTATCAATATTAAAAATCAAGATGACAAGTGTTTTAAATATTCTATTGAGTGTGGATATTGTAAAATTTGTGATAAAGCACACCCTGAAAAGATGTTTCATTACAAGAAGATAGAAAGTGATTTGATTTTTGATGGTGTGAGTTTTCCTGCTAATAATAATGATATAGATATATTTGAAGAAAATAATAAATCAATATCCATTAATGTTTATGAAATTGATGATAATGAACAAATTGTTATTAGTAGAAAATTGAAAAATAAAGATGCTTCTTGTCATCTTGATTTGTTGAGAGTTGATGAGGAGGATTGCAGTCATTATGTGTATATAAAAAGTTTGAGCAGACTTATTAATAATCAAAAAAGTAATCATAATGGTAAGTCCTATTTTTGTAAATATTGTAATCATGGATTTAGAAATGAAGAATTATTAAATAAACATTATGATAGTGGATGCATGGAAGTTGAAGGACAACAGATAGTAATGCCTAAGCCTTATGAGAAAGTTAGTTTTAAGCATCACTTCAAAAAGTTAAGATGTCCTTTTGTTGTATATGCTGATTTTGAATGTTTGACAGAGGAACTGAAAAAACCTGATGAAGATGAAGATAAAAACACTTTTTCTTATCAAGAGCATAAACCATGTGGTTTTATGCTTAATATGGTTAATGCTGTTGATAATACAAATTATGAATTTATGTATCGTGGTAAAGATGCTGTTGATGTGTTTTGTCAAAAACTTAATGAGATTAGGGCAGAAGTAAAGGAGAAGATGGGAGAAAACGAAAAAATAGACATGACGCTCGGCAGAGCCTCGCGTGACTACGCGACTGATGAAGACAAAGAAGATTTTAAAAATGCTAAAAACTGCTTTATTTGTGGGGATAAGTTTAGAATGAACTATAAGAATGCCAAGGAAGCAGAGAAATATAGAAAAGTTAGAGACCATTGTCATTTTACAGGTAAGTATAGAGGTTGTGCTCATAATGTTTGCAATCTTAATTTTTGTAATAGATATTTTAAAATTCCAGTATTCTTTCATAACATGAAAAATTATGACGGTCATTTAATTATTCAAAATGCGGATAAATTAAGTAACAACAATAAAATAGGTGTCATCGCTCAGAACAGTGAAAAATTTATTAATATCAGTTTTGAAAGTTTGAGTGTTAAAGACACTTTTGGGTTTTTAACTGCTTCATTAGATAAGTTAGTTTCAATGAGTAAGTATGATAATACAGATGAAGAAGATAAAAGTAAATGGTTATTGCGTGAAAACTGGAAAGATAATTTTAGGTTCAGTAGTAAAAATGATGTGATTAAGAGTGAGAAATGTCTAGATTTATTAACTGATAAAGGCGTTTATCCTTATGACTACATGAATTCATTTGATAAATTTGATGATGAGCAATTACCGAGTAAGGATGATTTTTATAGTCAGTTGAGTGAAGAAGGTATAAGTGTTAACGACTATGAAAGGGCAAAAATTATATGGAAGCATTTTGACATTAAGAATATGGGTGAATACCATGATTTATATTTGAAAACTGATGTATTATTATTGACTGACATTTTCGAAAATTTTAGAGATGTATGTATGAAATATTATGGATTGGACCCTGCTTATTATTATACATTGCCTAACTTTGCTTTTGATGCTATGCTTAAAATGACTGGTGTAGAGATTGATTTAATATATGACCAAGAAATGTATGAAATGATAGAAGCGGGACTTAGAGGCGGGATGTGTATGGTTTCTACTAAAAAAGTTGAAGCAAATAATAAATACATGGGAGAAGAATATGATAAAAATAAAGAAAGTAGTTATATTAACTATTTTGATGCTAATAATTTGTACGGGTTAAGCATGATACAAAAACTGCCATATAAAAATCTAAAATGGGATGATACATTAAAAGAAGAAGACATTATTAATTATAAGAATAATAATATTGGATATATTCTAGAAGTGGATTTAGAATATCCTAAAGAATTACACGATTTACACAATGACTATCCAATGGCACCTGAGGTTATGAATGTTAAAGCCAACATGCTGTCAGATAAACAAATTGAAATTTATGAATTTTTAAATCATAAAAAACCTACGGATGAGAAAACAAATAAATTAGTATTGAATTTAAATGATAAAGAAAATATGTAATCCATATAAGAACCTTACAATTTTATTTGAAGCAAGGGTTAAAACTTAAGAAAATTCATAGAGCAATTAAATTTGAACAAAAAGAAGTTTTAAAACCTTACATTGAGTTTAACACTGAGAAGAGGAAGAATGCTAGAAATGATTTTGAGAAAGATGTTTACAAATTGATGAACAATGCCATATTTGGAAAAACAATGGAGGATAAGCGAAAACATTTAGACTTTGAAGTTGTGAGTGATGAAACTAGATATATGAAGTGTGTAAGTAATCCTAACTTCAAACATAGTCATATCATTAATGAAAATTTGGTTGGAGTTGAAAAGCAAAAAACAAAGTTGAAACTAGACAAACCTATATTTATTGGGATGAGTATTTTAGATTTGAGTAAGCAACACATGTATAAATTTTATTATGACGTTATGAAGCCTAAATATGGAGATAATATTAAAATGGTATATACTGATACTGATAGTTTTGTATTTCATACTAAAACCAATGACATTTATGAAGACCTTAATACAATTAAAAAAGAATTAGATTTTTCAGATTATCCTAAGGAACATAAATGTTATGATGATAATAACAAGAAAGTATTAGGTAAATTTAAGGATGAATTAAAAAGTAAAATAATAACAGGGTTTATAGCCCTTCGTCCTAAATGCTATGCTTACTCAGTTTATGGTGATGATAAAAAATATAAGAAATGTAAGGGAATAGCAAAAGGCACAGTAAGACGTCAAATGAAATATGAAGAGTTTGAGACGGTTTTAAAAACTAATGAGGTTATACATAAGTCATTTAATAGTATTAGAAGTAAAAACCACAGAATTTTTAGTATAACAACTAAAAAAATTGCTCTTGGTAGTTATGAAAACAAAAAATATTGGATAGATAGCGTAAACTCACTTGCTTATGGTCGTTATAAAATAAATTCTTTGAAAACGACTTAAAGAAATATTGACTTAGTATATTAAGAGGAAAAATGACACTGTTTAATTATAGTAAGTGTGAATGTTGAAATAATAAAAAGAATGATATTAATTTTACATTGTATAAGTTATTACCTGCTAATCTGTGTAGTAAAATAAGTGAATATGATGTATATTGTAATCAATGCTGTATAACAAGAGACCTTGAAAAGTTGTTTGTTGAAGAATATAAGGATAAGGGATATACAAAGTTTCAATTAAAATTGAAATTCTTTATGAAATATCAAAAACGATTTCCTGTATGTTTTTACCATAAAATTGATAGAGAGTCATTTGAAAAACAAATTGATTAAGTTTTTTAATAATAAAAATTTGATTAAAAGGTTTGGAGGAGAACTAAGCATTAAACCATATATATCATTTGCTAAAGAATTTCGTGATTTGTTTGAAGAGATTGATTGGCATTTATTAAGCAAAGATAAAATAAACAAGGTCTTGAATGAATTTAGAATAACTAAATATCATGTATGGAATTACTACAACACTAAATATAAAGTATGTCTATTGCTGTATTTATTCTTTTGGGAATATATTTATTCAATAATAGGAAAAGACAATATCAAATATATAGACATTGGTGATATTGATAAATATGTAGATTACATATTTGAAGACATATTGCCTGACTGTTATCTTAAATCCTTAATTCTTAATTGAAATATAATTATAACATGTAAAATATTATATGCTATAATTATACTATACTTATGGTTAGTTTCTTAATTTTTATTAATGCCTTAAAAATGACTTAAAGAAATAGTGCCTTAATATAATAAGAGGAAAATGAACGGTGATAAAATCAATAATTATATCAATAAAAAATGCTATGATTGTTGTCACTTCAAAAAAGAAAATATGGAATTGTATAAAAATTTACCTAATAAAATATTGAATAATATTATTAATTATTCAATGGATGAAGAAGATGAATGTAAAATTTGTCAGGAATGGAGAGATAATCAAGTTTTAATCAAATGTCTGTTGAGAATAAAAGGGAGACATAATAGAAATGTAGAAGGTGATATTTTAATATTTCTAGCTGTAAATAAAATACCACCTTACGATTATATTAAACAGTTTCTTAAAATCCCTAAGAAAAAAATGGTATGATTGATGATATATTAAGGATGTTGTGTTATAGTCAAGAGAAAGGAGAAGATGTTAAAGAAAATATCAAATTATTTATTGAACGTAAAAATTGTAATGTTCAAAATACATTGAGAGATATTAATATTATTTTTAAAATGATGTATGAAAGAAGTAAGACAAATCAATTAAATTATTATCCTGTACTGAAATTATAATCATACTATGATTATCACATGTAAAATATTATATGTTATAATTGTAATATATTTATCGTTTGTAAAGATTGAATTATTATAATTTGCTTATCTCTTTCAAAGTGCGTTGTTTAGACTTGGCATGCTTCTTCAATTTTTTCGTGCTTTGGCTGTTTGTTTTTATTTTGTTTGATACTCTTGTGATATTTTTTGTTGGTATGCTGCTTTGATTTTTGTTGATGTGTGTTTTTGAGTTTGGGTTCTTTGATGATTTAGAGTGTTGCTGTTTTGTTGGTATGCTTGTTTGAATTATTTAATGTTGCATGCTGTGATTAAATATTTTTGTTGCTGGTTGTGATTATTTATTTTGTTTGCGTGTTGTTCTGGATTTTGTTTTCTGTTTGTTGTGTTGCTGTTGGAAAAAAATAGTAGAAAGAATAATTCTTTGAATTCTCCTTTTACTATTTTTCCTGGGGGGCCTGGCAGAAGGAGCAGCAGCCCTCGCACCCACCGCGGGCGAGGTTGCTGGAACGCTGGCTGCCATGGCAGGAGTCGGCGCAGCGGCAACGGCAGGGTTGGCCGTGGGACTCGCAGGCCGCGGCACGGGCTGGGACGCTACTCAGCCCCAGCACTTCACGCTGCGCTCCGGCAGCAGCACGTCGGGCAGCCCCGTTGCTGGTTTTCAGCTTGTAGTCCAGGCTCTGCATCAACTCATCCTGTGCTCCGGCTGTGACTACCTCCACGCTTCTTTACATGTAGCGCAACACGCATTTTCACTCGTACGGCGAAGGAGAGTCTAGGACAGCGGCTGCCCACGCGCGACCTCATCAGTGATGTCTTTGGTCGTAGCCGCATCATACACTGCCGAGATGCATGCCGGGTGAATGCCTACCACGTGGAGGCCAGCGGGACTGGAGAAAGAGGCCCCACTAGTGAGGAGAGTTTCCCCGCCAGCCACAAAGAGCTGAACGCCCCGCTGCAGACATTTGATGAGGTCTACGGCCACAGCGACGTCACGTTTGCCTCGCGCCTCTGCAAAGCCACGAGTGCCCATGCAGAAAGTGGTGAGGTGGATATGCGAGCGGGCCCCTCCCACACGGTTACCCGGGAGGATGCCCGTTGCAAGGATGCCATCCAGGTTGCAGCGCATAGCAGCGACGATGCGCCGGGCTTCGTCATGCCGGAGCAAAGGCAGGTTGCGGCAAGGGTCAAGGACAGTACTGTGCCCCGCAATGGACCGAAGGCACAATCCCCGGGTGGGCGAAAACTTGAGCTCAAACCGCACTTTGCTGGTCTCACTTAGGTGCGTGGCAATGGATGCTACCACCTCTGCACTTGCAGGCACCCCGCTCTGTTCCAGATCCTTAAGCGCGCGAACAACCGGAGCCCGACGGCACACATCCCTAAGCATGATAAACCCGTCAGCGGTAGCAGGGGTCCTAGCATCATGTCTAGCAACGAAAGTCAGGTACTTACTCACGCGTTCCAGCAAAAAACTACTGAGGCCCGACACATCAGGCCGCTGTGAAGGCCACGTAGGCGGCAGATCGTCAATGTCATCCACAGTAATGACTGGCTTCTTGCTACGGGTGTCAGAGTGCCTTCCTTGCTCGATTGACGGCCACTCAGACTGATACGAACCGGCGACAGGGCCGGCCGGCGCATCCACGCGAGGCCGACGAGGGAAGACGGGGCATCCACTCGCCGCCCGCACGCCTGCTGGGGGGTGGCACCGGAGGCTGGCCGCGTGGCTGGGCGACGGATCAGCGGTCTGCATGTCGGCCACAGGGCGCGCCCCAAGCCGCACACTCGTGCATTCCGGACTGCGCGCAAGGCCAGGGATGGCAGGCCACGGGGTGCCCTCACGAAGATCCTCGCTGTGGGCAAGCGAGGTGGCCGCCCCGAAAAAGACCATACCAGACACAGGCACCAGAGAAGCATCTCCGCACTCGACAGGATCAGGCGCGCTCCAGGCAGCGCCCACCGGGAAGGTGCCTGCCTGACCGTGAAGCAACAGCCGGCCCTGATCGGACTTGAAGGAAAGCACAGAATCCCCGCCGACCTCTTGGTAACAGAAAACCGTGAGATCGCGACCGGTTCTGGGGGACAGACCAGCCAAACGAAGGACGTACATCGAATGGTCGCTCACATCAAGGGGGCAACTCCTGCCAACAGGCCGCGCTACCAATGTGATGGGCCCCGTGCCAGGCGGCTTCATTAAGGTCCTGAAAGCCGGAGCCAATGCCAAGCAGCAGTCATCCGTAGACCGCTGCAAGTCAGACATGGAGAGCCGGCCAAACAGTCGCGCCGAGGCGGTCTGGAGCATGCCTAGGGGACCGGTGGAGCTGGGCGGGGCCACTACTACAGTGATCGCTTTGGCACGCGTCAAGGACACGTTGAACCTGGCCTCAGCCTCAGCCCCAAAGTACAGGAACCGAGTGTCCTTGCCGATGACAACAATAGACACAGTGCCTGTCACGCCCGTGGCCTTGACAGTGTTTGCGCGCTCCAGAAACTGATGAAACAGGGTGGGCCGCAAGCGCCTAAGCTCACTTACTTTGGCAGGGTGATCAGTGGTAGGAGCTGCGCCCTAGCGTCAGCATCCATGACCCGCAATTTTTTAGACACCTGTCAAAGCGCTCATCGATGGCCTCGACCGTGGCCTCGGCCTTGTCCTTGGCGGCGTGAGCCCGCACTTCAACTGGCATCCGTGCCATGAGGAGTTGCAAGAGTAGCACATCGGCCAATTTTCCGGAACGCGCCCTGCTGAGGAAGTGCCGGCACAGCGATGCGTGCGTGTCGTTGTGCGGGGTCATGAGAAGGAGCTTGGGGGCTTGGGATGCCCGGCTGAGGGAGCCATGGTAGGTTGCTGGCAGGGTGTCGACAAGTAGGTCAATAGCCTGAAGCGATTCCGGCGCAAGGCCGACGGGCATACAGTAGCCGGGGATGCAGCCCGAAGGCCTGACACCGCGCACGGCCTCCCCCCCACACAGCCAGTGCGAGTGGCCACAACCTCGGCTGCCTGGCCAACCATGCGCCCCGCAACCAAACGGCCTGTCTCATCCATGCGCAACAGGTGAGGGTACCATACAGCAACACTCATAAAAGCCCTGGTTCCCCTCGGCTGGAAAGGCCGTTGGCACTGCGAACGAAGGCCGCAGTGGGAGGCAAGCGCGTCCCTGCATGTGCGAGGTAATCAAGACCAAGGAGGGCGGGGTGCGCAGCCTCCGGCCTGGTCCCGGTGAGCTGCTCAGCGGCCAATGCCAAGAAGTCATGTGGAACAAACAGATCAGCAAGGCCGTGCAAGGCAACGCGTTTGTGGCCAAGACGCAGCAGGACCTCCGCACGAACCGGGTCGTTGCCTGAACCACCTCGAGTTTGGCGGTCATCGCCAATGTGAACGGTCAGGGCTGTGCGGGGCACGGCACCATGGACCGCCACATAGGCCGCCTGGCCAGCCTGCTGGGCCTCATCGACGAGCAAGAGGTCGACACACCCCAAGAACCTGGACAACTGGCTGTAGCGATTGATTTCATGCAGCAGGGAACCCAGCGCGATGGCCACACAACAGGGAGCCGTGTCACGCATGAACTGCGCCCACGTCTCAAACGCGACATCCAAGGCGGTGACCTGGTCATGATCACGCCCCAGCAGGCGAGGGAGTTGCTGGGTGACTGCGCGAGGAGCGTCAACGAGCAACGCCTGGACATTGCGAGAGAACTCCTGCAGGGGCAGGTTTGGCTCCGCCACAAAGAGCGCCCTCAAATCGCGTCAGCAGGATGAGGACAGCGCTCCCACAGTACGTACCAAAGAGTCCCTGTATGCCAAAGGTGACCCGCTGGGAAGTGAGTCCATGAAAAATGCCACACAAAGCACTGATGAAGTGGCCGTCCGGCCCAACACTAAGGCGTAGCACGCTGAGTAGGAATGTGGGGCCGCACCACCAACCATCAGCGTTGTCACCCTGCCACGAGGCCTCCAGGAGCGCATGATCCAGACAAGCTAGCCCACTCAGCCGGCTCAGGCGGATGCTGCACCAAGTGCGTGAAGCTCTGCCACTCGACTCCCTGCGGGCTGCGCAAGGCAACGGCCAATAGGTTGAAAGACTGTTCAAGGTGCCGAGCGTGGCCCAGGAATTCGCCCCGCGGGGGCAGGCGGCCACGGGAGGCATCCCCCGTGGGCAGCCCCAGGATGGAAGGATGCGGTCAGAATGCACACTCAGCAAAAACTGCCACATGCTGACCCCGTGCTTGGTGGGCCGAAGAGGAAGGAAGGTGAAGCCCGCCTCGGCTGCCAACTCAGCGCCCGTGATCAACGAGTCCTGATGGTCCCTCGGCTCAGGGGACAGCACGACCCGAAGCCGCCGAACAGGCATTTTTGGGCACAGGAGGCTCCGGGGGCACTGGCACTGGACTCGAAGGCAAAGCCCTTGATGTAGCGCACCTGGCCGCCGGGAAGCCGTGCGGCAAAGAGACCTCAGTGCCGTCAGGCAGATGCACCTCCTTTCGCCTGCCGTGACCAGTAGAGTACTGACACCAAGGCACCCGATTATAAAAATAGAGGGTAAACATGTTTATGCCTGGGTGAATGCAGTTGTAGAGCTGTGCCCACGCTTTGATCTCATCTGGGCAGATCAATTGGCACCAGGCAGCGGGGGTCATTGGCGCTGCGGAGCGCCGACACGCTGGCAAGTGCCTGGAACCAAAGAAAGTCAAGGGTCTGGGCAACTGGGAGCTGCACCAAACGGCTTGGAAGCGGCACGCCCGATGGCCGCAGCCTTGTACACCCTGAGGTCCATAAGACCTCTCAGGGAGCGATGGACAAAGGCCTCAGCCGAGTCATTCGGGTCGGCCTTCATTTCGAGTAACAGCGCACTGTCACCAGCAGACTCAACCAACCACGCCGCCTCCGCGATCATGCGAGGGATGTGTTCGACCGCAGTGACTCGCATCAACTCCGTGGGATCCTGACAAGCAAGCGCCAAGGCGATGCGCTGAAGGTAATCAGCAGACCGCACATCAAAGCCAGGCCACTGCACATAGAGCTCGTCACTCTTAAGACAGGTAGAAAGGAGCCCAGGCTGCATCCAGGATACGCACAAGGTGACTGTAATTGTGCCCACTAGACCCAAAGGCCTGCGTGTCATCAATGATGGCGATTAGGCCGATGCCCGCCGAAAGCAACGCAGTGCGGACGCCCGACGCGACGTGCTGCCAAGGACAGGCGGAGTCGGAGACCACTTGCACAACACGGACACTGCCAGTGGAAACTGACCACCCTCACTGGTGAGCCCGAGAAGGGCAGGCGGGGGCATGGATACCCCCCCGATGCGCTCTGGCGTGTTTCCACACAATGGCCGCCGCCGTGCACGAGTAGGAGCCAGCCGAAAAGCCCCTGAGCAGGGCCCCTCTCTCAGAGAGCAAGCTGGCAATCATAGTGCTGCCTATCAGGAACGAGCTTGCAGGCTGGTACATGCTACACGCAAAATACTTCACATCGTTCACACTAGCACGTTGAGAAGCGATGGCGTCCGCAACCTTCCAAGTAGAGTTGTCACTGTACATGCGCGGCCAAGCGTTACGGCAGAATGCGAGGGTAAGCACTACCCTGTTGGCGCTCAGGCATTGCAGGCGGTCGCACTGAAAGTCTGCCTCTTCACACCAGTCAACGGGCAAGGACGTAGGCCCATACACTCTGCCATCAGGCCCGCTGCAAAGAAAAGCAACGTCGGCCTCTGCTGACCTGCCCCGCCAAACTCAACAGCCGCACAGTGGGAACCCTGTTACGATGGACTGATTGGCAGTGTAGGCATGTGCAAACCCTGCAGGACAGCTGGCAGGGAAGCAGCCGCCTCGTCAACCAAACGCATAACGGTCTCGACATTGTCCAGGGGTCCCTGGGAGGGTCCACCAGTGATCAACGCCGACGCCAAGCACCAAGTGCGCGAGATGATGGGGTCACAGCACATCAGCTCATCAGGCAGCGAAAAGCACTCACACTGCAGGCCCGGGAGGCCGCCACCCATGGACACACGAAAGCCAGAGTGAGGCCCAGTCGGCAACGACCGACGCAGGAACCACAGCGGCACCCGATCGGGGGACAATGGGACCAAACCAAGTCCATGCACAATGGGCCACCACGGCCCGAGGTCGGGCGCGTCACGGTGATGCGGAGCCGCCACCAACAGAGGCGGCATGCCGAGCAGAGAACGACGCCGTACGCTCAAGCATGGCGGTGTCACACACCAAGGCACCCCAGCCCGGGAGGGACAGGACACGTGTGGGAGCGAGAACCTCAATGGCCTGGAGCACGATATCTGCGTGCCCAGCATGCCCGACCCGACCGCTGCGCGGACATGCTCGAGCTGTTGCGCACCGGTACCAACTGCAAAGCACGAGGCAATGGCGGCTGTAGCCAGCAGTCCACCCAGACATGCCACGTCGTGAGACGACACAGGGACGCTACAGGCTGGCGGCAACTGCGCGATGGTCCTGAGGTGTGTCAGGCGGGGCAATGTCGCGCCGGGCCAGCAGACGGGTCCGTCCCTCCTGCTGCCGCTGCGCAAACAAGAGCAGACCCGGTTGCGTGTCCAAGGAGGCGGGCGAGCCCAAGGTCTGAGAAGTGTATGCCACATGCCACAGATCTGCAAGGCAAGGAAAAAGGCCAGGCATAACATGCTCGGTGACAGCCATGAGGTGCGAGCAGGGCAAGAAGCAACGGGCGCACTCCAACACAATGGGCAGGATCTGCTCCAGGGTAGGTGTGGCCCCCTGGTAAACCGCACACATGGGCACAAACAAGACAAGCGGCGGCGGCGAGCCTCCCGGGCGTACATGACCGGCAGCAATCCATCGCGGGATCACGGCATGGTGGTCAAAAGCTCGCCCAACCACCAGCATAACTTCGGTGCCTGGAGCGATGGTGGCCGGAAGCACGGAATGCAAGAATTGGAAAAGCTCCTGATTGGGCCACGCCCCACCCGGGACGTGGGCTTGTGCCTGTTCCAGCGCACGATCCAAGGCCGCACAGTTCACTGGCTTAGGGGTATATGCATTAGCAAAAAGTGTGACAGTAGCACCATCAAGGTCAATGCCATTACCGGAGGCGGCGGGGGGTTTTGCAGGCACATGGGGCACAGGGGGGGCCGGGCGGGGGCCCGTACCGTGGATCCACTGGCAGTATCGCGTGGCATATTTTGCGAGCCGGCACTATCGACCTGCGTTGTGCGATGCTGGAGTACCGACGGATTGGGCAGAGCATCTACCGTAGGTATCACCTCAGGAGCAAGCGGCCTGGCCTGGTCGCCAAGGCCGAGGTCATCCAACTCATCAGGCGCCATGACAACCTGCCTTTCCTGAACAGGAGGCTCCGATCCGCCTGCCTGAGCCTGTGCGGCAGCAGACCCTGGGGCCTCGAGGGAGCTGGCGAGGGACTTCAAACTAGCATCGGTGAGGGGCTCAAGCAGATCAATTGGAAAACGCGGCCGTTGGCGGAGCGCATCCTGACGGACCTGCCGAAGTGCAGTGGCCTGCATGTATGCATCAATGAAATTTGCAGCAAGGGACGCTTGGCAATATAAGCAAATGACCCGCTCAGGCTCGTAAAAGACCATATTGGACTGCTGAGTGTCAAGCTCTTGGAAGCCCTGTTGGCACGGCCTAGGGGTGCCTTGCAGCCAGCCCGGACGCTGATCAAGCCGGAGTGCTCTCTTAGTAGGGATGGTGAGCCAGGAAGACGGTCCACCCTCCAAATGGAAGGTTCCACTGGCGCAGCGCATTTATGTAGCAGTCAGTAGGATTACCCCAACGGATTAGAGGCAAATCATACGCATTGGGCACTACATAATATCCCTTCGTCAAGCAATCACTAATAGTGAGAGCGGCATACTCTGCCAGCGTAAACGGAGTCCCTGCCATGGCGAGCGCGTGGCCAACACCCTGATCAAACGCTAGTGTCTGATATGTTCAGAACGAAATAGGGGCCAAATGGAAAAAGCTACGACTCGTGTAGGTACAGCGGGGCTGACACTGACACGAGCCGCGCAAAGGCAACCCAGACACACAGCGAAAGCAACGAGGTAAATTGAAACAAGGAGCCCAATTGATGAAGTCACAGTACGCGCAGGCACAGCGGGGCTGGCACTGAGTCGCACCGCGCAATACCAAGATCAGGGTGTAGACCAACTACTCGCCTGTCGCATGATGAGCCAATAAAGCGGCGGCACAGAAGACTTGGCCGTATAAAGATTGGAAGCCAATGCTAATGGCCGCAACATGCCAGCAAAGACTGACCTGGCGGAGGCCTTAACCATGCAAGTGGCGCCCTATTAGGTTTGAGCTACAGCACGATCAGGTCAGCGGGGCTGACACTGAAACGTACCGCGCCAAGGGCAACCCACGCAATGTTGAACCATGCGAAGGGAGGACCCCACATGTTTGACTCATCGGAAATATTTGGGCACAGCGGGGCCGGCACTTAGAAGTTGCTCACCAGGTTGAGACAGGGCAACGGAGCATACGGCTTGCCCTGTTATGGACCAACTGCGTGACCGAAAAATTTGCAATGTTTCAGATGCAAGAAATAGCAAGCACAGCAACAAGCATCAGCGATCACAGAGAAAGCCAATGAGTGCCTCCACAAATGCCTGGGCCAAGGGTCCATAACTTATTTGAGCTACAGCACGATCAGGTCAGCGGGGCTAACACTGAAACGTACCGCGCCAAGGGCAACCCATGCAATGTTGAACAAGGAAAAGGAAGACCCCACATGTGTGCCCTACTGGAGCACTCAGATCAAGCAGAGCAGGCTCTGAGACATTTCACGCGAAGCTGAGCCATTGCCAAAGCCTCAAGCTTGCCGGTTAAGTACCCGAACGGCGTGACCAAAAAGCGTGTAATGTTTCAGCTGTAGGAGCAACTGCTGCGAGCCTACGAACTTTGGGCCCATGTGGCAACTGAGCAACGTGGTCTTGAACCGCGACATGACTGGACGTCCCACGTTGGCGGAGACTACAATCATGAACAAGGTGGGCGGCCCGTACACGAAACACAGGAGGAGGGACAAAGCCAAGGGCAAGAGAGGCCTCATGCAAGCAAGCATCGATGTCAGCACATGATGGTTCAGGCGAGACCAGCAGCCCATCATGAATGAAAACAACCGAGGCAGGCTTAGCCCTTAACAGAAGCGCCCTAACAAAGGCCCGCATAAATGCGGCCTCAATGCCTTCGAGCAGAAAGTAGGCGTGGTTCCCTTCACGTATCCTAGAATTGGTACGCTGAAAATTGGCATCCTCACATGCGCGCACAAAGCCAAACTTAGCGGAGGCAACGCGGCGCAACAGCGAAACAAGTTCAGGCCCAGGGTTAAAGCCATGACCCTCAAGAACCTGGGTAGCATGCTCAACACTGCTGTTCAAAAGGATGGTGGGTAACAGCTTAACCAAGTGCATAGCCGCACGACCGGCAGGTGAGACTACAAAACATGATCGCAGATAGTCGCGAAGTTCCCCAAGGTGAGGCAAAATAATATTTTGCCGCGACGCAAAGAGCTGAAAAATGGCATAGTGCGCCCCACACATGTCAATTTCAACATGGTCACGATGGAACAGCGCAGCACGCACAGCGCGAGGGAGTGCGGCACCTTTCGTGACAGGGTAGGCACGGCCGCGCCCGTCATCCCCATCAATACGATAGGGAACATGTTTGAGAACAGCTACCCCACTCGCATCAGATCGGAGGCATTCACCGCCAGTGGCGATATATGCCTCCAAGGCGGCGCGGTGGGAGGGCGAGTGATGCCTGATGTCAGCAATGTCAAGGGCGTGAAAGGTTGGGCATTCGGCCAGGCAGAAGGCCTGTTGCGCAGAAAGGGAGGATGCAGCATGGTGATGCCATCCAGAGTCAAGCGGCGCCGCAACACTGATGGGGCAAGAGACATCACTCTTGGCAGCAGCACTAGCGATACCCGCAAGGAAATCAGCCTCTTTGTTGGCCTCGCGTGGGACGTATCGCCAGGAGATGCGTGGGAGTTCAGTGGCAGCGAGCAGTTGCGCCTGTTGCAGCACAGTGACTAGGTCCGATCGTCTCACGCGGGCAGTGCGACGCCAATAGTTTAAAATTGACGAATTGTCACCGATGATGACACACCCCTGCACGTCGGAGTGTGAGGGGAAGTGTCGAGCAAGCGCATGAACAGCGTAAGCGCTAGCAAAACCCTCAGCGTGGTAGGAATCAGGACAGTCAGCGAGCGGATACGCAGTCTGTTCAAGCACTTGGAATTCATCACCAGCGAATTTCCTCACGATGACCCCAGCGCCGCCGGTACTCTCAGAGCGGTGACAGCTACCGTCAAAATGAGCAACGAGAGCAGTCCACAGCCAGGGACACTGTGTACACACAAGAGGATCACCGTGTTGTATGACTTGAGTGGCAAGTACATAGATGTGCACGGATCCACACTCACAGACCCGGGCCTCAAGTGTAATGTTGGAGGCACCATGCCGGTAATGCTGTAGTAGTCGGTGCTCATGGCTGTGCTCAAGAAGGACAGCAACGAGTGCGCCAGACGTGGCAGGCATGTCGCCCCGGTAAGCGTAATGAGGCTGGCGTGGCGCAATGACGTGGAGAGGGGAGCCAGCAGCGAATGCCAGGCGCACACTGCAGACACAACTGCGTTGCGCAGCAGGCCCAAGGAGCCATTCGGGGCGAGCCCCGCGACGCATATCAGTCGGAAGGAATTCATGAGAGCAGGTAGCAACAAGGCAAGCTGCATGGGTAACATCGACAGATGCAAGGGCCGGCGGGTCGCCCTGTTTTGCAACAAGGCCGCCCCTCTGCCGGATGACCGCTCGAGCTCCTGCGTATAACGCATAACATCGTGCGACTTGACTTCGCGGCCAGAAACCAAAAGGCGAATCGCCAGGAGCAACATAGGAGGAG
The DNA here is from genome assembly GCA_963377175.1 of Effrenium voratum. NCBI lineage: Eukaryota > Dinophyceae > Suessiales > Symbiodiniaceae > Effrenium > Effrenium voratum. Next base: position 52,256 of record CAUJNA010002957.1, on the reverse strand, counting down.
AGAACCAGCAAGGCCTAAGCAAGAGCAAGATGTCATCCAATGCTGCACACTGTTGTCCACACCCTTCGACTAGCGGCCCCCCCCCAGCTCACGCAGAGAGGGACCAGTTCGCTGAGACGCCAGCCAGGTGTATTACCTGGCCAGCAAAAATACAAATCAAAAAGGCCCAAACCGGCCAAGGAGGCTCCAAAGGAGCATATTCCAAGGGTCTGCCGGCAGGCAGTGTAGCTCAAGTGATCTTGCCGGTCGGCAATCGACAGATTGATTACGATGGTTCCGTGGCAGTTTCTTTGGAGAGTCGACGGGCTATACAAGACCATTTGAGTCCTCCGTCACTTAACCATGGAGTTACTGCTTTTAATTAAGCACATTGCTCCGTGGGGCACTGGTTTCACAAGCTATGTGCACACGGGCATATAAGTTTGCCAGAGGGGTTGTGTGCAGCTTGGGGCAGTGTACCCCGAGTTGCATAGCTTTGAGTAACACTTTAAAGCAAGCAGCGTCCCCCCCCTAGTTTGTGAAGGTACAGCACACACCTGCAATGCATGCACACTGCAGGATATTTCTGTTCCGACCCGTTTTGGCAAGCTATGTACACCCGGGTGTTCAAGATTACAAGTGTCGGTGCTCACGGACCACGATTAGTGGAGGAAATCATCGCTACCAGGCAAGGCATGGAAGAAATCTACACTAAGAGGTGGGTTTGTTTAATGCCATTTCCGTGCATTACCCTTATTGGAGTCTTGGAGCTTTCTCCACTTGAAGAACCTTTCATATCGGCTTTCGTGGCACTCATTAGGCTGCATGCTTACCTTGCAAGTATGAGCGACTGGCAGATTTCGAATCACATCTCTTGCGAGTGTGAATTCAGGGCCACTCGTGTAGCCCTTGAGCATCATGTTCATCGTGTGATCTTGCAAAGGTAGTATGGGTCTTGTGGAAAAACCGGAGACTTTAGTTGATGACCCGTAGATGCGAAGAGTGTTCACTTTAACCCGTTTAGTCCAAGGGAGAAACTCCTTTTCCACTCGGCGCTGTAGCACGCGGATGGCACCCTCGAAGTCTTTAGCGGCTTGCGTCCAAGTAAACGGTAGCAGGAGTACGGCGGGGTCCTGCTGGGAGGTTCTCATGGCGTAAGTATCTTTAGGTAATTTCGCTAATTCATCTTTTGAGGGTTTCATGACTCTAGGAATTTCCATTCCTGAGCAGATTTGCCAGTTGACGCAGAGTTCAAGCCAAGCTATTCCAGGATCCTCCGGGGTAGAGTGCGTTGGCCACTGGAGCTGTTGCAACCAAGCTTGGATGGATTCACAAAATGCGGTGCCCCACATACATGCTTCTTTGAGTTCCTGCGGTATAAGCACAGTGTATCCGGTGCAAGGTGGGTTCCAGTTTTGCATGATTTGGAATTTTTGGTTGCTCGTTGACCGAGTTCCTTTTTGAGTTTCACATTCGGCCACACGTTTTAGATAAGTGATGGTTGTCCGGGCTGCATAAGTGAGTACTTTACCCAACGTGCATTGGTCATTTTTCTCGGCCTGAAACAGCTGCGCCGCTTCTTGACGTAGCGGAGTTGGAATGGTTCCAATTGCCTGCTTAGCCGCGGCATCTGCAATTTCATTGCCTAAGTGGATGAATGCTTGCACATGGTCTTGCACCCCTAACGAGTCAACGTGTGATTTTACCTTGTGAATCATTTGCTGAGGCGGTCTAGGTATTTTAGCAAGTCTATAAACCAGATCCTCATTGGCTTTATCCATATAGAAGGCATCCGGACCACGTACTGCCACCAAGTTCCACAAGTTTAGATTGCTCTGGTAATCAGTGTATATCACACTATCGGGTCGAGCTTCCAAAGCTACGACCAATGCTTGGAGCTCGGCTCTGGTCACCGTCTGATCTCCTTTAGTTTGCGCCATAGCGATCACCTTGAAGGCTGGCGGGATCACCCGCGTGCTTTTATATTCCCTAGCAAGGCCTGCACGTTCGTGCAGTTTGGCAGTTGATAGCACGATCGCCCAACCTGAGGATCGCGCCGCTCGGGAAGTTTGATGGTACCCACTCCCATCAATGAAGAGATGTGGAGTATGCGGGATGCTTCGTAGTAGTCGGAGGTTGGCCTCGCTAATTACTCCTTCGTGGATATGCTCTGAGGTAAATTTCAAGAGTGTAGCACTGGGGCGAGTTATTGCCACCGGGATTCTCCAAATGCGATTATGATCTTCGAGTTCAATTGCGGCCCGGTCATTGCTAAGATATGCATCTTGCATGGCCGTGCATTCGAAAAGAGAATGTCGGAAACAGGCAATTTCATCACATAATTCGCATCTGGCTGATATACCACGGTTCCAACCTGCTTTTCTAGCTTGGGATGAGTAGCCACCCACAATCTGCAGCGCGGCCGTGCGTTGGAGGGATGATTCAACGCTACCTAGCGCTTTGGATGTTGCGAGTCGACTGATTGTGGCAATGCCTTCACACTCTTTTCTATGCTGGACCTGCGTAGTTACAACTTCCATCCAGGAGGCATGCAAGCATTGACAGAGGCGACGCCAGGGTACCGTAGGGATATGAAGCTTTACCCCATCTGATGTGATGGCATGTCCTGTATCAAGGATTGTCCATTTGAGCCGATTGGCTGAACGTTTTGCAACACCGGCCGGCCGTGAATTTTTTTATACTCGCCTGAGCGCATGGTAATTGCAAGTATGAACTGGTTTTGCTGCGCCGTCGGAGTCTTGTAAAGATATCTCTTAAGATTCCTCCATATCATGACGCGCACAAGTTCCTCTGGGTCTTGCAATCTGGCAGAAAGCACATTAGTTGTGAGCCAAGGTGAGGCATGCGACTCCGGTTGATGGAGTAGCACCCTGGTACACTTTGTGCGGAGTTCTTCGAAATGGTGATATCCAAGTGGTGTGAATGGAGATCCGAAGAATGCCAGTGGCCAAACCACAGTTTGAATCAGCTGGGCAACAACATCAATGCTGGTATTGATCCCATGAAGTCGGTCCAGTCTATGTCCGGAATTTACGATTCTCTGGCCCGCGGAACCGAGACCATGGGTTTTAGCATATCTGAAGACTATTCCTAATTCAACAGATTCATTCAGGATTGGCATTCGGGTGCCATGCGGGAGCTCTTCATCGAGGATTGATTTCCATTTGGTACGTTGTGGCCCATTGGTCGACCACGCCCAGGATTTTTCAAAGTTGATGCTGAGCTTAGCAAGTGTACAAAAATTGATCATTGATTGGAGAGTCGACTGATTTTGATAGAAGTCCGCAGTATACCACCCCCAGTCGTCGTAGTAGGTCAAGGGAGTTACCCCTTGCCGATGCATGGTGGCAGCTGCTGCCCAGGCAAAAGCCGTGATGACTGCAACCGACAATGGGCATCCTTCCGGGACTCCTGTTGTGGAAGTGATTGCATCCGAGAGCGAATCTCCGATTTGTGTTACCCTCGTGAATTTGATGAGACTATTGAACCACGTGGCAAGGATTTGCTCCGGAAGTCCAAGTTTGCGTAGCAAAATTTTCGAGGGGATACGTGCTAGAGAGTTGAAACATTTGCGGAGGTCCATTGATAGGCCTGAGACTGGGTCACCTGAGTCATGCGACTGTTCAATTGCAATTTGAAGCGGCATGCAAGCATCTTCAACTGAAAGTCCTGGCATGGCGCCGTATACTCCTGGTGGAAAGGTTCTTATCCAGCTGCGGAGCATTTGGCGAGCCACTACCGAGGCCCACAGGCGCCAAACTAGAGATGCGATTGTGATGGGGCGAGTATCGGCTTCCGTGAGACTGCTTGCATGGGTGGTCTTGGCAAGCATGACCACTCGTGACACAAGCATGGAGTCGGGCCAACCGGCTGTGAACCCCTTGGTAATATCAATCAAATGCCGGAGCGCACGATCTGGTAGCATCTTGAGTTCTGGCGGTGACCATCCACAAACCCCACGTGCGCTATTGCTCTTCATCTTATTTATTGCCTCTTTCCACTGATTCATATCGTCCATGTCAATGTGGATTTGCAAGTTCGGTGATGGCAGCTGCTGGAGGTGCTGCATGAACGGGACAGAGGTCGTCCTGAGTTTGCTCCTGGTAGCTGTCACGCTTCCAGTAGCAACTCCAGTATTGATCGAAAAGCCCCTGCAGCTGGGAAGGTTCGTAGACTTCGTATCTTTGCTCACGAATCGGGCCTACCGGAACGTTATGGTCGGAGGTTTCCAGCACCACCACATCATGCCTTACCAAATTGGCCACAATCGGCTTACCTTCCAGGTAGGTGGTACGGTCCCTTCTGAAATCAATTGGGTTTAGCAAGCGGAGTGGTAGTTTACCCTTCGTGTTTGCTCTTAGTCGCGTTACACGGAGTGGCGCGAACTTGCTGACACATGTGACCATGCGTTTTGACGGACCTCTGATTTTGCTGATATGTTTTGTACAAAAAGCTTGGGTTTCGTCCAAGAGTTGTTCGTATTTCCTGGAACTCTGCCGTGCTTTAAGTTCGGCCAGCACTGCGCGGTCAGCGTCAAACTTCACTATCTGTTCTATCGTATGCATCTGCTCCGGGTTGGGCAGGTTACGTGGCAGGTAGGGCACTTCTGGCCACTGGAGCAACCAGTGTGCAAAAGAATGGACGTATCCTGGTGCATTCAAGATTGCATTCCATTCCAGCTGGAGAGATGGGAGAGTTTCGGCAGGTATGCATTTGGCAGTGCCATTTACATCTGAAATTCGAGCATACAGAGACTGCAGTCTTCTGACTTGCCGGATCCTCTGTTTTGACCGGATGGTCAAGGCTTCTGCAGGCGGCTGGTAGTCATTATGACGGCCGCATTTGGCTGGCTGAGTAAGCGGTGATTTAACCAGTTTACGTGGTTTACACCTGCCTCTATAACCAATAGGCAAACCTGCATGAGGCTGGCGTACGGGGTCTTGGTCATGTTGCTCTCGGATGGCACCATGCACTGCACACTCGACACTATGTGCCCACGATTGGATCAACTGCTCACTGCTGAGCTCTGGATCGTCTTGCTTCAAAGCGTTAACATTGAATTCATAGTGATTGGAAATTCGCACTGGGTCTGGACACAGATCAGTGAAATCCTTTGGTAGTCTCCATCTCTGGCGGTAGAGCTGGGTCCTGGGGAATGCAAAATCCACTTGCAGTGGCCTATGCCGATGGAACTGCCGGTCGAGGAGAGTTCGCGCATTGCGAAGGTAACACACCAGTCTAGGGTCGATCAACAAAGTGTCATTGTGTGTGCCCTTGTCACTGTCAGTCCCTTTGGTCGAAGTGCATGTTGGTGGGAGCCAATGACCATGACATTTATGCCAGTATTCATGCAGCTCACAAAAACCCTGTGATGCGAATTTCTTCCAAGCTGGGAGGGATTGAACTTTACGATTGATATCCCCTCCAATTATGGTTGGGATGTTATTTAGTTGCATTCGCTGATAACACATCTCCAACAGGTAATTGGTGGCCGTGATTCCATGACTGTTGGATCGGTTTGAGCCTTGTGGCATGCCATACACGACAAAAACCCGAATGTCAAAGTGCTGCAAATGCAAGTAAATTTCAAGGATTCTGGTCGTTGCCCTCCAGCGGCCAGGGAAAACATCTCTAGTTTCTCTAATAGGGTAAGATGACGAGGCTGCGACCCCCCCACTGATTCCCCTCAGCGATTCATGGTGCGCAACCTGTTTCATCGATGGGACGGGGTCCCCCCAAATTACGTGGTGTCCACAGGACCGGAATTTATTCCTTTCAATGGACTGGATTTTTTCCGTGGCTGATGTCTCGGACATCAGCACAAGATTCCCAGTATCAGTGATTAGTTTAGCTTTATCATACACCGAAGTTGGATTAACAACGGATATTTGAAATGTAGCGGGGTCGGATTTAGTGGGTCCAGGATTTTTGGCTTCTCCAATTCGAGTCCCTCGGTATGCAATGAGTCGATTGGGCCGGCTTTCGTACAACAGTTTACCTGAAGGCCAAGTCGTTGTAGTCATTAAACAGTCTACGGTCTCAACGCATCTCCAAAGGTCATTTCTTGGTTCGCTCGCACTTGAAGCGTCTGGGTATTGGCCAAGCTGCCTGGATATCAATTCGCATGCATCTGCAAACCTACTCGCAGAGCCCACATAGGCCGGTATTTGCCTGCTCAATGCAAGAAGTTTGCACATCCCCATTGGCCTTGAAACGTAAGCAAGGGTTTGCTTACTCAAGGGCACCCAAGTTTCACACCTTAGGTGTGAGGCACGGACTCAGATATCATCTTCTTCCATTGCAATATCTGATTTCTCGGTCTTTCCAAGGCCGCACTGCTTTTCTCCTGGTTACTCAAGAGAAGGAGCTGCTTCAGCTCCTCAAAGCAATGCTGGGTCCGAGCTTCCTGATCTGCAGCGGTTTCCTTCACGAATTCTTTCAGCTCGGTTTTCACCATGCGTAGGGCACTCAGCTCAGATTCATGCTGCTTCAGCTGTTGCTCAATTGGTCCTTGAGTGATAGTCGGCACACGGGCACTCTGAGGCGTGCTTGCAGGTTTGGTGGTGGATCGTGCCCAAGGGTCATGGATCTGCAGGATGTCCTGATCAACGGGTGGCCTCTGGGCGTTGGCTACGAGCCACCACAGTCCGAGTGGCGGGTTTCCTACCTGGAAGCTCGGTGATCAATATTGGGTGCTGATTGATCGCGAGAACCCCATCGGGCGGCTTCTCTTTAGACACTGCAATCGCAACATTCGAGCCTAGGAATTTGGTGATGCGAATGCTCCACTTGAGTTGCTCAGCCCACTGCACCAACGCCTCTGCCTTCACCCCAATTGGGATTGGGGCAATGCGCCATGTGTGGTTGATTTCGAGTTCCACTGGGACTTCTTGACCTGGGTGGAGCACTTGATATATCTTGGCAAAGTCCTCTCGCTTGACGCGAACTCCCCATCCAGACTTGTTGCGGATGATGCCATGGATCGGCTGGCTTGTCACCAGGGGAACAAGCTCATTCTTAGATTCGATAGATGAGGCCCACACGATGCGAAAGGCGCCTCTGGGGCGCCCATCTCCCTCCCGGGATGTCGCATACACTCCCTTGATTCCAGAGATTTGGAGAAGCGCCATTTCGTGCTGTTGGTTGATGGTCGCTTGAAAAGCAATGGAATCAGCACTGTCAGGCGTCGTCTTTTGTCCATTCTTCATAAACGAGCGTCCCCATACTTTAGTATAGGGTGCTTCGACATTTAGATTGGAGAGGATTCTGCGGATCTCACGGATTGGATGGGCTTGGATTGATTTCCATTCATCATCCAAGAACTCATCTTGGTAGGCCTGGAAAGTGAATTGCACTTCTGTGTCGGCGGCGATGTTACCACTGCTCGCTGCTTGAAACTTAACTTCAGTGCGACCTAGCTGGTAGATGCGTGCTGAAATTAGGATTGGCTGATTGCATGAGTCTTGAACAGGCACGGTAATTATCTTGTACTCCCTCGGCGATGAGATGATCTCATTTACTGGAATCAATGCTGCAAGAGGGTCAGCTGAAAGCTCACTGGTATTTTGCAACCACGGGCTAGCTTGGCTTGCATTGAGCAGCGCGATTCCGGCCATTTTTGGGGCGATCATGTGGATTGCCTGCAGGGTCTGGCCATTTTCATCAACGAAGCAACCAGGCTCCAAAATAAGGCCTGGTCTGGGTTTAGGTCTGGAGTCCTGGGCCGAGAGGTGCGTTCGGGCACAGGGAGGTCTACCTTATACATGAGGCTGATAAATTTTTGCCAGCGGTCAGGCTGATTTGCATCTGCGATGACTTGCAACTGCGCTTGGCCAGCTTTGTCATACAAAGCATCAATGACCCCGAGGTCTGCATATGCCACACCTTCGTGCAACAACCATTTAGCAATCGTGCCTTTCAACATGGTAATCTTATTGGATTTCGCTCCGCCCCCATGTAGAGGTCGCACCAGGTGGATAGTGCACTTACTATCGAGGGCAAGGTCTGTGATGCTCATGCATGGCATAGCCTGTCGGGCAGAGGCAATAATCCGGACCGTGGGGCTCACTTTGGTCCATCGGCTTGCTGACTCCCAAGCTTCATGCACATTATCCATCAAGATACTCGGTTGAAGAGTTGCCACGCTGGTCATTTTGGTGATGGATTTGATCTTGACCTGCACACCGCGCAAGACTTTATCTGGGCTTGCATCACCCAAACACTCAAGCATTTTGAGGTTGCAGTGGAAAATCACGTCGGTTAACGTTGCCGTGTCTACAACTGATTTGCAGCCTGGTCCAGGGACTATTCTGAGTCGCATGCAACTTGCCGGATCACAATGCACGGTCCAATCAAGCTGGTGAAAGGTACACCAGACCCCAAGCTGATTCCATGTGGTGAGCACCTCATAGCAGGTGTGCCAGGGTATGTTGATCAAGAGTGATTTACCTCGCTCGGTGAGACATTCGTTGCACTGCAGACCAAACGGTGCCCTCGGATATCCGGGCCATCCACACTCGGTGGATGCGTAGGCATCCGTGCTATCTGGTCAGCCAGGCTAATGATGGCATTGAGTACTGGAGTGGAGAGGTTCTCCTTTCCGTCATATTGGCTGGATGCAACGGTGTGGATTGGGAGGTAGTCGTTATGGGTACCTGGATTGCGGTGTCGGATCACACTAACACGGCAGCTTGATTTTGGCACAGTAAGGCAAAACATTGGCTGGTCAGGAATTCCTGATGGCGCACTGACGCACGGGGTCACATTCATGCTAGTTCCGCTGTGGCAACTGAGGGCGTGCTGGTCGTACGGAGGAGACACACTGGTGGTCATCTGATGGGATCGAGATCCACTACTGGCTTCACTTCTGATTGACATGTTCGATGATCCTCCACTTTCAACCTCTTCCCCGAACTCAATCTGAAAGTCTTATCTGACTACTTGAGCCAAGGTGCAACATCAGCATCATAAGGTTCGCCTGCAATCCCACAGCATCACAGGCACAAAAGAACCAAAACCCGTCCAAATTCAACCGCACCAAAACCTGAAAACGCGGTCCAAATCTGGCACCTTCACCGGGGCGCCAGATGGTGACCCTTCAAGCACGGGTTGCTGGATGGGACCCCCGACATTACTCCAAACCGTGAGACCACAAATTGTTGGATGCCACAGGCTCATTCTTTATCTCATACACATAGGATATCAAAAACTCCGACAATTATGTATTCATGCTTTATGATCTTCATTGATATTCATCTCGGACCTCTTTTTTTCTTTTGCAGCCAAGCTCAAAGGGGAGGTTCGCTACACCCCTTGGGTGTTCCTGCACGTGTAGGCCAAAGCCTTCCTGCAAGTGGAGGTTCGCTACACCCCTTGGGTGTTCCTGCGCGTGTAGGCCAAAGCCTTCCTGCAAGTCTGTTCTGCGCTAGTCACATCGCGGGGTGGCGGGCGGGAGCAAGATCCACTAGCGCACAGGGTTATTTTAACCCACCCACACCACCCTGGTTTGAGACAAGCACGACGGTGTATGTGTTGCACCACAAACTGTTTGTTTGCAAAACAACCAGTTTGAATTTAAGCTCAAGTTTGTCAGATAAAACTCCATCAACCTACGGCTGAGTTCCGCCTTATCTGACTACTTGAGCCAAGGTGCAACATCAGCATCATAAGGTTCGCCTGCAATCCCACAGCATCACAGGCACAAAAGAACCAAAACCCGTCCAAATTCAACCGCACCAAAACCTGAAAACGCGGTCCAAATCTGGCACCTTCACCGGGGTGCCAGATGGTGACCCTTCAAGCACGGGTTGCTGGATGGGACCCGACATTACTCCAAACCGTGAGACCACAAATTGTTGGATGCCACAGGCTCATTCTTTATCTCATACACATAGGATATCAAAAACTCCGACAATTATGTATTCATGCTTTATGATCTTCATTGATATTCATCTCGGACCTCTTTTTTTCTTTTGCAGCCAAGCTCAAAGGGGAGGTTCGCTACACCCCTTGGGTGTTCCTGCACGTGTAGGCCAAAGCCTTCCTGCAAGTCTGTTCTGCGCTAGTCACATCGCGCCACCTCCCCCTGAGTCTGATGCGACTGCTTTCAGGCTGCAAGAACTCATGAAGATCCAAGGTCACACAAGTCGCTCCATGCATTCGCCATTCGGGGTCACGCGACGGCTTGTCGGCAACATTGGAGTGACTGGCCACTCGCTCATACCACACCGAACAGTCCAAGTCTTCTTCAAGCTTGGCAGCATGGCTTGCCAGACGGCAAACCACTTCATTGGCACTGCTCAGGCTGATCAACGAGGCAAGCACGGATTCGTTGTCACAAAAACTGACCACTTCTGCACACCTGATCCACTCGCGGAATGCAAAAAGCGATGCCACTGATGCGAGGCACTCCAGCTCACCTATTATTACTTTGTTTCCAGCCTTGTTGATTAGGCTTATTATGTCCTTGGTCGCCGAGGAAGCAAAAAACGCCAAGGGCACACCCTTTGAGTCATACAACACTCCACCAATTCCCGAGTACCCGTTCCCATCAAAGCAAGCATCGGTGTAAACATGGAAGAGGTCCCTCAAGGAGGCCTTGACTATCTTCCTGGGCCCATTTACAACCCTATCCCTCAAGTAGCTCAAGGCGCGGCACAACTCAGGTGTGACCTTTGAAGGCAGAGGATTTTCGGCATACCTGGACACAGTGCGCATGTGAACCCCGGCTGCTCTGCCGAAGACCTGTCCTTCTGCGAACAACAGCCGGCCTCGTAGGGTGGCCAACTCACCACGTCTGGCCTTCCCCTTGTCAAGGACATCCGTGATGGAGCTCATCAAGGCTTGCTTGCGCTGAGGCGTATTCTCCAAGGCCAGGGAGCACAGATGGCACTCTCCAAGGTCTATCAGAACGCCGAGAGCCTTTGCACAAGTTTCGAATCCGCGAGATTTTTCCGTGGAGGTCTCCCAACCCAACAGGCTGAAGTACGAGTCAAGGATCAAGTCACAATGCTTAGTCTCAGCTTCCCTGGACACTACCAAAAAGTCGTCAAAGAAACAACTCCAATGGAATTTCAGCAACGAAGCTCCCACACTCCAAAGGGCCGAGGAAGTGCGGCAAAAACCATGCACAGCAGCCCGGGCTCCAAACGGCAGGACAGTGGACTGGTACGCCTCTGGCTCCCCGCTGTCAGGGTTTTGGATGCAAAGGAAGCTGTCTCCAAGCGCTTCAGCAGACAAGGGGAGTTGTTTGTAAGCCTTGCGTAGGTCGATGGCTCGCATCTGCAAATGCTCAGCCAACCCACTTTCACGCGCCAAGTTCATGCGATACACAAGGGCAGCAACTATGAAGTCTACCGCGTGTACGCAAATGCATTCCTCGCAGGAGTTCGTCATGTTTATCAAAGACTCAGTGAAATCATCAATCGGTCTGACCTTCTTGACAGGCCGACCATCCTCGCCCACCAAATTTTGGGACACTCCGAATCTCCTGGTGAGGCAGGCCCCTGGCGGGAGCTCACACAGGTTGGGACCGGTCAGCCAACCCTTACTTAGCTCCTCCCGGCTTGCGTCATACACTGCACGGACCGTGTCTTCGTCCCCCCCTTTCTTGCTCGAATACCACACGGCCTTGCGCGCCGAGTCTGCCAGTCTCCTCACCTGGTCAGGGATGAGGGTGGCAAAGGTAGGTTTGCTGGGAAAGAAGTTGGATGAGGGAATTTTACCCATGAGGTCAAACCCAACCGACATTTGGCGGACTAAATCCGTGTCAGGATGACGCGCCTCTAGAATCATCTCTGAGAACACCAAGAGGCGTTTCGAGCGCAAGATTTTCTTGCAATGGGCTGACAAGCTTTCCTTGTGGTTTGCCTCATCAGCTTTCAGCTGTTCGGCCCTGATGAACCACCTGCGCATTGTCTCCGTACGATCCTTTGCCAAATTTGCTGGGAAGGCACCCACATTCGCCTGGATGGCGTGTTTGAGGAGAGATGGGACTCCGTCCAGAAACAACTTGGGGTGTCCCCTGCCTGCAGCCAAGGAAATGAATTCTTCGGGTTCCCAGGGAATCCCTATAACAGCTTTAGCACGAGGCATGGGAGACACACACTCTGCATTGTCCCCCGAACTCTCGACACTACCCCCCGGGCAAGGCTGAGTTCGAATGATCCTGGATCCAGCTGGTAAGACCTGCTTTGGCGGGTCACATGTGATCTCGCCACGGGGGTCCAGGCTCCATGGATGTTCCAACTTCGGCCCCGCTGGCATAGCCGCGCGCGGCCCGTGCAAAGTGACCACTTCACGGAATTCTGGGACCAAGGGCGGAAGCCGATGGTTGCGGGGCTGCACGTTCACTCTGCCACGGGCTTGTCGTAGGTCGTACTGATCGAAGCACAGGCCAGACAACTGTTCAGCAGGTGGCACGGCTCCTAGCTTGATTAAGGACTCCACAAGTATGCGTGACCAGGCCGTGCACAAACCTGGCGGATAAGCACACTCCAGCGACGTGCTCCACACACCTTGCAACCTTGCGCATGGCTGCCGTCACACAGGACACCCAATTGGCTCAGCGGTGCCCAGTTATGCATCAACTGGGTGTGCTTTCTACGCTCACTGCCGAACATGCAATGGTGCAGGAAAGTGTGGTACTTGACTTTAGACACTGTAGATACAGGATCTAGCAAATGGGAGGTTCTCCAAAACAAGCTCCGAGCTGGATTCTCTATGCTAACGATCAAATCTGACTTTTGACAATGGGCCCAAATTTCCCCCGTCAGGCGGTAGAGTCGATTTGCTGCTGCTACCCGCAACTTGTCCAGGCCTTGAAGGGACTTTAACCCATTAGGGTACCGCTCACTGCGCAAAGGCTTAGGGTCTGGACCGAACTTACGCCTAAGCTCACGCGCACGTGATGACGTGCCACATGGGGGCCCCATGTAAACTGCTACGAGCCCCGGATGGCTCAAAAACTCCCAAAGGAGCTGCTGGCCATCCTCTGTAGTCAAGTCTAGCTTGACTGTGGGAGACTTTACGAGGCGATGGATGGCGCAGTCGACTCCGAAACTGTGTGGCATGGACAGCCGACGAACGGCGGCACAAAGGACACCTGTGCCCGAGAAAATTTCTAAGAAAAAGAGGGAGGACAACTTCACTCCCTGAACCTTGGCACAAATGCCGGGCTCGATTGATGCATGCATTTGGCAGGACTGCTTGGGCTCAGGCCTCAAAGCTGTCCGCTTTGCCTGAAGAGTTTCCTTTAAGAAGACCTTTCGGCAAAGGCTGGTATGAATTCTAGGATTGCTGGCTCGAGTGGGCTCAGGGTCTGCACAAGGGTCACCGTCCCTGAGGCCTGCACAAGGGGCAACACCCCGTCCGTTGGGGCACGCACTCAAAACTTGCCCCCGCGGCATCTGAGGGGCGCCGCCCCCGGCCTGTCAAGATCTTTCCTTATTTGAGTGCTCATGCTGGCCATGTGGTGACTCACAGATCATGCAGACATGAGCTCCACGTTTGCACGAGCCGCCGGGCTTGCTGAACTTACAGCCCTTGGCCATGTTGTAATTCCAGCAAATGCGTTCTCCGGACGTGGTGTTTGACTTCATGCCTTGCAACTCCTGCGGCATGCCCCCAGAATTAGTCTTCGTTTTGCCTTTCCCTTTTCCTTTGGGCTTCTGGGCTGGCCTGGACACGTTAGGCTCATGCTCGGCCTTCCGCTTCTCAACTGTCGACACTCTGACTGCATGGCTCGGCAAGGGCATGAGATGGAACATGACCGATGGGTCATTTGGCAACAAATTGATGGCCCCGTCCAATGGCTTGGATCCATCGGGCTTGCGTTTGATGGATTGCACAAGCTCTGCCATGCGTACCCAAGCATGCTTATCGGTTCTGATCAACTGCTCCAACGTGATGCCTTGGTAGTTTGCAGGAGGTGCGATCGCCATCTGGGCAAACAAGAAGCGGTGCCACTTCTCCATGACTGCAAAAGCGCATGCTCCAACCAAATCAAAAGCTAGCGCTCTACGCGTGAGAGCCTGGGCTAATTGCAGGTCAGACCCTAGGGAACATCTGTCATCTCTCTGGCCCGAAGTCACTTTGAGGTTCATCTTCGCGTCGACCACCAAATCCTTGGGCGGCTTGTCTCTGGCTACCTCACTGGACCTCGTGGTGAATTTGTTGGGCGCGGGATACATCACACAATCATTCTGCAACATGTCAAGCACTATGTTGTATGATGCGTGGTTGCACTCCAACGGTCCGCTCAGGTCGTAACCGTTCAGCCGCCTAGCTTGCTCCCTTATGCGAGAAGCACGTTCAGCAGGAACAAGCTCTGGCTTTTGGGATCCTTCAGTGTTCTCCAAGTTGCTTCGCACTTGGTGGATGGCCATGGTCTGTGCTTCGAACACTAAGCGGCGCACACACGCTAAGCTGCCAAGGTTCACTCGGTCAGGCTCTGCTGCATTCAGGAGGCGTCTTATCCGGGTTCACACCAGGGGTTGTGACTGCAAAAGCCACACGGGACAACGTGGTCAGTCCCTGACTGATGAGCCCGTTGATTTCGTCACTTGTCAGTCCATGTTCTGCAGCCCGCGCTCTCAAGGCCGCTTCCGATTCAAGCAACGAGGCCATGTTCCGAGCGAGGTTCAACTGGGATATACATAAACATACATGTTCCAGAAAGATTTTGCCCTGCCCTAGCAACCGCTCTGAAACGCTCTCCAGCAAGTACGTGTATCAGAGATCCTAATTTCCGGCAAGAGCTGGTGAGCCATCCTGCAAGTCCCGCAAGTCCATGCACTGTCATACAGATCCCGCAAGATGCATGGTTTCTTGCTCACCAACTCTGCTCAAGTGTTAAGGCAGGCACAACTCATTTCACTTGATGGGGAGAACGCAAAGGGTTTTTCCTGATGCCCGTTCAAAGACCCCAACAAGGTTCAAGCCCAAGTGACAGCAAGCGCCGACCGTTTCCTCCAGGTCACTCCAAGTTGCAATCACTCCTTCCGGCCCTGTCAGGGGGGGGCCCTCCAAGGCCGGGTCTGCAAGGACACAAAAATCTGGGCCTTTGCCAAGGAGCCCAGATACACTCACTTCCGAGCCCTCTTGAGGGAGCCTTCAAGAAAGTCGACCATCTGATCCAGCGTGCGAATGTTCTTGCTTGTGTCACATTGCTGGCACTTCCACGACTCCACCCAAGACTTTGAGTTGAACTCCTTGTGGTCCTCGGTCTTGATTCGCCCACACGAGAATGTGTCATTGCTCCCCCGGGGCAGGAGGTGCAATTTGCGAGTCCTCCTATGTTGGAACACCGAATGGCCCTCTTTCCAAACGAAGGCGGTAGCTTCTACTGTAGCACCATCCAAGGCTTCCACATCCGTGGAGGAGGATGAGTCAGAGGAGGAGCTGCATTCAGAGGAGTCAGCTCCCCCAGACGTCTCATCACTCACACACTCTTCTGAGTCCACTGCCCCGGCAATGGCTTGGTCGGTCTGGGTCGGTCAAGGTTCAGGGTTTGCCCCAGGGGCTGCATCTTTCGAGCTCCGCAAATCTGCGACCTTGGTGGCTTCCCCGGCCTCACACATCAGGCCCGAGCGCGACACGTCTGGGAAAAACAATCTCTGACGCACCTGCAGAAGGCATTTCTCCAGCACTCTCAACGGCTGTGCTTGAACGTCACGGCTATAGCACTCTAGTGAGCCTAGGTGCTTTACACTGTGGTGGCCAAGAATCAGACGAGTGTCATTGTCTGCTCCCCACCTGGAAAGGAAAGCCAAGGTGGTTGCCTTTAGACTGTGCCCCCCAACTCCTTTGGGGTCAAAGGAGCACGCCTCACTAAGCAAGCCACACAACCACCTCTGGACATCGCCACTGCTGGCAGGGCATGCGGTCCACGCCCCTGAGCAATCAGGCAAAGGTAGCAACGCTCCTGACTGAAACTGGTGTCAAGGTCGAGGCCAACCTGCTTTGCAATTGCCACAAAAGCCAAACCCCAACACGATGAGGTTACGCCTTGGATTGGGGCAACCAAGGCCATCGTCAAACCAAGCGAGTTTGAGGTGGCTCGCATCTTGTGTGACAAGCTATGCATTTCAATGTATCCATAGTGAGTACCATCGGGTCGCTGGGTGACATCAGTGATGCACTTGCCTATGCACTTCAAATCTCCCACCCTGGCTCGGGAGTACGTAGCAAACAAGAAAACACCTGCGGCATACCTGTCTTGCAAACAAGATTTCTCCGAACTCAACACTTGCTCAAGCACTTCCAGCTCACACACCTTGAGCGGCCGGGCCTGCTTGCGCGGCGGTCTCGTCTGGTTCACTCTGCGGATCACACCTCTGATCCACGGGGCCCTGATGGCATCCTGAGACACCTCCACCCCAAGGACATGGTGCAAGAAGTTTACCAGCTCCAACACGCCTTGGAAAACAGAGGGTTTTGCAAAAGTGTGCAGCAGGTGTCTGACATACAGGTTTACCCAGTGTGCAGTGATAGGAAAAAGCGGCTCCTCGTCGAACTCCGTGGACTCCCGCCATTGGAAAACCTTGGTCATCTGATGCATCCTCTTGCGGATGGTTGACAAGGCTTTTCCTCCAAAACAGTCCAGCACAGTTTGCACTCTGTCGTCTTGATCCATGTCGACTTGAGCCAAAATGGCTACGGAGCAAGATCCACTAGCGCACAGGGTTATTTTAACCCACCCACACCACCCTGGTTTGAGACAAGCACGACGGTGTTCGGCTATGTCCAACTCTCAACTGCATGCGTTGCACCACAAACTGTTTGTTTGCAAAACAACCAGTTTGAATTTAAGCTCAAGTTTGTCAGATAAAACTCCATCAACCTACGGCTGAGTTCCGCCAGATCCCTCACTTTCAGGGTTATCATCATTCTCGTCCTCAGGCCATGGTTCAAAGTTACGATTCGGAGGTGGCGGCGCAGGAGGCGGAAGTATCTGGAATTCAGTCCTGCCTGTCCAAAACCAATCGACCCCCGTTCCTGGTGCTGAGCGTCTCCAATCATCAAGCATGTCAATCTGCTCCCTTCCAGGCATTACCGGTATAAGGATGGTGCGCCGGTTAGAGCTAAGCAACGCAAGGGGTACACCTGGTAGGAGATTCTCAGGATGGTACAGGAGTGTCCTTGGAAGGCGATGATGTCGAATCACAGTGATGACTCCTCGGTTGTGCGGCGCACTAACCTCCCAGCTATCACGGAGTTGGTCGACGCCTTCGAGGCTACAGTGTTGTGGTAGCCCACCACCTCTCAAGGGGAAGAGAGTGTGTATGGTGCACTTACCACCGGTAGCACACGTGGTCAGCTGATGGAACGGCACCTGTGGCATGATTTGACGGGCATTCACCACTGTGCGGATGCGCGGGGCAATTCCTGTCAATCTGGCAGCAATCGCCCAAACCGAGTGGATGAGCTGGACGGTGGCAGTTCTTGGGACAGAGACTTCAATCTGAGATCCAAATGCAGTTTTGATTTTGACCTGTATCAATCTCTGTGGTGCTAGGGTGGTTCGAGACACTTCGTCTGCAATGCACTGGATGTGCTTGCAGAATACTGCATCTGCAAGTGCATCACGGCAGATAGGCAAGACTGGGATGGATGTGGTTTCACAGTGCGTCGCATCAACGGTGAAGTGTGATGGTGGCTTCAAAGCGCCTAGCAAATTACTGACCGAGTGAATCTGCTGCGGCACACACGTCACTTGGATTCGAGCGCTTGCATCCTTTATGATAGCGAGCACCTTCAGGTTCCACTGGAGTGTCACTGCGATCAAGGCAGCAAAGTCAACAGGGAAATTGCAATGCTGGTCGGGTTCAATTGACAAGCGGGATTGATGGTCTGATTGGTTGTGACTCACAACATATGCATTTCTGCGAAAGACTTGCACGACTCCGGCCTGATTCCATTCCTCAAGGACGATTTGACACATGGTCTGCGGCAGGGATATGGTGATGTTGGTGGTGTTGCACTGGATATCCGAGCGCTCCTTGGCCGGTCCTCTATTCGGCAGATCTGTATGTGGCCCGACGGGTCCTGCACTGGTCTGGATGTACTCGACACGCATCCGGCAAGATGTGGTGATGGCAATTGAGTCAAGTGTCTGATTCACACTCGCAGGCAACCAGGTGTTATGGCGATGCTTATTCTTCAACCGTGCGCTGGCAACAATCTTCTGATCCAAACCAGTCCATTGACACGCTAGGTTCCACGCATGGTGCACCAAACCTACTTTGGTAGTGCCTGGAAGCATCACACTGAAAGCAAAGTTTCTGGCGGATCTGATTCTCACCTGCTTGCGTGTCACCTGGTCTGGCGCATTTACTCGAATTGCAAGTGCTCTGGTCAGCCACCCAAGTCTACTGAACATTGCAATGATGCCTGATTGGTCCCAAGCGGTGAGGAGGGCAATTCCCTCGTGCTCGGGCAGTGTGACCGCTAGGGTTCGGGCATTCGTGGTCTTCCATGTGCCATTCGCCAAGGTTGATAGCGGCATGAAAGGTGCCTCGGAAAATCCTTTCACGACGCACCATGTGTCTTCTGCCTTGCAAATGGTGTCAATGAGACGCCCATCGGTTTCCTGGCGGCCTGTTGCAGGGATGGGGCCGTAGTGGAGCACATGCGGCTGGATTCTCACTGGGGCACACTCCCTCGGTGACAAACATCTCTGATTGACTCGGGTGTCAATTTCTTTGGGTGAGGGTTCATCTGCAGCACTTGAACTGCGAGGGCACTCGAGGATGCCGGGTTGGTCCAATTCATTCTGCGGCCCAAACTGGTCAATATTTTCACCGGCGATCGGATGAAGGCAGTCACTCTGAGGAGATGGCTTGATTGGATGTCCTCCTCCGCATTTGCTGGTGATCGTGACCTCGATACCATCTCGGATTCCTACCTCAAGCAGGGTCTTGTCGAGATCATGCAAATGTCCACAGGATGTGATCTTGATAGCTTCAACATCGTGGAAACCAACTTGTTGGGCGAATGCTCTCAACGTGCAACCACCTGTCGTCCTGATGCATCGAGTGACTCCATGTGGATCACGGGCAAACACCTGTATGCACAGGTCGTTTCCTGCAGGATGGGATTCGGGTTCGGACGGAATCAGGTGAGCAAAGATCCGATTGCAATCGTCTCTGATTTTACCAATCTGATAGTCAGCGCTTGGGAGGTCCAGAGTGCCTCGCCACAAGGTCATTGCAACTTTCTGAAGCTGGGCTGTCGAGATTGTTGCCGGAAGAGTCAACTCTCCAATCTGTTTGCCTTCCGATCTGATGTACAAACTGATGGGTTCTGCATTGAATGACTGGCTGCGGTTTCCATGGGTCTCATGGATGGCAACAAAAGACACGGTCGGACTGATTGTTGGGAATGGCTCGATTCGTGGCTTGAGCAGCTTGGCAGGGGTGTTCCGAACAGGTTCGCTCTGTGCCTGGTCGCTGGTCCTGCTGTCACTGAGAGATGGCGGGCTGACCTTCTCAAATCCAAGGAAGATTCCGGTGCGAATGATCTTCGTGTCTCCAAAATGGAGTCCATGGTTTGTCAAAGCTCGAACAATGTTGTCGGGGTTTGCTCTGAAGGCTGACAGCGACTCCGGTAGGTTCAAGATAAAACTCAACCTGGAAATTTGCAGGGATGCGTGGGAAGGCACAAAGAGATTGCCCAAGAGCGGCAAAGAGGTCCAATGGCAGCACCACTGTGTCCGGCAGGCCCAAAGCACTTGCCAGCTCACCGGGGTGCAAAAGGCGGTGACCTTTGCAGTCAGATACCAGTTGAATGAAAAGCCCTCTGGATTCCAAAAATTCGGCTGCAAATGAAAGGTTGGCCGCATATGATGCCATCAAAGGCCCTAGCCGGTCTTCCTGGTTGATCTCTCGGAGCTGACGGATCTTTTCCTGGTTCATGTAAGGGGACCGTTGCCAATTGGGGAGGAATGACGTTCTTCATCTAGCACCAACTCTCCAAGAACATCGTCTGGCAGGCTACATGCAATCGATTTCCAAGCCTTCAGCGTCCTGGTATGATGGGCTGTAGAGTCATCCTGGTGAGAATCTCCTGTTCACCCAAGCCAATGTGTACGTCTGATCTTGCAAAAATAATTGCAGAACGCGGTCTGTTCGATGGAATAACCGGTGCCTGTTCAGACTGCGCCATGATCAATCGATAGCCTGCAAGTTTGTATAATTGAACCACCAGCCGCCATTGTGGATGGCGGATGAGTCCTTGGACATTCTCGAGGGCTACCAACTTCGGCATTGTAGCCGTGCATACCCCAAGGAAGGTCAGGATGTGATGTCCGTACTTGTGCGCAAAACCTGCGTACGTCCCCCTCCCAGACCAAGGTTGACATGAAGGGCTGCCAACAATTACCTGAATGTTGTGCACTGACATGGGTCCTCGAATACTGCGATTGTCAAGGTCGGCGATGACAATGCATGGAGGATTTATCGCTCCATTCTGACTATCTCGTACGAAATCAGTTGCATCGATGGTTTTCATTCGCAAGTTGACTCCTGAAAGTTCCGCAACTGATCGATCAATCTCAACTGCAATTAGCATGGGTGGAAAACTTACCTGTCCGAATGTGGTCGCAAGTTGGTGTCCAAAACTCCACCCACCAAGGCCAGCAAAGAGGTCTACGGAGATTCCCGGCTTCCCATAGTCTGCATGCTTGGCCGCACCTCCGGATACATCGATGGTACACTTCATATGTGGACCAACTCTAGCTCCCCACACCGTGATACGGTCCCCAGTGTTCATTGAGAAGCAAACATGTTGCAGCGGCAGCGTCAAGAAGTACGTTCGTGATCCAACTTTACCTCCTCCAAAATGCGAGTTCGCCAGCGAATGGTATTGTCAATAGTGCTCGGGAGACGACCATCAAGTAGCAATGATACCTTAACACTGAGACCTCCGGGTGTGCCACGCCCATTCCACGGAAGGGCATCAGCCAGATGGTCAAATAAAGCATCACCACCACCAGGCAAGTTGTAACGATCCAGTTCAATGCCAAAAAGCTCGCAGAAATCGCGAAAACATGCCATGAGAGTCTACGTTTCCCGTGCCCAATTGGCACCCCCTTTCCCCTAGGGGTGGCAGTTTCGCCACTCGCCGGCTTGGGCCGAAAACCTGCACACTGTTGCCCCCTTGGCCACAAAGTACACACGGGCGTTTCAGCCACGGGGCAGACTTATTGAGGAGTGCTGTAGCTGATTCAAGGTGCCCCTCATGCCGCAGCTCCGGAGGGGAGATCGACATGGTAGGTAGAGGCGGGAGCGGTTGTATTTTTATTCCCAAGCTAACTGTAGCGTGAGGGGCATGACGCATCCATTCAATTTCAATATCGATATGGCGGAGTGCTATAACCCCCGCGAAGAACCCGTTGGGAAAATATTTACTGCTGAGTCCACATCCACAAGCGCACAGAGATTTGCGAGTCCAATGGCGCCGAAGTAAAAACCACGTGTCACTTTCGTCATCCAGAGCCCATTTGAGCACTGCCTGACGAACATTTGGCAGAACAACCTTGTGAGGTAAGCCGTGAAGAGAAGTGAGAAAGGAGATATCAGAGCGATCTTTCCACGCGGCTGTGGCCATGCGCCTAGTAAGGAAGCCGACCGCAGTGACCTCTTCTAGTGTGTCAAGATATTTGACGAGGTGGGCTTTCATAGCAGTGGCAACAAATTTGCCATGGACAGGAATTCCACACCTGTCTCAGGCCAGGAAATAGATAGGCGCAGCATGCATCCAAGCTGCTGTGCAATAGCAGGTGGCAGCAGTGAGAGGGCAGTCTCCCATGACACATGATTTGGGGCAAGCAAACGACTAGCGAGACCAACGGCGGCCTTAACGGCAAGATGCTCTGGAGCGACAATGGGCGCAATGCGTAGATAGCGCAACACTTCAGGCAGCGCGCGCATCTCAATCCAGGCTCTAGCTGGGTAGAGAGCGCGTGACAACATGCGCCGAGTAGCCTGCGGCTTAGCATCGATTTTGGCCTCAGGCAGGGTAACTCCAAACGCATGCGCCTGGCCACGCAAGGGGAGGCCTAGCATGACGGCCTCAGAGGAGAGGACACGCGCGGTCTGCTACTCAGTTTGCATTGTGGGGGTACTCAGACTGCATTGTGAAAATCGAAAGGCTCAAACTGACTTGTGAAGTCTCAGAAAGATTTGTGAGACCTCAAACTGCATTGTGAGGGTTCTCGGACTGGCTTGTGAAAAGCATCGGACTGGCTTGTGAGCATCAGACTGGCTTGTGCAAGTTGTCAGACTGGCTTGTGACCCGCGGCAGACGATGGAAGCATCAGACTAGCTTGTTGAAAAAGAATGAAGAAAAGAAAACAAGACGAGGTCAACTTGTGGTAGGGTTTGAGGCGCGTTCTTGGAAATGTTGTTTCACGGCGCGCAGCTCGACTCAAACAAATCAAATTGACCATCCTCATCTTCATCACCATCACCATCCTCATCATCCTCATCATCATCATCATCATCATCACATTCATCATCACCATCATCGAATCACCACCATCATCATTACCGCAGTCACCATCATCATCGTCATCATCATTACCATCATCGCTATCATCATCATCGCAATCTTCATCATCATCATCAGCGCCATCATCATCTTCGCCATCACAATCATCATCATCGCCGTCCTCATCGCAATCATCATCATCATCATCATGACCGTCATCATCGTCATAATCATCACCAACGTCATCATCGCAATTCTCATCATCCTCCTCATCACCATCATCATCCTCACCACCATCCTCATCATCGCAATCATCACCATCATCAGCATCATCATCATCATCGTCGCCATCATCATCATCATCGCCGTCCTCATCGCAATCATCATCATCATGACCATCATCATCATCATCACCATCCTCATCGTCATCATTCCTCCTCATCGCCATCATCATCCACATCACCATGCTCATCATCATCTTCGCCATCATCTTCCTCACCATCATCATCACATGCTCATCATCACCACCATCTTCCTCACCATCGCCATCCTCATCATCATCAGCACCGTCGTCCCCAATCATCGCCATCATCATCATCGCCATCCTCATCACAACACCATCATCATCATCACCATCCTCACCAGCGCCATCAGCACATCATCGCAATCCTCATCATCCTCATCACAATCGCCACCTTCACCGTCATCAGCATCACCATCATCATCATCATCATCGCCATCTTCATACTCACCATCATCACCATCATCACCACCCTCATCTTCGTCATCGCAATCACCACCTCGCCATCATCATCATCATCATCACATCACATTCCTCATCATCACCAATATCATCACCATCACCATCATCACCGCATGACCATCGTCATCATGATCATCATCACCATCATCATCATCAACATCATCATCTTCACCGTGATCCTCATCATCACAACCATCATCATCATCATCGCCGCATCACCAACACCATCACCATCATCACCGCATGACCATCGTCATCATGATCATCATCACCATCATCATCATCAACATCATCATCTTCACCGCGATCCTCATCATCACAACCATCATCATCATCATCATCATCGCCGGGACCATCATCATCGTCATCATCACCATCATCATCATCACCATCTTTATCGTCATCATCATCCTCCTCATCACCATCATCATCACCATCATCATCCACATCACCATGCTCATCATCATCTTCGCCATCATCTTCCTCACCATCATCATCACCATGCCCATCATCACCACCATCCTCATCATCTTCCTCACCATCGCCATCCTCATCATCATCAGCACCGTCGTCCCCATGATCATCGCCATCATCATCATCGCCATCCTCATCACAACACCATCATCATCATCATCACCATCACCATCCTCATCACCATCCTTATTATGATCATTACCATCATCTTCCTCACCATCATCATCATCATCACCATCCTCATCATCATCATCACCATCATCATCATCACATTCATCATCCCCCTCATGATCATCATCCTCATCATCGAATCACCATCATCATCATTACCGCAGTCATCATCATCATCAGCGCCATCATCATCTTTGCCATCACAATCATCATCATCGCCGTCCTCATCGCAATCATCATCATCATCATCATGACCGTCATCATCGTCATAATCATCACCAGCGTCGCTATCATCATCATCATCACAATTCTCATGATCATCATCATCACCATCATCATCCTCACCACCATCCTCATCATCGCAATCATCACCATCATCAGCATCATCACCATCATCATCATCATCGTCGCCATCATCATCACCATCCTCATCATCATCACCACCATCATCTCCTTCAGCATCATCATCATTACCAGCATCATCATCATCACCATCATCTTCCTCACCAGCAGCATCATGATCATCATGATCATCATCGTCATCACCATCATCATCACAATCATCATCATCATCATCGTCGTCATAATCATCATCAACATCATCATCACCATCATCATCATCATCATCACCATCACCATCCTCATCACCATCCTTATTATGATCATTACCATCATCTTCCTCACCAGCATCATCATCATCACCATCCTCATCATCATCATCACCATCATCTTCACCAGGCGTGGTGTGGTGCTGGACGCAAGCCAGTCTGATGCTTGAACAAGCCAGTCTGACGCTTGAACAAGCCAGTCTGATGCTTGAACAAGCCAGTCTGATGCTTCCACAAGCCAGTCTGATGCTTCACAAGCTCATTTGATGCCTT
This sequence comes from Effrenium voratum, assembly GCA_963377175.1. Taxonomy (NCBI): domain Eukaryota; class Dinophyceae; order Suessiales; family Symbiodiniaceae; genus Effrenium; species Effrenium voratum. The sequence goes on along the minus strand of CAUJNA010002957.1, from coordinate 27,479 downwards.
GCAAGCATAACAAGTCAATCCGATGCCTGTCACAAGTCTGTTTGAGTAGCAGCCCGACACGCGCACCCCAGGGCGTATCATCAGCGGCGCATAGCTCAGCACAGTCAATGGAACGGGAGCTCAAGAGGTGAGTCTTGCATTTGCCGCTCCCGCAGCATCAGCAGTTCCGCCGATGTCGCTCAAGCGCTCGCGATTTGCTCCAGCATCCCAAGGAGAGTCCCACAGCGCGCAGCTTCGGCGAGGAGCTCGATGACACATTGGTGGTGCAGACGCTCGGCCTGAGCAGTGCATCCTCGCGAGGCCGCGCGGGAGGCCGCTGGGCCATTTGCACTCGACGGTAAGCAAATGCTGCCAGATTTCTTGTAACCGAGGGTGGCCACTACAGAAGTCAGGCACGTCATTGCGGGAAAGATAAGCTCGGCGCAAAGCACATCCAAGCACAACATCCCCACCATCAGGAAGAGCCTTAATTGCTCGGCGGAGCGACGGGCCACCAGTGGCAATAGCGTCTGATCAGCGATAGGCTGGGGGGACCCACACTATCAACTGACCAAGCGGCGATACAATGGTGCGCGAGGACCTGAAACCAAGCAGGTGGACGTAAAGGCCCGTTGAGCCTCAGCCAGCCAGCTCACTCTTCTCCACACGTAGCATTGTCATCCATGTATCCTTTGACACTGATGACCCGCGTTGACGTACACAGGGTCCATAGCAACACAGAAAAGAAGCACCGACACAGCACCCCAAATCAACCCCTTGCCTAACCGGAAGAGGGGGTCTATAATACACGGCCGACGGCGCTCAGGCGGCAGCGGACCTCATAGGCGCAGGAGCAGCAGGGCTCGCAGCCGCGCAGGCCTTCCGCTCTCAGCTGCCCCAGGAAGTAGTAAGGAAAGGCTGCTTATACTACCCTATTCTTTTTCGGATTTTGGCCAAAAAACCCGCCAAAACAGCCAAATTTCGTCCAAAAAACGCTTGTCACCAGCGATGTCACCGCTTTGTCACCGCTCCGTTTTTGGAGCAAAAAGCGCTGAAAACGGCGAACTCCGAAAAGTGTTTTTCGTGTCCGGCGTCAAATGTGATGCCTGGGCCTCCAAATTCGCTCGTTTTCCGCCGAAAACCGGCTCCAGGTGTTCGCCGTGCTCCGAAATCCGTTTTCTACCCCGAAAAGCCTGCGAATTCCAGCCGCTGAGCTTGTCACCGCCGATGTCACCGGTCTCTAACACGTCAGCCTGCCGAGGCACACCGCCGATTTCGCCGGGGTCTGACACGGCAGCCCGCCGAGGTGCTCCCACATAACACGTCAGCTTGCCGAGGTTCTCCCGCGTAACACGGCAGCCCGCCGAAGTAGTCACCGCCCATGTCACCGGTCTCTAACACGTCAGCCCGCCGAGGTGAACAGTCTCACCGCGATGTCACCGCTTCGTCACCGCTCTCTTTGGGGCCGAAAAGTGCGCAAAAGGCTTGGAAAAGCAAGGCCGGCTCCGCGGCTTCGGTCTGAGCGAGGCCGGCTCCGCGGCTTCGGTCTAAGAGCCGAACTTTTCTCCACCGAAGTCGGAAATCCACACCGAAGTCGGTTGGGGCCTGGCGCGGGCCTGGCGCGGGCCTGGTGCGGGCCTGGTGCGGGCCTGGTGCGGGCCTGGTGCGGGCCTGGTTCAGTCAAATCCTGTTGTGAGCGCAGGATTGCCCCAGTCAATCCTGTTGTGGGCGCGGGATTGCTTCGCTCAATCCTGTCGCCACTACCAGCAGCTCTGGCTTGGAGCCGTTCTTGCCCGAGCACAGCCTTGTGATGGAGCCTGCCCTGCTGTAGAGCTCCCAGGCTTCAGGCACGTCGTTTATGCTCAGAACAAAGGGCAGGCCGCTTGCGAAGAGCACGTCTCGGAGCTCCGAGTGGAAGGCCAGGTCATGCCCCCGCCTCCTCGTGCCATAGTAGTTCATGCTGCGGCCTGGGAAGATGTAGGGAGGATCGGCATATATGGCCTGTCGGGGTGCCTGGCGGGGCAGAGCGCGTAGATAGCCCAGCGCGTCCTGACGCACGGTCACATTGCGCGGTGGCCGCTGCAGACGCCGCACGCTGCTCAGCGCCAGTGGCCGCTGCTGTGTGAAGGAGCCCCACTTTCCCGAGAAGCTGTTGCGCAGCAGGACGTATGAGCAGGCAGCCCGGCGCCCGGCGCGGCCTCTCTGAGTGCCCGGCAGGAGGTGACTGAAGTAGAAGCGCCTGTCTACCTCGCACCCTGCCAGGCGCAGCAAGGAGCGCAGGAAGACCGGGTCTTGCCTCAAGTAGCAGCGGTGCAGGTTTGCGACGGGCTCGAAGGCGTCGACGCCGCGCACCTTCAGGGCTGGACGCCGGGTTGCGAGGTAGTACTCCAGCTTTCCAGAGCCGAAGAAGGGAGAGTGAAGCACAGCGACGTCCCCCGGTCCACGTGCAGGATTTGCTTCCCATGTACTTCAGCTGCATGCCAGCCTTTAGATTTATCCCAGTCTCACTGCCCGGCTTCCCTGCGTCGAATTTGGGAAGTAAGGCAAAGGAGATGGGGAAGATCAAGCTGTTTCCTACGGCTGAATACAGCAGCAAACAGCCCTCGGACCCCGTGGTGCCCCTGGTACCATGCACAGGTATCTTCCTCGGCCCCAGCAAGTCCGGCAAAACCGTGGCGCTGATCAGCATGATTCTGGAGCAATACCGCGGAGTCTTCGAGAAAATCTATATCTTCAGTCCGTCCATCAATATCGACGACGGCTGGATCCCCGTCAAGAAGTACATAGAGGAGGACCTGGGGGTTAATACCGAGCGGGAACAGGCCTACTACGACGAGTGGGACGAGGCAGCGCTGCGGGGCATCATCCAGAGGCAGCGCAAGATCACCGAGACATCCAAGAAGTTGGAGATGAAGAAGCTGTATCAGGTGCTTATAATCTGCGACGACTTCGCAGATAGCCCACAGCTCCACAAACCTCACGGCGCCCTGGATACGCTCTTCATCAGGGGTCGGCACCTGCAAATAAGCACCTGGGTGAGCTCCCAGAAGCTGAGGCTCATCAGCGCAGCCGTGCGGGTCAATCAGCAATTTCTCTGCTGCTGGAGGCTGCGCAACCAGCACGAGCTGGACGCCGTCATCGAAGAGCTGAGCGCCCTGTTGCCAAAGGACAAGCTGCACAGGATCTACGAGCAGGCGACTCGGGAGCCCTACAGCTTCCTCTTCGTCTACTACCTCAAGCCAAAGAATCAAATGTTCCACATGCGCTTCGAAGAGCGTTTTGCACTGGAAAGAGAAGCCGATGGGAGCGGCGCTCAGCTTCCTGGGCCAGAAGCTGTTCGCCAGCTCCACGCTGATAAACGCGAGATGTGAAAACATCTCCTGCTGCACCTCCGTCGCAACAGTCCAGCCACCCGTCGTTCGCCGAACTGGGGTAGTCCCAGCCGAACTCCCGGGCAAGCTCAGGACGCCAGAGCCGCCTGCCTCCGCCGAGCTACGACCAGCTGGCCCGCGACATCGAGGCGGCCTAGACTCTCCTTCGCCGTACGAGCAAAAATGAGTGTTGCGCTACATGTAAAGAAGCACGGAGGTAGTCACAGCCGGAGCACAGGATGAGTTGATGCAGAGCCTGGACTACAAGCTGAAAACCAGCAACACCAACTACGTGACCGCACGGCACGACGTGCAGTATTTCCCCAGCTCGCTGAGCTCCTTCTCTCCCGCCACCTCGAGGTCTGCCGCATTCCTCTGACCAGCGGCACCTCGTTCATCGACCCCGAGTCTATCAAGATCGCCTTCAGAGTCAGAAACACGGACGCCACCAACCCGCTGGCGCCGGCCACTCCGAACCCAGCCTGTTTCATCCAGAGGATCCAGGTCTTCGCCAACGGCCAGCGCTGCGACGACATTAACTACTACGGCCGCACCGTGGCCGTGCATGACCTGCTGAAGGGCCGCGAGTACAACCAGAACAAGGCCGTGGAGGGCTTCGACGAGGTGAACAACTCTCGGACGCCCCGCGCGGTGCACCAGAGCGGCTACGCGGACGTGCTGCTGCGCCCCACCATAGTGGGCATCCTGCGCTGCGGGAAGATGCTGCCGCCGCAGCTGAACCTGGTGATAGAGATCGAGTTCGCGGACGCACGACTGCGCTGTGGTCTGAGAACGCCGGGGCGCACCCGGCGGGAGCCACGCTGAGCACCGACTTCGAGATCCAGAACGTCCGAGTTCTGGCCTCACAGGTCGTCCTGGACTCTGCGCTGGTAGAGTCCTTCAACCGCGTGCTCCTCTCAGGAAGGTCGCTGTGTTCAGCTACCCCACGGTGCACACGCAGCAGTCCACGGTGCCTCCGGGCGTGGCGGAGCACAACGTCACCGTGGCGCGCGCCTTCACGAAACTCATGGGAGCGTTCGTGACTTTTTGGGACAACGACGCGGGCTCTAAGATCCACCTGCTGGCCAACCCGGGGCAGGACGTGGCCCCCATCGGAGCGGCCAGGCAGGAAGACAGTCTCCTGGAGTCGCAGATGCAGCTGGGCAGCCTGCAGTACCCGCACAACCCTATGAAGGGAGCCTCGGAGCACTTCCACTTCCTCTCGGTCCTTGCGGGGACCTACGACGACACGGTGCGCAACATCGACATCGACCGCGCTGGCTACCTGCGCCACAGCTTCATCGCGGGCTTCCCGACGGAGCGAGTGCCCAAGATGCCCCTCAGTGGCGTCAGCACTCGTTCGGGCGACCTGGCTCGGTTCACTTTCAAGGCGCTCGACGGCACGATGACGGATGTGTTCATCCACCTGATAGCCTATCAGCTGGTGACGCTCTCTGGCACAGGAGTCTCCGTGCTTGACTAGTAAGGATCCATAGCTCAATTGGAAGAGGCTCTGCAGCTCTGAAGCTTACAGACCGCGGGCTCGATTCCACCCGGGCGCGGATCATTTTTGCAGGCGAGTGCCCTTGGGAATTCTTTTTTCTTCCTTGAGCCGAGACGGATCATCACCGAGAGACGGATCTTTCCGCCTCCAGCCCAGTGACCGCCTCTCCTTAGGAGACTTTAAATCCAAGGTTCGAGACGGATCTTTCCATCTCCTGGGAGCAAGAAATCCCCGAGACGGATCTTCCCGCCTCCAGCCCGGCGAGCGCCTCTCCTTATGAGACTTTAAGTCCCAGGTCCGAGACGGATCTTTCCATCTCCTGGGAGCAAGAAATCCCCGAGACGGATCTTCCTGCCTCCAGCCCGGTGAGCGCCTCTCCTGAGAGCAAGAAATCCCCGAGACGGATCATTGTGGAGAGACGGATCATCGGCGAGACGGACCTCTCCGCCTCCAGCTCGGTGAGCGCCACTCCTTAAAAGACTTTAATTCCCAGGTCCGAGACGGATCTTATTGCCTCCAGCCCGGTGAGCGCCTCTCCTGAGAGCAAGAAATCCCCGAGACGGATCATTGTGGAGAGACGGATCATCGGAGAGACGGACCTTTCCGCCTCCAGCCCGGTGAGCGCCACTCCTTAAAAGACTTTAACTCCCAGGTCCGAGACGGATCTTATTGCCTCCAGCCCGGTGAGCGCCTCTCCTGAGAGCAAGAAATCCCCGAGACGGATCATTGTGGAGAGACGGATCATCGGCGAGACGGACCTTTCCGCCTCCAGCTCGGTGAGCGCCACTCCTTAAAAGACTTTAATTCCCAGGTCCGAGACGGATCATTGTGGAGGTGAGCGCCTCACCTTAGAATGAAAAAAATCTATAATAGTCCGAGACGGATCATTGTGGAGAGACGGACCTTTCCGCCTCCAGCCCGGTGAGCGCCACTACCTAGGAGACCTTTACTCCCAGGTCCGAGACGGATCATAGTGGAGAGACGGGTCCAAAAAAACATACCCTGGTCCGAGACGGATCATTGTGGAGACGGACCTTGCCCGGTGAGCGCCACTACCTAGGAGACCTTTATTCCCAGGCCCGAGACGGATCATAGTGGAGAGACGGATCCAAAAAAAACATGCCCTGGTCCGAGACGGATCATTGTGGAGACGGACCTTTCCGCCTCCAGCCCGGTGAGCGCCTCTCCTTAGAGTAGGAAATTACCCTGGGCCGAGACGGATCATTGCGGAGAGACGGACCTTTCCGCCTCCAGCCTGGTGAGCGCCACTACCTAGGAGACCTTTATTGGACCTTTCCGCCTCCAGCCCGAGCGCCTCACCTTAGAATGAAAAAAATCTATAATAGTCCGAGACGGATCTCCGAGACGGATCTAAAAAAACATACCCTGGTCCGAGACGGATGATTGTGGAGACGGATCTAGGGAGTTACTTGTTCGCATGGACCGAAGCGTTTGAGTGGATCGAGCATGGCCTGCACCGTCGCCATGCAGCACGCGTTGACCGAGAGCCTGCTGGTCACCATGGAGGAGTGGGCGGCCAAGCAGCCTGCCGCCCTTCCGGATGCGCTGGAGGCGGTGGAGCGCATCTCCGAGCTGCTGGATCTGAGCGGCTTGTTCTCGGCGCTGCTGCTGCATCCTCGCAGAGACAGGAAGAGCCTGTCCTACACGGGGGGCATCCGAGTCAGCGGACTTGACTTCGGGTTCCCCTGCCCCTACGGCGCTTTGGAGTCCTACCTCACGAAGGACGGGTGCCGCGTGATGACCAGAGATCCCGGAGACGATCTTTGGGCGCAGACGTTCGACTGGCTGGCTCCCGAGCCCTCGCTTGGGCACCTCAACGCCGACACCAAGGGCGATTTCCTGGAGCTGACCCTGGCCGCGGCTGCGCAGGTGCTGGATTGCGCTGAGAAGCCCTGCAGCGAGCCGCTGATGCGCTGCCTGCACGCCGCGCGGCTGCTGATCGAAGATGCCGCGCGCACTTTGGAGGAGCTGCAGCTGTGGGGCATCCCGCTCCTGCTGAGAGTGACGCGGGAGATAGATGGGTGCCGCGTCAGCTGCAAGTCCTGCCCAAAGTGTGGAGGCGCAGTCTTCGCACAGTGGCGCTATGCCACGTGGGGCGGCTTATTGGCCGCCGTCGGAGCGCATGCCTGCTAAGAAAAAAATGAGCTCGTTACATATAAGAAATGCCCCTCGCTTCAGTCCGGGATGCTCAGCCGATCCGCAAGCTCTGCCGTGGCCGCACTCGCAATCTCCTCGCACAGCGCCGTAGGAATGCTGTAAAGCAGCTCGCGCGACTGCCCCCTGACCCTCTCACGCTGACCCCCCATGAGTCGAGGCCCCCCTTGAGCGCCCCTCAGATGCCTCCCGTCCTCCCACGGCTCGGTCTCCAGCGCATGTTGGTCCGCAGTCGGCTGTACGGAGTCGCGTACTTGCAGTAGGTGACGTCCACCCAGGGTAGGCGCTCCATGAACGGGCGGGTCTTCAGCAGCCCGGTGGCCGGATTCTCTATGACCCACATGAGCGGGTCGAAGTGCGCCATGATCTCAAGGGCTCTGAGCACCAACGCGTCGCCCTCCTCGAGTCGTCGAGGGCGCATCGTCAGAGCTCGGCTGTACTCCGCGCAGACCGGGCTGGCCCAGACCATGTCAAAGTGCCCCGGCGGAAACAGCGCGTAGTCCCAGCTCCGGATGTCGCACAGGATCGTGGGCTCAAATTTCGACACGATGTCCAGGGAGACGACCTCCCACCCAGCCGCCTCGAAGGCTCGGCCAATCGACTTTGTGCCGCAAAACAGCTCCAGCAGTCTCGGCATGTTTAACAATTACCACCAGCACAACAAAGCACGCACAGGCAAGGGCGCGGCTCAAGCAGTTTCGCACGCTCGGACCAATCTTTTTTTAATCGGAGACAGAAAAGGATGACGAGCCAGGCTAGCATGTGGAAGTTGGGCAAGGTGCGCTCCAATGCTAAGGGTGGCAAATTCTTGCGCATGGAGCCGCTGTTTTGGCAGAGCGAAGCTTCGCTGGAAATCCCATGGGAGCCCAGGGCCTTCTCCGAGGGGCAGCGCCCCAGCGTGAGCTTCGCAACCGACGAGCGCTCGAGGCTCTAGCAGGCCGAGACCGATCTGGTCGAGCAGCTGGCGGCCGCATCCGAGCGCGTCTTCGACGCAAAGCTCACGCCCGAGGCCGTGCGCCAGCGGCTGCTGCCCTCTGTGAGGCAATCGCGCGGCGGCGATTGGATGCTGAAAGCCAAGCTGCCGGCCCACGCGCGCTTCTGGAACGCCGGCGGCACGTTTGCGGACCGCCCCGCCGAGCTGGCTCACTGCGCCGCGCGCGTTAGGCTGAGAGCGCGCAGCTTGTGGCTGATGAGCGGCATGTGCGGGTTGAGCCTTGAGGTCACAGATCTGCGCGTGGAGCCACCTTCTCGAGAGTGCCCGCTGTAGTTTCTTCCGATGCCGCAGCCTTTTTTTGTTCAGTAAAAAAATTCAGAATGGCCACCCACGTCCTGGAGCGCCGCGAGCAGCTGAGGCCCGTGCTGAAGGCCGCCGTTGATGCCGAGGCGCTGAAGCGGGGAGCCTCTCTGGAGGAGGTGAGCCGCCTGCACGACGAGCTCGCTCGGGGAGCGCCCGTGCTGGAGCGGCTGATAGCTGACGGGCTCGCCGGCAGTTCCCGGCGGAGGAGGTCGACATCCAGAACTGGAAGGAGATGCTGAAGCGGGCGCAAGACCTGCAGCTTAAGCTTCGCAAGCGCTTGAACCAGCGCGGCCCGCAGCGCAGCTCCCGCCATGGCCGAGGAGCGCGAGGAGGAGAGCTCGATGGAAGCGCTCCGCGAGAAGCGCGAGGCCCTGAGGCAGCGCCGCATTCGCACGCGCGATGTCGCAGCGCTGGCCCAGATCGAGAGGGAGCTCTTCGAGGTGGAGGAGCAGCTCGTCAGCAAGAAGATCGCTGAGCGGCTGCCGGTCTCGCTGGCTGCCAAGAGCGCAACCCTCGCCGCCTTGGAGCGGCTTGAGAAGGCGCGCAAGGAGCTGGACGAGGCCTCCAGAGAGCTCCTCGCTGCGCTGAACCTGCAGGGCAGCGCCACCGACTCGCTGTGAGCGACGCGGTAGAATCCGGGACAGAACAGAAGCCAGGACAGAACGCGACAGAAAAAAAGAAGCGCTCGTCCGACCGACTGAATATTTTATTATTTTTCTATAGAAAGCAATTTATTCAGCTCAAACCAATTCGCGCCATGACCTCCGAGCTGTCTGATCTCATCTGGGGCCGCCTGGGGCTCAGCGCCGTCCGGGCGGTGCCTCTGGAGGAGCCGCGCGCTCCTAGCGCCGAGGCCGCTGTGACAGAACTGCGCCCGCGCGGGGCCGCTTGGACCCGCGAGCTGCGGCTGCGCCCTCTTCCTGGGCAGCAGGTCTTCACCATCGACGCCATGCGGCTGCTGGTGGACCGGCTCCAAGACCTGCTGGCAATTCGGCTGCCCTTCCTCGCCAAGGTCAGCTTCCAGATCCTGCTGACGCGCCCGGCCGCGAACGATGAGGACGAGGACAGGGTGGAGCTCACGCTCTACCTAGAGGGTGCTTCGTAGTTCCTTTTTTCGGTTTTTCGCGAAAAACCAGAAATAATTGGTTCCGTTTTATTTTCAGCCTGCAGGGGCAGTTTTCAGGAAATGTCCAGATTGGACCCCAAAAGCCCGCTGGAGGGGCAGTGCACAAGCAGAGCAGCAACCACCGCACTTGAATAAACGCTCCCTGGCTCACACACAAAGCAGTGAGGGCCCGAAATACCCAATTTCACACCCAAATGCAAAAATCTTTCTGTTGAGCAGCGTTGCAGCTGAACAAGGCACACTCCCTAGTGCGTGCGGCGCAAAACCTTTGGAACAAAAAATGTGTACAAACGTTCAGTTTGCGCATGTGTTCACTAGTTTTTTGGATTTGCTCTTTTTGCTTTCTTCTGTTTGTGTTGCCTGACACTGCCCTTCCTCCTTTGTACTTTCTGCGCCCTGATTCATTCTTTATGTTAATCTACTGGACCCTCTTTCCTAACTTAGCGGTTCCTTCTGCTCTACTCATGTTATTTCATTGTTAAACTATGCCTCTTTGCCATTTCCAGTTCTGCGTATATCTCTCCGTCACGTGTTTCTCCGCGACACACCCAAGCGTGCGCAGCTATGAGCAAAACCAACACAACCCTTACAGGGCCGGTTCGTTGGGATTCCCAAGGCTCATGTTTGTTTCAGCGCGCTTCCATGGAAACAATCACGGTTCGTGGGAACTCCCAAAGGGCCATGTTTGTTTCAGCGCACTGCTATGGAAACAAACCTGGTTCGTTGGGGTTCCCAAACAACTGTGTTTTCCTATCCAAGTAAACAGGCTTCCCAAAGGACCATGTTTGTTTCCATGGAAACAACCATGATTCGTTGGGATTCCCAAAGGACCATGTTTGCTTCAGGGTGTTTCCCCCATGCCCCATGGAAACCATCATGGTTCATTGGGAATCCCAAAGAACCATGTTCAGCTTTTTGCCATAGAAATAAATAGGGTTCATTTGGATTCAAATGTTTGCTTCAGTTCGCCATGATAAGAAACAGGGTTCGTTGGGATTCCCAAAGCACCATGTTTTTTTTCAGCTCTCTTCTGTGTGGGAATATAGAAATAAACATGGCGCGTTGGGAATCTCAAAGAACTGCGTTTGAGTTTTTGGGTGGGTCGCCTTTGTCGCGGTGGCCCTCATCTCCGACGAGACTTTGCAGGGCTTTGCGAACAGTGCCGCACTCAGATATTTTCCATCGCCTTTCACGAGTCCCACCTCAGTTTGGTGGAAATGAGCCACTTCTGGGCAACCCGCAAGGAAGTGTTGCTGATGTGAACAGACCGTGCTATCCGAGAAGATTGGCCCACATAGTCTTCCGCCATTTGGGTCCCAAACGCAGCAGGGTTTAACACAAGATCATTTGTGGTGGCGTCGATTTGCTTGCGGAGATCGTCGCAAATATGCATGAGATAGTGATGTTTGGGAGTCAAATTGAAGTACACCAAATCCTTGCGGAAGCAGCTCAAGGCAGTCGCGTAATACTGAGCAATGTACTCCTCACAAAGATTCAGCCCCTGTGTCGCATGTTCTTTGCTCAAGTACGTCCGGACTTGCGATGAGTAGCACAGGCGGAGAAAGGCGTCAATGGCTTGGCCTGCTTTGAAAGCCGATGCAGTGATGTCATCAAAAGCAACTGGGCTCGCCAGATAATCCAAGAGAAAATCAAGAATTAGAGGCATGTCCGACGCTTTGAAGGAACAGTCAGGGAAGTCGTTCTGGCTCGGCCACGATAGGTTCTCTCGAGTAAAGTGCTTAACATGAGGGGTTGCCCTCCGCGTTTTGCAGTGCTGAGCAAATGCCATGTAGGCCACTTCTAACCTCAATGGAATAGAGTCTCCTGCCTTAGCGCATCGAATTCCAAGAGCTAAAAGTGCATGAACAGGAAGAAATGTAACACGCGGAAGAAAAACTGTACTAAGGCTGCACAAGCAACAAGGGATGGAAAGTGGCCAACGCTGATCAGGTAGCACAGCAGGCTGCAGCAAAATGCACGGAGCACCCCCAAGTGACACAAATGGAAAATGTCTTTTGACACAACGATTTCTGACTCGCACCCTGGGATGCTATGCATTGGGGATGCTGTTGTCCAGGGGACTTGCGCGCCCACCGTTGCCCTCCATCGAGCATGCAAACCATGGTCAGAAAACGGCACATCCTTGTCGTTGGCGAGACAGTACGGGCAAATTGCATTTGGGATGCAGTTAAAATTACGCCGTAGATGAAAGCCCTTAGCTTGTGCGGGCAAATCCCCTTCATGGGAGATGAAGACCCCGTACATCACGCCAACAGTGGGCAATGTGACGCCCGTGTGGTACAACTCGCAGGCTTGCTCACCCCAACAAAGCATCAACCACACTGTTCCCGCGTTCATATCCATCGTGCGCTTTTTTGTACTGTTCGTGGGGCATGGAGCTGAAGAGCATGTAGTGCTCCCAAGATGCTGGGGCTGACCTCAAGAAGGGCCCCCACGAAATTTGCAGCACTGGCATGCGACGCTGACCTGTCCCCTCGTCCATATGGCTCTTCATTGGGATGCATCGCGAGAGCGACTCAGCACGATCAAAGAACACCCGATGGTTTGGGTTCCAAGCACGATACCTGACTGAGACCCCCCTCATGCAAACAAAACCGATTTGTCAAGTTGAAAGGGAGAAAAGCAACACTGAGATTGATCAAAAAGGTAAGCTATGTCAAGCAAGGCCGCGTTTCCCAGAACTGCATGAGCTCACGTTCAAAACAGAGCGCTGGCTGCACGGCGTGGCCGCCCAAAAGTTTCTGAGGGTAATGCTTCAAAATCATGGTTGCCAGTTCAACCATATTCAAGCAGTGATGGCTTCTCCCTGGGCCCAGCCCAATGGAAGAAGCTTTCATAGGCAAGGCCATACCGAGCTGAAACACTTGGCGCACAAGCACCTCTTCCTGCTTGCTGGCTGTGTGCGCAGCACCCAAAGCTGCAAGCTCTGCTTGCCATGGTTGGCCAGGGGCCATTGTTTGGGCCTGTATGAAGGCACTGTGGGCAGCAGACGCTGCTCCCTTTGCCTGCCAGTGCAGTTTACACACCCTACAGCGATCAAATGGATTGAAAAGAAAAGGCTTTGGATACCACCTGCTTTTATGACCCAGCAGATTGACACGAAACAAGCTGCATTGCGCTGTATCGAGGTTTGTGACCACTACGGGACGTGATTCTCAGAAACTAAGGTGCGCGCTATGTACTCCTGAAGCACCTTTCGGACAGAGTCCGCACCTGCGTGGCAGGCAGGGTGCGCTTGGGTGTTGGCTTGCCTCGCATGCATCGCTTCGGGCGCCACACGCATCATGCAGAAGTTTCTTTTGCTCTCTGGCACCCCAAGTAGCGCCGGTGCGGCGGCACTATCGGCCAATACTTGCTTGGCCCCCCCAAGAAACTAAGGATCGCTGTCGCTTGCATTTTGTAGCATAATCCATTTAACTTGTTTGGTCATGAAGTGCGTTTGGTGAAACCACATGACACCTGTTCAAGAAAACCTGACACCCATATGCTGAAGTTTCATATCGAACGCAAGCACTCAGCAATCATCATCATCTGCACCTTCGGTCTTAGCCTTTTTGGCCTTTGACTTGCCTTTGGCTTTTGCCGATGGCCGCTTCTTCAAGTATGTCTTAGCAGCAGCCAAAACGTTGTTAAATCTCGTGCATTCGTCTTTCACCCTCTCAAAAATCGCTTCGAATGGCTTCTTTGACCTGGGGGTCGCGAGCTCTGAAGCACATGCAAGGGACAGCGTGCGTCAGTGTGTCTGAGGGCTATACTCAGGGTTCTTCTTCAGCTCGCTCACCTCCATTTCGCAGAGGTCACGGAAGAGATTGTTTACCACACCTGGGATTCTAAAGAAAGCTAAAACACTATCAGCGATTTCCACTGAGTTGTTTAGCAACTTGAAACAGAAAAGACGCAGTGGCAATCGCAAAAGATGATGTGTTGTTTTGTTTCTCAAACTACTGACATTTCAGAAATTGGGGTCGAGATGAACATGTTTAAAGGACACGGGTCAGCAGCAATCGCAGCAGCCGAGCTGTTTTTCGGTTTGGAACCATCAAGGACTCCTGAAGGCAGCAAAGCTCTTGAGATTGCCACTGTGTCTTAGGTTTGGGGGCGAGACGCATATGTTCACCCATCAAATCAGAAAAAGACCCAGTGGCAATCGCACAAGCTGAGCTGTTTTCATTTCGGTTGCTGAGATGGCCGCGGTTGCTGAGATGGCCACTGTGTATTTCAGAACAAGAAAAGGCGCAGTGGCAATCGCAGAAGCTGAGCTCTTTTTCGGTTAGGGACCATCAAGGAAATTCTGAAAGCAGCAAAGCTCTTGAGATGGCCACTGTGTATTTGCAGAACTAGAAAAGACGCAGCGGCAATCGCAGAAGCTGAGCACTCTTTTTCGGTTTGGGACCATCAAGTAAATTCTGAAGGCAGCAAAGCTCTTGAGATGGCCACGGTGTCTTTTTAGACTTTTCGGGGGCGAGACACACATATGTTCACAGGACACCCGTTGAATGAGAAAAAGACCCAGTGGCAATCGCAAAAGCGGAGCTGTTTCATGTCCAAAACATCCTGCAGGCAGCAAAGCTGCTGAGATGGCCACTGTGTGTTTTCAGAATTTAGGAGCTAGAAGCAACACGTTGCAACCCAGATCAGACTCAGTGGCAATCGCAGAAGCTTGGCTGTTGTGATTTCATTCTGGGACCAAGGGCTCCAAAAAGTAGCAAAGCTCTTGAGATGGCCACCCTGTCTTGTCAGAGTGAGTTTTGGGGCGAGAGTACATTTTTACAACCCCTCAATAAACCAGAAAAGACACAGTTGGCAATCTCATGAGCTTTGCTGCGTTCAGAAGTGAGACGGCGAGACTGCCAGGGCGAGCCAACACGCACGCGCAAACACAGCTGGACGTGTCATCTGCAGTTTGGACACAACACATATACATAAGCACACCGTGGAATGCATCAGCTATACACACTCGCACGCAAACACACAGACACCCGCACACACGCACACACCCAAACCCACAACCACACCCACACCCACCCACACCCGCACCAACACGCACACGCACACGCACACGCGCACGCAAACGCACACGCACACGCACACGCACACGCACACGCACGCACACGCACACGCACACGCACACGCGCACGCACACGCACACGCCCACGCCCACGCGCACGCGCACGCACACGCACACGCACACGCGCACGCACACGCACACGCACGCTCGCACGCACACGCGCACGCGCGCGCGCACGCACACGCATACGCACACGCGCACGCACACGCGCACGCACACGCGCACGCGCACGCGCACGCGCACGCGCACGCGCACACGCACACGCACGCACCCACACACACACTGACGCACGCACGCACGCACGGTGTTATATATGTATATATGTATAGATATATGCACGAGCGCGGCTGAGAGAAATATAAATGTGAGTACTCTTTCTTTCGCTTTGCCTGCCACCTTCTCCAGGTTGATGAAGTCATCCCTTAGGCCAGAAGTTTGCCCAAGCCGCAAAAAGAAATATGTGTGCTCCTTTTTTCAAGCATGGCTGATGTTTGCCCAAGCGTCTTCCCTGCTTGAGGGGCCTCAGCCTCCCATCGCTCAGCCAGTTCCCGAAACGCCGCGCGCCGGTTGAGGCAAGCTTTCTTGTAGCGCGCGAGCATCTCCTTGAGACTCTCATCCCCGTCCACCGACGGGGGGCTTCTTCTTCCCGCCAGAGCCTGCGGGCGCATTGCCTTCGCCCTCGTCGTCGCTGACCTCCAGCATGTCCCCCAAGTCCATGCTGAACTTCTCCGACCAAAGGCCTAGGCAAATGGCGACAGTTGCCGCCCCCTCCCTCACGTCCCTGCCTGTTGCTGACATGAGCTCCTCCAGCTCCCGTAGCCGCTCATCACCCTGCCTGTAGTGGTACTTCAAAAGGAATTGAATTTGAGCAACAGCACTCACACATGAGGTTCAAGAGCATGGCTTAGGCGAGGACTCCACTTTGTCGGACACCAACACCAGGTATTTCTTCACGTTTTCGTAGGTGCAATCTTTCAGCAACTTCTTGCGCGTGCAATGCTGGATTGCGCCTTTGATTTTGCTCCTTAGGCCAACGGAAGCAAATGCGTGACCACACTTATAAACGCGCAATGCAATGTTTCATCACCACCGCCCCGCGCTCAAGAAAACAAAAAGATTGAAAGAGAAATCAGGATGTCAAAATCGCATGCGGAAGAGGCACTGTGACCAGTTCTTCCCTGTCATTTCCTCTTCCGTCAGCCACTCAAACCCACGCATTCCTTTGCGCCACTCGCGCGAGGCTTGCTTCAACTTGACGAGCGCTTCCAGTCTGGCCTGCAAGGTGTGTCGAAAGGCATGGGCGACGCGGCGTCGCGTTTAAATAGGGTTTGCACGTTTGCCCACAAATTGTTGTTGCAAGGCTATAGCGAACACAACCAACACCCGGTCGCAGCCATTTATGCACAATTTGGAAGAAAGGACATTTTGAGCACCCACTCCTATTTCGAATGTTGCAAAGGCACACCCCACCTTGTTGGCCGTGAAGGACTCAGAGGCATCGTAGGCTTTCGTCACAAACTGTTTCAACAGTCTCTCCCTTGAACCCCCTCCTTCGCGCCATTGCTGTAGGATTTCTCCTTCTCGCCGTCTTTGCATAGACGGTACATGAAAGCCCACGCTTCTGGACATGTGATTGAGTTGAACGTCCTTGCGCCAGCAATTTGAACCACGCACGAGCCGCCCCGTCGCAAGCGTATTTCACTCCCTCACTCTCTCTCTCTCTCTCTCTCTGTCTACGTTTTCTCACCACACCGCTGTGTTCCTCGTTGGTTTCACTCTCTCCTTCATTCGTCGCTCTCGACCAACTATTACGCAAAAATGCACCAAGTTTTCGGGGCGAACATGCGAAACCAAACGACTGCACACGCCGGCACACGCGCACACGCTAACACACACGTGAATATCATGGCGCGCGGCGTGCGCATGCTGTGTATGCACATGCACATGCACACGCACAAACACACAAACACACACACACACACACACACACACACACCAGCCTTTCAACCCATCCCAAACTATGAGTGAAACCCTTGCCCCAACAACCCAAAAAATAGTTTGAAGCCGTGGCGCTCTCTCGCAGGCAGCTTTGGCTGCGGTTGCGGCTGCAAAGCCACTTCGGCGGCTGGCTGCTGCGCTGGCACCGTGGCAGTGTGACTGCCAGGCGCGTGAGGGGTTGGGGGGGGGCGTCGAAGCAGACAGACCTGGCGTTGTCGGGCTGGGCTTCTTGCAGCGGGGGCGCAGGCCCAGGGGCGACCGGTTCAGACCGGAAGGAGGAAGCAGTCTGCAGGCCAACTGGCTTTGGCTGCAGGTAGCGCTTGGGCTCCGTCTGCAAGAAGGAGCTGCGCTTGGGCTCACACTGAAAGGGGCTCTGGCTGGGAGCAGGCCGTTTCACACCCCGGCTCAAGCGTAGCGCCGCCATTTCCTTCTCCAGCTGCTCGCGTTCCTCCGCCATGCGCGCCAGCTGCTTGCGGTGCTTCTCTTGCAACTCAGCCTCATATTCGCTCGCCAGCTCAGCGCCCCTCTCAGCAGCCACCATGTCCAGTTCCTTCTCGTACTCCACCGCGTCGCGCTCCTCCTTCTCCATGTCGAGCTTCTCCGCGTGAAGTGACAGCGCGAACTCGTCCACACTCTTCTCTTGCTTCTGCACCTCCTGCTCCTTTCTCTCCAAGGCAAGCTTCTCTTCCTGAAGCACCAGCGCGTACTTGCCCACACTCTTCTGTTGCCCATGCGCCTCACTCAGCTGCGCCGCTGCTCTTCTCGCACATGCGCCTGCCGAAGCTCTTGCCGTAGCTTCTCCACTTCTTCTGTCGCCGCTGGCCGCATCATCTCTGTCTCCGGGGCGCTGCGCACTGTCGCCTTCTGCTCTACTCCTGCAAGCGCCGCCTCTTCCTCTTCCAGTCGCTCCTTCGCTGCTGCTTGCTGCACGCGCTTCTTCTCCAGCTGCTTTCGCAGTCTCGTCTCCGCTGCTCGCCTCTCAGCCTCCTGCTCCTGCTGCCTGCGACGCCGGTTCTCCTCCTGCTCGCGCTCCTTCTCCGTCTCCAGCCGTAGGCGTCTTTCCTCCGCCGCCGCTGCCTCTTGCTCGCACTTCGCCTCTGTCTCCTCCAAGCGCTCACGCGCCGCCGCCAGCTCCTGTTCCAGAAAGGCAACGCTTGGGCTCTTCGACGGGGTGGCCCTCCTGCGGGCTGGCTTTTTCTCTTCTTCCTTCACTGGTTGCGGAGCCGCCGGGCTTGTTGGTGACAGTGTTGCAGTGGGGGCCATCTCCGCTGGCGGCGCTGGCACCACTGTTGGCGACACAGTAGGGGCTGCTGTTGGCGACACTGTGGGGCCCACTGCTGACAGCGCCACACTTGTTGGCGACGCTGCTGCTGGCGAGAGCGTCGGGGTCGTTGTCGGCGGTGACTCTGCACTTGTTGGTGACACTGTTGCGCGTGTCTCCTTGCGGTGAAGGAACGCCGGTTGCGGGCGGCGCTTCACGGTGAAAGTGCGCGCCTGCGTCGGGACTGGTCCTGCGCTTGAGGCAGTTGCTGGGGGTGCTCAAAGGCAAAGACTTGAGCGAGGGTTGAGTTAGATGTCAAGTTGGTGCTCGAGCAGCTCACCTTGAAAACATTTTGCGAAGTGGCTCAAGTGCTGATGTGCCTTGTTTTGGGGAGAACGTGCTGTTACTCGCATGTAGCCTCTGAAAGGAACTTATCACAACATGCAGCTTGCGTCGTGCAAGTTGGAGCGCATTTGCAACCAAGCAAGTTTCCCGCCGACCTTCATCCAAACTTCGGTTCTTGCATTGGCTTTCAAACAAAATATGAGACGTAGTGATATATTTCCGGGAGGGGGGAGCTCACTCAATCTCAAGAACTTCCCACAAAAGGCAGCCCTCTCAAATTGGAGCTTTGCCCCAGACAGTCAGCAGGATAGCTTTGTAGATTTGAAGAAATTGCGACACCAAAAAAAAACAAGGTTCCCATTTTTAGGAACTTTGCCCGCTTCAAAAGGCCTAATGCTAAAGAGCTATCCCAAACTGAAGCCATGGTTCCAGGTGCTATGCAAACTTAGGGCCACCTTTGAATAGAATCATGGCTTCATTTCGGGGTAGGCCTTTAGCAAAAGCATTTGCGAATGAACGGCCAACCCATCTATCACAAACGGATGCCCCTATAAAGTCATTCTTATACTATAGATGGGCTGGCAGTTCAGGTAGCACACGCATGCAGTTTCCCGTCCCCAGCTTGCCACACCTGCAGGCTCGCTGTCTTCCAGTTCCTCTTTCACCTTGCAGGACGGTCCGGGAAACACCGGGATTGCAAAACAACTTCAAAAAAACTAGAGCACTTGTTGTTGAACCCAGTCGCTCTCGGGGGCGGGTTCGGCTGCTTCGGCTGTTTCTGGCCCGACATGAAGTCTTGCCCCTTCAAGAGCGTGCTGCGCGACCAAAGCCTACTGTACGAGGCTAACTTCATCCTTGTTGGGCCAACGGCGTGCAGGCAGTTCACATCAAAAGCTATCAACGGCCAGCGCAGCCTTCAAGATGAAGTGTAGGAGACGCTTCGCAGAACAACTTGAGAGAGCGTGCCTCGCGTGTACTTCGCGTGGTTCGCATCACGGCCACCTGCGCAGAGACAATATGGTCGTCAGTGCGTTGTTTTCAATGGGTGCACATGTGGATGACAAACCAAATCCGGCTACGCCAAAAAAACTAAAATTTCGGCGGTGGTCCAACGTTGCCAAATACCAAGATTTGTGAAATCAGCTAAACTTGGTTTTCCAACAGTTTGGGAATACGAAAAAAACTAGATTCCTAGATCGCGCAAGATCGCGCGAAGAATTGGTTTTTCGGCGTGAAGAATTGGTTTCTCGACGCAATATCGCGCGGAGATATTTTCACCCCAGCACACTTGCCGCACGCTTGCCCCAGAAAAGTTTGTAAATGAGCAGCAAGAGTTTGAACGCGCTAGGATTCCAGGCCGAAGTGGGACGCAGGTGACTTCGGGCTCAGGCACACTTGTAAGACTGTGGCTGCACGGATCCACGCCTGTTGGCACATGAGAATTCCAAAATTTGTTGACAAGGGCATTCTTGGGTTGACAGGCCGCAGAGGCGCCACGTCACTTGTTCATGCCCAAGCATTGGCGAATTGGGTCGGGCACTGCTAAGCTCTTTGAGCCCCTCAGGTATTGAACAACACTTGGCATGTCAGCGTCAAGCCATAGATCTGCGTCACTCGACATGAAAGACAACATGCCTTCCAGCGTACAGCTCCGGTCCTGTCAGGGCAGAGCATGGATTGCGCGACCTCTCCATCAACATACCCATGCTTAAGCATCAAGCAAGCCGGCAAGCAAGGGTCAATTTCAGTGTGTGTTCTCAAAATGGTTGGGTTCAAGTGTATTCCGCTTTCGGCTTTTCACGAAGTGTCCTGGGAAGGGGTTTTTACTTGAAAACAACACCTTCGCAGGACACGTCTTGAATTTGCTTCCTGGTCGCTGGACTCTTTTGGAAGCATTTCAAAGAGCTCCTGTTGCTGCACGCGAAGCGGTTGCACACCTTCATGAAACCGAGGCAGAAGGGAGGCTAGCTTGTACCCAAAAGCGCATGTGTAAGTCCTCATGTCAGGAGACTTGCGCCCAGAAGGACATCAACACTGACAACCGCCGCAGCTTAGTCAGAAAATAAACTTCATTCAGTAACAACCCCGACACCCGCTGTTTAACAGGGAAGTAACTTGAACTGCCAAGGTTCTGTGAATCTTTGAGCGCCTGTTTTTTCCCTGTGCACCGCTTAACCCCTCGGCGGTCAACATACTGATGGGCCACAGGCCGCGCTGATTCTCGCATCTCACGCGTCAAGGCCCCCAAGTTCAGCTCCTTTATCAAGCAACTATTGCTCCAAATCACAGTTCTTTTGCAGCTGGAATTTCCAAATAGCCTCATCCATAGGGGTTGGCGGAATACCTGAGATCAAGCCAAGAACCTGCAACGCAAACAGAAGGCAGCAGCTTTGGCAGACACAATGAAACACAGCACATCTATACAGACCAGCCCAGCCACGACGGCAATCTGCTGGACGAAGTGCTTCCAGCGAGGCAGATCGCCAAAATGCGCAGAGGACGGTTGCTCAAGAATGAAAGTGTGCCCAAGGGCACAAAGCAACCACGCTAACAAAATGCATCTATGCGCAATGAGGTTTCCAAGTGCCACAAAATCACGCGACGTGTCCCCTAATGGGGAATACCAATAGCGCATTGCCTGGGATGAACTCATAAAGCTGAAAGAAGAGCAAACAGGCGCCAAAACGCCGAGACTATTTGGGTGCAGTCGCAATATGGCAAGGATGGATAACCTGAGCCAAACAAACTGACATCGAGAAAAGCTAGCAACTACTCACAAACACCCATACGGACGTACTGCCAGGCCACGCCATGCCGGAGGGCTCACAAATATTGTTGTAGCGGCCACCCAGCTCTTTGTCAAAATGAGAAGACGCAAACCCGGACATCTTCATTGCGAATGTCACATTGCCCTGCCCGCAGAAGTACTCCACAAATCGGAATGCCTGGCAGAACCCGGCAGCAAGGAGCAATAACAGCATGAACTCATGCTGCGCACAACCAAGGCCAAAAGGCCCATCGCTTGTCCAGCTGGTCGTCGCAGATGAGAAACACCACGCAGAGCACAAGAGCCTTAGTTTTCAGAAAGCTCCACGAGGCGCGAGCAAGCCCTTCAAGGAGGTGCGTCGGGTTCCTCTTGTTAAATGCGTCGCGAAGAAGCAAAGGGAACTCCAGCCGCACGCATACGCGCAGTTGCAGCCCGAAGGGCCCAGCGATCCGCAACGCGAGGTCCATCCATTGAGCGTGCACCGATTGGTTGTGTAGGCAACACGTGTTTACCAAAATGAGCATGGAAGCGTTACACAGGGAACAGTGAGCATAAAGGCTGCTATTGCACATGCTGCGCATTTCCTTCACAACAGTTGCTACCACGCAGAGTCGCCTGCCTTGCTACTACTGAAAACGCGCGCTGCAGAGGTCTTGACAGGAAAAGGATAGGAAGCGTGTGAGCGCATGGGCAATCCTATGAAGAGAAACCCGCGCCTTCTTTTTCATCTTCAGGGTCCAGCAGGCGTCGTTTGTTCCCCCGGGGCATTCTCGCAACCTCGCGCGAGACACAAGACACACGCAAGAGCAGCAGCGCTGCTGCACTCAAACGCACGAGGCTGCAGCGAGACTGCACCTTTTCTTCCCAAAGCATGTTGGGAGCTTCAAGCAATAGTTAAGAAGCACCACTACCCCCCTTGAACATAGTAAGGTCGCAACGCAGCCCCCAAAGCACCAAGTCAAGTGTTTTTCTTCTGGACCAAGTATAACAAGTGGGCACTGCGTCACTCATCCCTACAACCCCAGTCACCCCCTGCACCAAGCAGCTCCTATCACTAAAGTGAGACCAGCTGCTCAAGGCAGCCTAAAAGCATCCTGGCCCAACGTTGAGTTGAGATTCAAGAGGTACCTTGTAACGAAGGCAGGCAGCTCAGCCTTGTTACCCTGCTTTTCCTCACGGAAATTTGCCTGGGCCCGCGCCGCAGTGTATAGAGCTACTGTCTTGGACAACCCACACAACAAACTGCGAAAGCTACATTCCAAATTTGAAACAGCGACACACAACAAGCAAGCATGACAGTGCAGTACTTCGCAGCACACTGACCAAGCACAAGTTGCCACCGCGTTCCCCAACATGATGCCCACGGTCATGCAGTGCACCATGCCAGCTGCGGTTGCCCAAACCTGCGAGCCCTGCTTGCCGTTGGCGCCCTTGCGCTCCCGCACCCCAACCTGCTTACGCGTCCAGTACAGTGTGAGGGTGTAAGTCTTGCTGCCCTTGACCATCCTAGGCTGCAGCAGCTCTAACGTGTTGAGAGAATATTTTGAGTAGGCAGAACTATAGAACTAGTTTTCAATGTCATGAACTCACGCTGTCGCCGGCAAGTTACTCCCTCAGCTTGTCCTGCTGGTCTTTGGGCACAAGCTGCTCGCTCTTGCGCTTTGCGCCCTTGCTGGCTGCTGCGTTGCTGGGGGCCAAGTCCGGGTCTGAAGTCTTGGGCGGGGCGCCGGCTGCAGGCTGCCCTTTGCAGTTGGGTGTGGTCAGCTGTGGTTTGGCTTTGGCTTTGGCAGACTTTTTTTGGCCTGCTGTCTTGGCTTCCTTGTCCAGCGCTTTCGCTTTGCGCCCCTCCTTCTGAGCTTGTTTTTTTTTGTCCTTCTGCGCGCGCTGAATGCTGTTGGTGAGGATGAAGTCATCCTTTGCCGCGCCATCCTTTGCCGCGCCGTCCTTTGCCGCGCCATCCGTGGCATCCAAAGGAAACCTCGCAGGCGTTGAGAGGCTCATTGATCATCACCCGTTCAGTCATCAAATTAACCCGAAACACTGGCCATCAAACAAAAACATCAAGTCAGTTTTGGTTTTGCGCGGTCTGAAAACATGGGAACCAACCAGTGGCAGTTCACCGTCAGTGTGTTTGGGAACTGCCAATGTTTGATTTCAGATTCGCTTGCCCTGGAAAGATGGAAATCAACCACTGGCAGTTCGCAACTGTTGCGTGGGAACTGCAGGTGTTTGATTTCAGCTTTTGGGTTCACGCAAGGGACCTGGAAATGTCGAAATCAACCACTGGCAGTTCCCAGCTGTTGCGTTGGGAACTGCCAATGTTTGATTTCATTTTGGGGTTTTCAGGGGGGCCCCGCAAAAAAATCCTGGAAATCAACCAGTGGCAGTTCACCGCCATTGTGTTTGGGAACTGCCAATGTTTGATTTCAGATTCGCTTGCCCTGGAAAGATGGAAATCAACCACTGGCAGTTCGCAACTGTTGCGTGGGAACTGCAGGTGTTTGATTTCAGCTTTTTGGGTTCATGCAAGGGACCTGGAAATGCCGAAATCAACCACTGGCAGTTCCCAGCTGTTGCGTTGGGAACTGCCAATGTTTGATTTCACTTTGGGGGGGGGCGCCGCAAAAGAAAACCTGGAAATCAACCACTGCCAGTTCGCAGCTGTTGCGCTTTGGAACTGCCAGCGTTTGATTTCAGATTCGGGTTTACACGCTTGCCCTGGAAAGATGGAAATCAACCACTGGCAGTTCGCAACTGTTGCCAAGTGTTTGATTTCAGCTTGTCAAAATCAACCACTGGCAGTTCCCAGCTGTTGCGTTGGGAACTGCAGGTGTTTGATTTCAGCTTTTGGGTTCATGCAAGGGACCTGGAAATGTCGAAATCAACCACTGGCAGTTCCCAGCTGTTGCGTTGGGAACTGCCAATGTTTGATTTCACTTTGGGGGGCGTCGCAAAAAAATCTGGAAATCAACCACTGCCTGTTCGCAGCTGTTGCGCTTTGGAACTGCCAGCGTTTGATTTCAGATTCGGGTTTGCACGCTTGCCCTGGAAAGATGGAAATCAACCACTGGCAGTTCGCAACTGTTGCGTGGGAACGGCAAGTGTTTGATTTCAGCTTTGGGTTCATGCACGGGACCTGGAAATGTCGAAATCAACCACTGGCAGTTCGCAGCTGTTGCGTTGAGAGCTGCCAATGTTTGATGTTTGGGGGTTGACGGAGGGGCCCCTCGGAAAATGGAAATCAACCACTGGCAGTTCACAGCCATTGTGTTTGGGAACTGCCAATGTTTGAGTTCAGCTTTGGAGTTCGTGCAGGGGCCCTGGACAAATGCAAGCGTGGCAAAATGGAGATCAACCACCGGCAGTTCGCAGCTGTTGCGCCTTGGAAATGCCAATGTTTGATTTCAGTTTCGGGTTTAGGAAAAATGGAAATTTGACCACTGGCAGTTCACAGCTGTTGCGCTGGGAACTGCCAATGTTTAGCTGTGAACTGCCAATGATTGATTTCAGTTTGGGGCTTCTAAGCAGAGACGCTCAAAAAGGTGGAAACTTAGGATTCCTGCAAAACTCTGTAAAGATTAAAAGCAAAAAATGGAAACCAACAACGGGAATCTCACAGCTGGTTGATGTGGAAACATGTTGAAAGTGCCAAGCTGCTCCTCAGAGACCTTGTCGTCGCAGATCGCAAGCAACGTGCTCTCAGGCGCAGAAGACGGGATAGTTGGGGAAGCCAGCTCATCCGCCAGAGTGTCCGCTGCCACGGGCAAGGTCTCCGCATTGTCTGGATGATCCATGACAGTCCTGCGTATTCAACGATGGATCCCTGGAAGTCAGCTAAGGTGAGGCCATGTGTGCTTATTTGCAGACCACCCACTTCTGACAACAAAACAAGCAAAGCAACAAACGCAACCAAACAAGCAAGCAAACAAACCAACAAATAGTTCATCAACCAATCCATCCATCCATCAACGTCAACCGACCAACCAATCAATCAATCACTCAATCCGCCAATCAAGCAGCCAGTCAATCCTTCAGTCGTCAGTCAGACAGTCAGTCAGGTAGTCAGTCAGTCAGTCAGTCAGCCAAGCAAACAAGCAAGCAAGCAAACAGACACGCAGCCAAACAAACAAACCAACCAACCAACCAACAAACAAACAAAGAAACCAACCAACCAAACCAACAAACAAACAAACAACACACGCACACATGCACACATACATGCGTATGAACACACACACACACACACACACACGCGTGCGCGACACACACAGACACATCCAAAAGCACACGCGCGAAAGCGCCCACCTGGGCAAAAACACATGTCCTGTCCCACTTGCCTTCGTCGTACCCCACTGCGAACTGGATCTTCTGGCAAGCTTCCTGTAGCTGCTCTTGCGGGCTGTCAGTCGGGCTGTCCGGAATCACAAGCAGAGGGACATCCTTGTCTAGCACCGGCTCCAGGTGGGGCGAGCGTGGCGCCATCAGCCAGTCCATCACACGGACTTGCTCCTCAACTGGCAGCGGCGAACTTGCACATGCAGCCCAGCTGGCCATGTGCCCAGCCAGCTGCGAAGCGCTCTGGGCGTAGTGCTCCTGAAAAGGCTGATTCTCGCCGTCCTGCAAAGGCCCGCGCTGCTCCATGAGCTCGTCCTCCGCCACGTCCTCCAACTCGTCGTAGTCGCTCAGCTCGGCTTCAAACACGTCCTTGGGCGGCGCGCTCTCCGAGATGCCTTTGAGCCTTGCGTCCATGATCACGCCCTTGCTCTCGTCTGACAGGGCTTTGAGCCCCGCATCCATGGGCAGCGGCCCGTCCATGCCTGTTAGTCCTGTATCCGCGCGCGCCTCCCGATGGCCAGCCTCCTCAGGCGAGTCCTCCAAATCCTCTTGCGAGGCAGGCGGGCTGCTGCACACAGAAGTGACCTCCTCCGCTGGCGCGGCAGGCTCGTGGTGGCAGAGCCAAGGGAGGCCGAACTGCTGCCTTTCTTGGTTTTGCCCAGGCTGGCTCTCTTCTTGAAGCGTGGGCCCTGCATCTCCTCCGCTAGCGCCGCCCGCAAAGCATCCTCGTTCGACGCAGGCACTCATGCAATTGTTGCATGTGCGTGTGCACTCACAGGCAAACCCCTCACGCACGCACACACGCACACACGCACACACGCACACACGCGACGCGCAACATGCAACACGCAACACACAACACACAACACCAACGCACAACACCAACACACACACAACACACGCACGCCGCACTAGGATACCTGACAGCGACATTGGGCTTCGAAATCAGTATTTTCTGCAGCGCCACTCTTGCCCGCCAAGGTACGGTGAGGTCCTGCAGCTCCGGGTCGCGCTGGTTCTCGCTGCGCTCAGCCAACCCTGCAGCCATTTTTCGCGGCCACTCCCCCAATGCTCAAATCTTAAAACTGTTTTACAGGGAACAATCTTTTGGGACTTGCCGGCTTCTTTTGGTTGCCATGGAACACCTTCATAATAAACCTGTTTGAGAACCCTGCCGACTGGGTTAGACCCCCGCCCCCGAAAAAACAGGCAGCAAATACTTGCCAAGCAACTCTTGCGGTGGTGTGTGAGCGCTTTTAGGCCGTGGGAGTCCCTGTTAATCTGGTCATTGCTGACATTCACCTCCGGCAGGACACAATGTTGAATGATGCCGCAGCGCACCAAAGAACTAAAAGACAACGCCTGAAGCAAAAAGTACTGAAAGGCCAGAGGCACATCCCATTCCTTCCGCAAAATGCGTAGGATTTCTTCCAAGACAGGCACTGTCAGCAACTTTTCCGAGCGAACTGCTGAGGGAATCAGTGGAAGGAGGATGCCCTGGCAAGAGAGAAGCCTCAATAAACAAAGAAGGGCGCCCTGGGACAGTTAGGTGCAAACTATTGCGGAGCACAGGCACGCACGAAAATACAACATGCTGATTGAAGGCAAGGAACTTTGTTCAGGCGAAGGGTCAAGGCGCTTGTCTTTCTGGCCTTGCCCTGCGGCCAGCTTAGGAACGCCTTTGAACTAGCAGCATGGGCGCGGAGAGCCTCATCCTTAGCCCACGCCTGCCAGACAAGCAAGAGCAACATGCTGCGCCCGCAAAGCAAAGAATCGAACAGGAACATTTGACCATGTTCGGGCCTCAAGAAGTAGCGAGGACTCTTCGCTAAGCTTGCGGAACTCATCGCGACCGCGCACCACAGACACTGGCATGACTAACACGGGCACCGCTGGAAGCACAAACGCGCAGAGGCGACTGAGCCAGCTGCAGCAAGCACGCAGCCAAGACACAACTCTCAAACCGCAATTTTGCAGGCGCCTTGCAACTAGCAGAAACGCAGTGGAACCTTAGAGCCTGGCCAGGCCCCGCACGCATAGCTCTCAGACAACGCATCTCGGAGCGCGCCAAAAAACGATTGTTTTTTAGGTGCCTTGTTGCCCCAAAAGGTGGGTAGAAAAGATGGTTCCACGCGCTTGCTCACGTTGTTGCAGCTAGAGCTGCACGGAGAGTGCGAACCGCAAGCACAACAAAAAGATGAGGACTTCCGGGCATAAAGAAACAAGGGCAAA